>VWYH01007369.1:0-53686 GCA_013399365.1 Pampusana beccarii | reverse complement strand
GTGGCAGCCGCGGGGCGCGGCGGGGCCGCAGCGCCGCCATTAGGGGCCTCGGTGCGGGTTCCGCAGGCCGGGGCTCGGCTGGAGCAGGAAGAGGGGCACGCCGTGAGTACCGCGGGGGGACCCGCACGGCGGGAGGGAAGGGGAGCGCTCCAGGGCCATAAATGACCGAGTGGGTTATTCGCGTGTGTCGGGGCCGGGAGTCGGTCACCGCCTCGGGGTGAGGGCCGGGCGGGAGCCCCGAGCTGGCCTGGGGCGGCGGGCGGGCGCAGGGCCCGGGGCTGCCCCCCCGCCATCGCGCTAATGCCCCGGCCCTCCCGCTGCTCCTGCCGCGGCTCTCGGCGCCGGGGGCACCCCAAAGCCTTCACCAGCAAACAAACAGCGGCTGCTGGGGCAACACCGCTGGAAACCCGCGGCTGTAAAGCCGGCCCGTCTCTGTGCATCCCGCTAGGAACACCTCCAGGTTATTGCCGAAGCGCAGGACACATTTTAAAAGGCACTTGCTGGTTGTTTACTGTTTGCGTTTCTCAGCTGTGGCAGAGTGAGCCAGTTTCACTTTCAGTTCTTAGCGCTGCAGCCCCCCGAACGGGAGAGGATTCTCGTTTAACATGTTCATATGCGAAATAGTAAGTTTGAGTTATACTTAAGAATCAGAAAGTAAGCTTGGTACGTTAAATTAGGGCTGATTTTAAAGGGGCTTTGCTGGCTGATTTCTGTGGGAGAAAAAATGTAGGTGAGGTACAGTCTGAACACAGCATTACAATATGGTGAAAACAAGGCTTTTACTTTTTTCTTTTTAGGATCAACACAGTCTTTTACTCTGAGACAGTTTTGCAGTTTGTATTGACATCCCCAATGATGTGAATTTGCCTCGATTGTTGTTCTAGACTTGATTTTACATGTTGTAGCTCTGCAAACTGCTTCTCAGAGACTCCTGCCCTTTTCAGTGATTTCAGTGGGACTCCGCTTAGGTGAAGCAGTCTCAGGCTAAGGTTTAGTGTATTCTCATAGTTGAAGGTGAGAGATAGCAGGAGGTGATAAAGACGGAAAATAAATCTTGCTGAGTAAAACAGACTTTTGAAAACGACTCCACTATTGAGCCCAACAAGAAATGGTACTGATTTAATTAACTAAAGATAGCTGTATTTAGGTTTTGTTCGGTGGATTTGTGCTTCCATAGGAACCGTGTTAACTTCTGTGCATGCTGGCATGTTTTTTAATATGCATTCCTCACTGAAATCTCTATTTTCTGACTGTTTTTTCCTCTGTGAGGTTCTTTGCCTCCCCTTTCTGCCTCAAAAGTATTTCAGCTCTATTGTCTGTTTTGGTCATGTTTGACAGCAGAGTTGGAATCACGGTAATTTCTCACAAGTTCTGTGAAAATCAGTGGCTGTGGAAGAGAGAGGGGCTTAAATTAGTATCCGCGATAAGGAGTAGGCAGTTATGTTTGCCCACTTCGTCTGTTGAAGAGACATCAGACAAATGATCTACCCATGATAGCTGTTGGTGGTGATGACTAGCAGTGTCACGTTCCAGCCGTGTTACGCATCTTTTGGTTGCTGTGGTTATCAAACATGAGGCAAAGATTCTCCTCCAGTCTGCAGTCACGGTCCCCTGGAGAGGGATGTGGGGATGGTAAGCCAGGGACAGCGTAATGGTCTGTGAATTGTAAACCTTCGCATCTGTTGTGATTACAATTTCGGAACGCTGTCATTAGAGGAGTATGTGCTGAAAAATCCTCAAGTCCCATCTGTTTCGCTTTGAAGTTACTGTATAAAATTATTTGTTTGGATACCAAAAAATATTACACTTTCAGAGTATGAGGCTGCACAAGGCTTTTTTGTTGTTTGAAATTTTCAGCAAGAATCTGAATAAAGATGTAGGGGCTGAGCCTTCTGAGATGCCATCGAGATATTGGCGTACTGGAGTAACCAAAGTTTGTCAGCCTGGATGCAGAACACTGGCTAAGCTTGGTTTTATGCCGTGCAAGTGCACAGCCTGAAAACTAGCCAAGAAGATACTGGTACTCCAAAGTGCCAAAGACAGGCTCTGTGTTCCTTGCTGAGTAGTACAAAATGTGGGATTAGATCTCTAATTTAAGGTGATCAGTTCTGGTTCTCTGTAGCAGTGTGTGGAGAGAAGCTGGTACTGCGGGAGGGCAATTCCTCCTGCCAGTCTGAGCCACCACCCGGTGTCTATTCATAGTGTTAGAGACATGCTGTTTCGTTTTCATACACGATGTGTAAAATAGACAAAAGGTATATTAACCTCACATTTCTTAGGTCTTTGTTGTTGTTGTTGTTGTTGAAGCAGTGTTAGTGGGACTAACAGGCTTAGAAGACTGAAAACAAAGGATCTTCATGACATCTTGTACCCGCAGGATTGTGGCTCTGCATTAATGTCGGTTCAGAGTTCAAACAACATAATCCCATTACTTTTGAAACTGTAATTTGTCTCTGTGAAATAAGATGGAGGAGAGATTTAAGGCTGCTAAAAATCGTGGAAGAGTAGCTGAAACGCAGGTTAAAAAGGGAAAAGTCACCCACTACAAATATTGCTGTCCTGTTAGAACTGGTGAAAGACAGAATGTGGGGACAAAACTCTCATTGCAGCATAATTCTGTTTTACTCCAAATGTATCAATAATTTACATAGAATAGACCACATTTGTTCTAAACTGAAGGGTAGCAAATGTTATCAGCAATTAGATTAAATGAGAGAATAAGAACTTTTTTTCTTTATTATCAGTATTCCATTGTTCATGCAGTGTCAGGACAAAAGGTGGGACAGATAATATAATATAATGTAATGTAATGATATATCCACTACTTCTAAAGACTGATTCATGCTTAGGCCTAACTGTAGTGAAATACATGTGGTTTTATCTGGTATGAATATAATATTTTTCCTCTGAAGATTTAAGGGAATACATGTGGCTATATCTCTAGTATAGGACTTTATGGAAAGTTATGAAATTGGTTTAACTGATGGCAGTATGACCTGTGAGAGTGATGACTTACATGTCTGATAATTTGGGTAGAGCAGATGCCCTCCTAGAATGCTTCGTTTTTCTGATAGCAAACTGTTTTCTCTAAGCTGTGAAACTTTATCCTCTGCTTTCAGTAGTAGTTTCTCCCACTAGGGCTGCCTGCAAGCTTGCTGTAAGGTCCCTCTAGCTTGGTTGTAAAAGTGGATTTGGGGATCATACCCGGTTACGTCCAGATACAGGCCTGGCTCTTTCGGGTGGGTAACCAAGACAAGTGTTTGTGTGTAGCTTACAGGGCCTGTGTCTTGGAGGAGAAGAGAGTCTGCAAGCAAGCAATCTTAGAAGGGTACAGAAATCAAACGGATTATGTTCTGTGCTTTCAGACCAAAGGCTAAGTCTTGAAAACATGATTCCTGCAACTGTTCACACTGTCCTGAGTGCTCTATATTTATGCTGCCACAGAAAGAACTGGTTACACTCGGAGAAGAAACACTAAGGACTGAAATGCGTTTGCAGCTAAAGTATCCTCATCATGAATAGGTACACGACTATCAGACAGCTTGGCGATGGGACCTATGGCTCTGTCCTCCTAGGGAGAAGCATTGAGTCTGGAGAGCTAATAGCCATTAAAAAGTAAGTATTTTCATTTGTTACTTAAGAGTGGATGGTCCAGGTTTTTCCATTCTATGGTCCACATCACTTGGTCCTGCTGGTTTGAGTACTTCACACTGCACACGTTTGTATTTGCAGTTGTGTTGGGGCAGCATGCAAAGCTCAGGTTCCTTATATTCTCCAGAGCCTCAGCATAAGATAAAGAGGGTGAGATGTACGGGGTTATTTTAACAGTGCTTTGCTACTACGTGCAGTCAAACATGTATTACGTACATTATTTAGAGTGTTCTGCAATGCTGCTTTGGAATCTGCAGCCCCTTCCTGCTCCCCTCTTCCTGCTCCTTACATGAAACATACGTTTCGTGGTGTAATTTCCAGTGTAATGTTAATACTGCACTGATAATTAACACAATGAATCCCATTGTCCATTATCTGTATCTTTACATGCAATTACAAGTTGGTCTTTTCAGCTTAAGATTTTCTTAAAATTCCTTGAGAAATCCACTTTATTTTCTCTGCCGCTTCAGCAGTGACCTTAGTTTGTAAATGGCTTATTTGTCCTAGTTCTGGTAAGAGATGGCTGAGATTGCAGGCACCTTCCTGAAATACCGACCATGACCCAGGGACACGCTGGTCAAAAGAGCTTTCAGTACAATCCTGTTTTGTATGAACAGTCAATAGCTGGCTTTAGCAACTTTCTAAGTCCTCTGTGCTGAGGCTATTTTTTCTGTATGAAACCTTGCCAGAGGCACCTTTGATTTTCATTTTGCAGCATGGCATAAACTCAAAAAATTTCAGGACAAACCAGAAGATGATACTCTCTTAGCTTACACATTAATGCCAATCCATTATTAAGAACTGAAATGGCCTGGTGACTGAATCAACAAGACTGTAACTTCAAAAACACCGCTTAAATGAAAAAATAGTCCAGACCCCTTTATGAAATGAAGGGCTTCTAGTTCTTAAACTATTCCAATTATAAGAGGTGATTACAAACTGGAACCTTGCTACAATAATAAGTCATGCTGAATTATCATTAAAGTCTAACAAAGACTCAGATCTTCAAAGGGTGCCTAACTCCCTCCAAAATCCAGACACTAAGCAGTTGGGTATTTTTGTAAGTTTAATGTGTGCTCTTCTTTGTGCATGTATACACACGACCTTTCATCCTGTTGATCCTAAAGCATGGAGTTAATGTGTGAAAGAACTGAGTCGTAATCAAAATGCATATGAACAAACAAGACCGTATTTTACACGCTAATACTATGTTCAGAGTTATATTGTGGCTTAGGACAAAACAGCAATTCGTTCCTGTTAGAGTTGCTGATAAGCTCGAAAGACAGAATTCAAAAAGCAGTTGGCATGATACATGCGATTTGGGAGGGAGAGAGAAACACGGGGAGCAGTTGACAACTGAAAAATGAAGAAATATAACTTAGAGGGGAAAGGTATTGAAATTACAGAGAAATCAAAATATAGATAAGAGGAGCAAGAAGAATATGATAAAATTGAAGACACAGTGATTTAATTTGGTCTTCATTAGATTTGTTTCAATATTTAGTCTGAGTTGTTCATAACTGTCGTAACCCTTCTTGTTGTTACAGTTAGACTCTACTCCACCACATTGTACCCTGGAAAGAAAAATAACATGCCCTGAGTTGTTAAAGGCTCTGAAATTTTTGCACCAAGATATATATATGAAAAAAGGCAATCCTGTGTAATAGTAGTGCTTTTAAACTCTGTTAGAGTGTACCTTGTCTAGAGATCTAAAGTTCTTTGACAAAGGAGATAATACTTTGATGGAAGAACTGAATTGTTAAGATGTAGTGAGACTTACAGGTCTAAGACCAGCTGATATTGACCATGTATTAATTATTTTTTTCCCTCTACTTATTGTAGAATGAAGAGAAAGTTTTACTCCTGGGAGGAATGTATGAACCTTCGAGAGGTTAAGGTACTTATTCCATTCAGTGGTTGACTTAAAATTGGACAATCCCTGTTACGTATTGGGGTAACATCAAATTCTTTCCACCCCTTTTATCAAAAAGTCACCCCAACATGAGCTGTGGCATATGGTATTACAGTTCTGTTTTCTGGCTTTGCATTTGAATGGGGTGTCTGTGGTCTTACAAAAATTCTTATTAAAATTCTGTAGTTTTACAAACCATCATGTGGTTATAGAGAGCTGCTTGGTTCTTCCAGTGAGCGGTGAGTGAGAGAGCTTTCCTATCACGAAACCTGAAGTCAATTGGTGTTTGGTTTTTAGGGCTTGAGAACATGTGCCCTTTGCTCAGCACTAACCTTTGTATATGCAGTTATTTCTGGATAGTTGGTTTGGGGGCAGACATTTAGGATGAAATTCTGACACCAGCAAAGCTTTAGGGGTATGTTCTAAGGACTTCCCTTGATTTCTAGTATTTGCTACCACTGTTGCAAACATGCAGAAACCCTAAGTCACTTTGCTTGTAGTACCACATATTGGTACTCTGTTGCTACAGCAAAAATGAACATAGAATACACAGAAAATCTAAAAAGAGGGAGAATGAAGGCCCAAGTATACTGGTTTAGGCTGGGATAGAGTTCATTTTCTTCATAGCAGCTTGTAGGGGTCTGTGTTTTGGATTTGTGACCAAAACAGTGTTGATAACACAAAGATGTTTCAGTTACGCTGAGCAGTGCTTGCACAACCTCAGGCCTCTCTGTTTCTCATGCTTCCCCACCGGTGAGTTGGGTGGATGTGCACAGGAAACTGGGAGGGGACAGAGCTGGGGCAGCTGACCCCAACCGACCAAAAGGATACTGTGCACCATGTGATGTCATGCTCAGTGTATAAAGCTGGTGGAAGAAGAAGGAAAGAGGGAATGTTTGGAGTGATGGTGTTTGTCTTCCCAAGTAACAGTTATGTGTGATGGAGCCCTGCTGTCCTGGAGATGGCTGAACACCTGTCTGCTGATGGGAAGACGTGAATGAATTCCTTGTTTTGTTTTGTTTGTGTCTGTGGCTTTTGCTTTACTTATTAAACTGTGTTTACTTCAATCCATGAGTTTTCTCACTTTTACTTTTTTGATTTGCTCCCCCATCTCACTGTTGGGGATGAGCGAGCTCAGCTGCCCACCAGGGTTAATCCGCAATACCAGGGGAGAATTTCCAGAGTTATATTTACTCCTGAGTCTAACCTGACTATTGCCAGTGCAAGTACAAGAAGAGTGTGAATTCTGCCAGTAGAAAGTAAGTTAGAAAGAAAATGTAGTTGTTTTGGTGCCTACTGTGATACCAGATAGCTGGCTTTTGAATGACAAGCACATTTAATTAATACATATACTGTATGTGCATCTGGTAGTGCTTGGAGATCTGATCTTTGTTCTCAGAGCTGTCTGATTATTTAAAATAGTGAAGACTTTTTGAAGCCAAGTATTCTGCATGAGTAAAATAGCTTTTTTCTTTTTCATTAGGGTGAAACCCTTGTAAAATCCTGTTTGTATTTTCTGTTTCTAGTCTTTGAAGAAGTTAAACCATGCCAATGTAGTAAAGCTGAAAGAAGTTATCAGAGAAAATGATCATCTGTATTTTGTGTTTGAATATATGAAGGAAAATCTTTATCAGTTAATGAAAGAAAGGTATGTAACATCATAACCCATTCCTGATAAAATTCATTACTTGCATAATGTGCCTCCTACACCCCTATTACTTTTCCAAGGACTTTGGATCATTTGTTTAGGCTTAGATCACTATGGCTTAAAGCTGTGTGCTACAGTAGCAGCTGTGGCTGTCACCTTTGAGCATATCCCAAGCAATTCAGTGAGATTTTCCAGTGTCTCTTCCTAGATTAGCCTGGCACGTGAGTAGGACACTCTTCTGAGAGTTAGGAACTGTGGGCTTCTAACAGCCCTCATGCTGAGGAGGTGTTGAACCTAGAACTTTTGATTTCTAGGTTCCAGCAACACTTTTTCTATTACAGGGTGGTACCACCACCCCTTTTGTTATGTCTTCCTCAAATAAATGAAGAAATAAAAAGTGGCTGAAATGGTAATCATGAGGGGTCAAATTCTGGATTGGTTCTAGGATTTTTTTTTCCTTGCAATTTGAACTGATGTGTCAAATGACTGTTTATTTCATTTGTCACCATTCTCAATGAAGTCTAGCTTTTTGGCATTTGCTGGAGCATTAATAAAGTCTTTATTTTAGCCTTTGGACCATGATAGCATCCTCCAGAGGATAATTCAGGACAAAATAGCTGCCTGCTTTGAATTGTTCTCTGAAGAGGCCATTTTCTCTTTATGGGCCATAGAATCAGCCTGAGAGGTGACAGCAATCTTACTTGATTTAACACAGTAAGGTTATTGTTATATCTCCGCATACTACATAAAATACCTTTTTAAGCATAAAAATACTGTGCATGTACAAGTATAGAACAGCTTCAAGTAAATTGTGTGCGTTATGTATGGATGCTGATTTTTAATTATAGGAAATGATGAATTATGAGAAAATCATTTAAGTGCATAACATACAAACCGATTATCTTTAGGAATTTCTTAGAAATGCTTGATATGTCCTAGCTCCTTATGAAAACAAAGAGGGCAGATGTCTGTAAAAGTGTGCTACAAATCATATTCTCTACAGTGTAGCTAAGCCTTGGACTGGTTAGGCATTGTAAAAATCAAACCTTTAAGAATATTATTTATTTGCTTAAATCTTAGTTAAAATTGCCAGTCTTGCTGGAAGGGACTGTAGAGGAAATACGACTCTCTTTCTGCTGTAATTTAAAAAATAAGCAAATAAATATGAAAATTTGACTCTAGTAGCTGATCTCACTTCTGAAATATGTGATGGTCAGGGTTTTTTGAGAGAAATCAAGTTCAGGAAATTGAATAAGGCACTGGCCTTCTTCTTTATTCACTGTTACGCTCTTTCTGAGTAAAATTGTCACTGATTTCCACCCCAGCCCATCTCTACTGTGTTTTGACGTGTGGAGGGGCAGCTGGTAAGAGAGGCTGTCATTAAACCGCCTGCCATGGCTGATCTTCTCGCCTGAATATTATGAGGAGAACCTCTTGTTTTCAGTAGTAGCAGATGAGACTGTTTTTTAGATAACAGCAGGGAATGAAGTAGCACAATAGCTGCTAGGTAATAACAAGGTAAATTCAAAAGTATGGCTTATACGTGCATTAGAACAGAGGCCAGAAGAAACTGTGCATAAAAAGCACTAAATTAACATGAACCCTTGCTGTCTTGAGGAGCATGCCTGATGACCTATACATGTTAAGGTTTGTTCAGTTTGGCCAATTCCTTTTTTTTTTTTTACCACACAGCCTTAGCTTGATGTCACATAGTCTTAATATAATGTGATATGTCTGTTCTGCAAATACTAGTAAATTTTGTTTGAGAAATAAACTGCATGTGAGTGCTTAAAATATATCTAGCAGTTTTATTGTCATCGTTACCTTTTATCTTTGGTTCGTTAGATAGTATAAGCTAATGTGTGAACTTAATCATTAATACTTATTTTCTCCCTTTTATCCCACAGAAACAAACTCTTTCCTGAGTCTACAGTTAGGAATATTATGTATCAGATCCTGCAAGGGCTTGCATTTATCCATAAGCATGGTAGGTTATGTTTTAGCTGTAAACATTTTGAATTAGAGCAAAATAGTTTCTGTGTAAGTTTTTTTATGAGTACACTAACAATTACATTACTAACTTTAGTATGGGGAGTGACTGAAAGAATGGCACTGTATGAGAGATTCAGATTGCTGAAAATATCCATATTTTATAATTGCCTGGTATTTTAATTTGGAGGTTTGCTTAGTTCCTTTTCTGTAGATTTCTACTTTCTCAAACTGGTATCTGGCCACTTTCTAAAACTCATCTGCTCTTAGTGGGCACATTTCTTGATAGATTTAGAGATTCCATGAGATTGAGAATAAAGGAAAAATTAGTCATTTTTCAAGGAATAAGATGCATGTTTTCTGTAAGGTACACTTAAAGGAATAGAATCTGAGTGACAAACAGCTTTCATTGCATGGCCTGCCAACTAATTTTTGCAATAATGGTAGAAGCTGAAGCTGGTGTACCAGCCAGTAGTAACAAGACCCACTTTACTAATTAAAAAAATTACTTATTTTAATGATAACTCCCTCAACATGTTTTGCTGTCCTCTGCAATTCTGCCTGCTAAATACCCTGTAGCATGTGTTGCTGGTCAGCCCTCGGGGTGATCATCAGTGGCCAAAGTTCTGGAAGTCAGAAACCTGTAAGGCTGGAGGTGACATTGCAATATACTTCAATATTTCATTTGAATTTTAGGGTTCTTTCACAGAGACTTGAAACCTGAAAACCTCCTTTGCATGGGACCGGAACTTGTGAAAATAGCAGATTTTGGCTTAGCTCGAGAAATCCGATCTAGACCTCCCTACACCGACTATGTATCCACAAGATGGTAAGTGCTGGTATTTGCCTACGTTGTGTGAAACTTATAATCAAGCCTTTGGAGAAGTATTACATTTGTGCCGAAGGTGATTCCAGTTTTGATGCCTCCTCTTTATGAAGCTTTTGTTTAAGCTTGGCATAATTTGAAAAGCTTCAGTTAATGCAAGATGGTTTACGGATGGCAGCACCAGCACAGGAACTGAGAAGGGACCTGATACGGCAGGTGGACCGTGCTGGGATTGCTGCATGTCAGGAAGGCATTAGAGGGCTTAGAAGAGTTTATGTAGGTTTTAATTCTTCATTCTAGAAAAAATGAAATCTATAGGATAGGAGAGAATAGGAGCTCTTAAAGGGATATTTGCTCTTAACAGCAAAGAATGAAGAGCTGAATGGTTTCGTGTATGTCTGTTTGAATTGTGTTGATTCTTGGGATTTGTTTCTTTTCTTTTTTTACTCTCTCTTACAGGTACAGGGCTCCTGAAGTCCTTCTGAGATCCACCAGCTATAGCTCTCCAATAGATATTTGGGCTGTTGGTTGTATAATGGCAGAAGTTTACACACTGCGGCCTCTCTTCCCAGGCGCCAGTGAAATTGATACTATATTCAAAATTTGCCAAGTCTTGGGGACGCCAAAGAAGGTAGCTACAGTGACATTCCACACTGCAATAACACTAGAAGTGTTCTACAATACAGAATGGCACAAGAGCAGTAACCATAAAAATGGTTTTCACACTTACTGCTATCATGCAGCATTGATCTCAGATATAGTAAACTAAATTAAAACTTATTTTCTGTGAAATAAGCAGTTTGTAATTCTACCATGAAACTTGACATTTAGGGGAGGAGAAATAGACCCCTGAACAGCAAAAAAAAAAAGTATTTAGACTGTTATTTCATTAGGTGGAAGTTTCGTTTTCTCTTGCATATTCAATATAAACCTATGGTTTAAGAGGCTAGAAACTGGAATCATGACAATACTCCTGTGTCCTGATTCCATTGGCAGCTTTGACTTGGTCAGATGCAAAGCAGGACTTACCTCTCACCAGAGGTTTGAGGTGAAAATTTCTAGTGAAATCTTTAAAACAGTTTAGAGCAAGCTGGACGTAGTCTGTTACTGATAGGAGACTATACACTAGTGTACTTAGACACTATATTTTACAGCTGAACTGTCTTTATAATTCAAAATCTCATTCTTCCAGAATGACTGGCCTGAAGGCTACCAACTTTCAGCCTCCATGAATTTTCGCTGGCCTCAGTGTGTACCTAACAACCTGAAAACCCTCATACCTAATGCTAGCAGTGAAGCAGTGCAGCTCATGAGAGACATGCTGCAGTGGGACCCCAAAAAGCGGCCAACAGCTAGTCAGGTTTGGGTTTGTTTTCTTTTTCTCACATCTGCATGTGGCGCGTTCTTTTGCTACAAGACACCTTTTATAGACAGGCAACTAACAGTTGCTCAGGAGTGCAGTTCTTATAAGGGAGAAGAGCAGAAGCCAAGAACAATTTGCAAGATGAAGGGGAGTAATTAAAAGAGAGTAATCAATCTTTCGCATGCAGCATCAACTGCATGGGGTGTGTGCTGAGTGGCCACGTGTGTGACCGCAGCATGTATACGTACACCTGAATTAAGTATAATCCAATGGCTATGAATGGCAGCAGAGTGAAGGTAGGATGTATAGTGGAAGGCTGTGATGCCATTCTTTCTCCAACTCAGGACATTCTATGATTCTGTTGATACGTGACACAGAATCTCAGAATGTTGATGGTTGGAAGGGGCCTCTGGAGGTCACCTGGTCCGACCCCCCTGCCCTCGGCAACCTGTGCCAGTGCTCAGTCGCCCTCACAGAGTAAAAACCTGTTTACTGATGTTCAGAGAGAATCTCCCGTGTTTCAGTTTGTGCCTATTGCCTCTTCTCCTTCTCTCACTGAAGAGAGCCTGGCTCCATGTTCTTTGCACCTGCCCTTCAGGTATTTACATACTTTGATAAGATCCCCTTTCATCTTCTCCAGGCTGAGCAGTCCAAGCTCACTTAGTCTTTCCTCATATGTGAGATGCTTTGGTCCCTTAATTTTCTTTATGGCCCTTCACTGGACTCTCCATTATGTCCATCTCTCTCTTCTGCTGGGGAGGCCGCAACAGGACACAGCACTTTAGGTGTGGCCTCACCACTCCTGAGCAGAGGGAAAGGAGTTGACAAAGTGTTGCCCTTGACTTGCTGGCAACACTTCTGCTCGTGCAGCCCAGGATACCATTAGCCTTATTTGCAGCAAGGGAGTATTGGTAGCTGCTGTTCAACTTGGTGTCTAGCAGGTCCGTTTCTGCCAAGCTGCTTTCCAGGTGGTTGACCCCAGCATGTTCTGGTGCATGAGGCTGTTCCTCCCCAGGTGCAAGACTTGCTCTTTCTCCATGTTTAACTTGATGAGGTTCCAGGCAGCCCCTTTTCTCCAGCCTGTTGAGGTCCCTCTGGATGGCAGCACAACCCTCTGCTGTATCAGCCACTACTTCCAGTTTTGTGTCATCAGCAAACTTGCTGAGGGTGAGCTCTGCCCCACCATCACCATCATTAATGAAGATGTTGAACAGTGTTTGCTCCAATATTAACTTCTGGGGTACGCTGATACCTACTGGCCTCCAGACAGATTTTCTTCCACTGGTTGCCACCCTCTGGGCCTGGCTGTTCAGCCAGCGTTCAGTCCACCTCATTGGCTGCTCATCCAGCCCAGCGTTGCCTGGATAAAGCTGGCTTATGCAAGGCAGTTTGCAGGGCACACTCAGCTCAATTGCACTGTAGATATGTCCCAACATCCTGCACATAAGCATAGCCCAAGTAACAGTATTGCACATATAATGGGCCAGTCGATGTTGACGGTTGCCACCGAATTCAGATATCAGTACTGTAGAGGTAGTACCCAGCTAATGAAATGAACAGAGCACCTTTTGAAAACCAGATGTCATTCTGGGTTCAAATCTGACTTGACTGCAATAAAACCGTAGCTGAAGCTTTATGATTAGATCAGACCTTCAGTACAAATTGTAATAAAAAGCTTTAAAGCTAACTAAAACAGTTATGCAGTAAAATATATGGAGATCTCTCAAACGTAATGAAAAGCAAAAATATTGACTATAGCTTGGTATTAAGAGCCATTAACAAATATTTTACAGTAAGGTGCAGATATGTTGAGGAGTCTGAGCTTTTAGAAGCATTTTTCAATGAAAAGTCTTCGGGAAGACAAGTAGCCCTGAAACAGCAAGATGGGCAGAGGTGAATTGCCTTTACTGACAACTCCTTAGTTACTCGTAAGGCAGGATAAAGATACTTCTACCAACATGTCTTCTGAAGAAGAGAGAGGCTGTTTTTCATAAGGGTTTTATTTCTTTCACTTGATTCACTCTTGGAATTGGAAAATTGAAGAGATGGGATGTCTCTGGAGTCATTCAAGTCTTGACGGCTGAATCTATGATAACAGGTGTGTGTGTGTTTGCACATATACGCACAGACACACATGAGGAGACAGCACATAATGAAAAATGCCGCTAGGTGCCATTTACATGGTTAAGTGTCTTGCTTCTGCAGAACCTCTTCCTTTTGTGGAAGTCCACAGAGGATTTGATAACTTGGTATCTGTTGAAACTTTACTGTTGCAGCATAATTCTGAAGTGGATTGTGCTCACTAGAATCTAGTGTTGAGAGATGGGTCTTCTGCTGCTTCCCACCCCAGAAAAAAAGGAAATTATATTCATAGTGTTACACAAGGCTAGGGTAAGTTAAAAACTGCTTTCTTAAGTTGGATCCTAACATCTTAATTATGTTTTAGGCACTTCGGTATCAGTACTTCCAGGTTGGGCATGCCCTGGGCGTTCAGGAACTCGGGAAACAAAAGGAACTGCATAATAAATCATCTCTGCATATTAAGCCTGTACCGCCAGCACAACCCCCTCCGAAACCTCATGCCCGCATTTCATCAAGGCCTTTTCAACAAAACCAGTCTTCTCAGCACTTGGTGTACCCATATAAGACAGAAAACTCAGGGGCCGAGCACAGTAACTACTTACAGGAAGACAAGTCTAACCAGGTTCTTCTGCCTGCAATTCACAATAAGGTTCCTCAGCAGGTAAACGTCTATCTAGCTTAAGATACGCTTCCCAATATTCTGCCTGCTTTTTCCTTAATCGTGTTTCTTTTTCTTGTTCTCTTTCATGAGATTCTTATACTTTACTAAAAGGACATGAAATGGGAATAAAGAATAGTTTACAACTTTCTGCTAGAAACGGGAAGTAACTCTGTTGAAATCTAAATCAAATTGCTGTAAAGCAAGCAAGTCATTTTCTCATTTCAAAGCCATTTTATGCTTGCCTTTGTTGTAAAGCACCACTTAAAGGATGACACTGTGATTTCATACAAGTGAAAAGGATGTACAGTGGTCAGAATATTAATGAGACTGATGTCAGAGAGAAAAGTATTAAGCTAAAGTGTGTTGAGGTGAGAGGTAGGGGAGCTATTGCCTTCATCCATTTAAGGCATCCAGTTTCTGTAACTGAGAATAATAGTCCCTTTGGGCTTCTGTACTGGCCATGGAAAACAACAGATTCTTCTTTCAGCAGAAGCAGCTACCATTTCTGTTGATTTTAGAAGGAGACTGGACTCATAAGATAGATTATGAGAGCAGACTGTGAATACTGCTGCTAAGAGATCGGTCTGATGCAGGGTCTGTGCTGGCCATATACAGAGTCACGCAAAGTTAAAATGTACTCATGAGCTTAAATAGATGAGAGGCACAGATTTGTACCTGCACTGTCCCCCAAGAAGAATGTTTTGTAAAGTATCGAGGTACAGGCTTGTGGAAACATGAAGGTGCCTGCAGTTTTGTACTCCCAAGATGAATCAAGATATAAAAATTGAGCGTGAGCTAATTGTTTAGGAGGTGTATAGCGAAATATAAATAGGATTGAAGTGGAGACCTAAGACATTTTTTCTTCAGTCAGTGCAAGATGCTTTATTAAAGAATGAAATACAGAAGGTATGTAATAATGTCTACAGGCTACAGATTGTGTTCTTACCGTCTTTAATGAAAGATTAGGATTCTGTTGTTACAGCTTCACTACCACTGTTACTCTTTGAGGGGGAAAAAAAAAAAAGTCATCTTTGTTCCTACCACCTGGTTTGTGATGTAAGCACATGAGTTTGTTTCTTTTCAATCTTTATAACAGAAAACATCTGCTGGGACTGAGAATATAAATGGTGAACTTAAACCAAAAACTAGGCGAAGATGGGGACATCTTGCCAGAACGGTGAAGAGTTCTGAAGACTGGGATGACTTGGAAGACCTTGATTTCAGCTCTTCCATCACGAGGATGGACTTGAAAAACAAGAAGAGGCAGAGTGATGAAACTATTTGTAGGTAAGTTGGTTTCTTTTATGTTTGTGTGCTATTTGGTCCTATTTCCTTAGGCTTTGTTTCTTTTTTTCATAATGTTGTTCGTTAGTCTTTGCCTTGGCTGCTTGTTGCATGCTGATCTTTGAATTGCAACACCTATTTTGATGGACAATGCACCCTTCTATACAATTCCTTGTTCGTTTTTCCCCACTGAAAATGATGCTTAGCTTGAGTCTTCCCAAGTTAATATTTGAATATATACTTTCTATTTCACATATGAACCATTTTGACGTATTCCATGCATATGAACTGTTTTGGGTGACTCTAAGCTACAGTTTCTGAAGTTCATACAGAACAGAGAAAAACTTATTGGGTGATTTGTGAAAACTTTAAAAGCAGTATATAAGGGAAATAGAAGCGGAAATCTGATTTCAGGGCACTGGTATGGCTTCAGGCTGAAAATATTCCATGTTGTCTGTGTGTTTATGCTATAGCAAACGCAATATGAGGAAATGATTCCTGGAGATGAGAAGGCCAACTGTGGATAAACACGCACTGTAAGAATTGGACTAAGTGTAGCAATTTTTGTGTTATAGATTTGAAAGCATTTTGGACCTGAAGCCTTCAGATGCTGTAGGCTCTGGCAGCAGCGCACCTTCCCATGTGACTTTTCCACAGCAGGACACTCCCACACTGCGAGTTTCTGCAGCAAAGCAACACTACTTGAGACATTCTAGGTATCTACCTGGTTAGTAAAAAATACTTATTTCTTCTTCTTTCTGTTAGTTCTGACAGTAGTATGAAATAGTCATTGGTACACTAGGCTTTATCCTTCGAGCTTGCAGGGGGGGAGGATACTGCTTAAAGAAAACGACGAGAGCAAGAGCTTTACTACTGTAGATGGCCATGAGAGAAACTACGTTCTAGCAGTCTAGCAACTGAGATAAATCCTGCTTGCAAGAAGGGATGGGATTGTTGGTACTTCCTCCTGCTGGATACTCTCTTGTACTTTAAGGTGTGTTAGAAAGTGTCTGTTAATGTGCCAAGCTATTCCCCATTTCCCCAAGAAGGATAAGACTGGTCTCCTAGGCTTGAAGAGAAAGTGCCCTAGGTTTACCTCATGAGTGTGTGATGCCATGAGCAACAGAAGCTGACTAATAGTGGGAATATGCTTTGCTTGTAGCTGGGAGTTAGAGAATGCAAATCCGTGTCTCTGTAGAGGAACCACGTCCCTGTCTTCATGTTAACCTCTGCTATACTGAGACCAGCAATGGGACAGGATGAAGTACGGGAGGTGGGCAGCATGCCTGCCTGTATTTTAAAATAAGCTGGATATAAATGAATCATCTTTTCTCTTTATAAAGGCAGTGTTAGCTGTTCATTAACTAGTAGTACTAGTACTTGAAAATTAATTAAGTAAACTAGAAGGTATTGTGATGGTAAACTCGATCTTTTCTCTTGAAACAATTCATTTCAATTCATTTCAATGATCAAATTGGATCGCTACTCTACTTAAGTAGAGCTTTGATAGCTGAGAGTTGTGTTACTAGAGTAGGCTGTAAAGCACATTGATCCCAAGCCTGCCTTTACCATAAATTGTAATTGCATCCTTGCATTTTAGACACCCTGCTGAAATATGGGATGTACATTAAATACAAATAATATGCGACATATGAACTCTACTGCAAACTGTTTGCACAATCTGTGGTTTCAGTAGATACACCAAAGAAGAGTACGGTACTGTGGGAAATGTAATTACCATTATTTACTCTCAGGTTATCTTGCCACTGTTAGGCTAAAAGCTGTAAAACGTTGTGTTTGATGTGAAGCATAGATTTCATTTACTTAGCAAGGTTCACCTTCTGTGATGTGAGAGTATTTGTGGCCTCGATGTAAGGGTTCTGTTCCTTGGCAAAGAGCAGCCATTGATGCTAGTGGAACTATTTCCACCATTATCTTTGCAGGAACAGGGCCTATGGCTCAGCATAGCATTCCCGTGTGAGAGGATGGGCTGTAACCCAGAGGCATGTTAGAGTGGAAAGGTTTCGGTTCAGTTCACTGAACTGCACAACTGCTCTAAGACTGTGCATCAGGTGAAATTAATGCAAGCATGTGTCACAGATTTCAGTGTGGTTATTTTTGCAATAGGAATAAGCACAAGGAATAGCACAGTCTCCACTTCAAACAAAGAGTCTGGTCCGTCGAATGCCTGGCCCAGTTCTGGTTTGCCTGGGAAGACTTCTGCTTTGGGAGGAAGTATTAACAGGATGAATTCAGGTAAGAAGCCGTGCTTAACACTCTGAGAAAAGATAGTGGATGATGTCTGTGCAATTTCAGACAGCTCTATTTTGGGGTCACCTATTTCTAATGCATTGTCAGTTCTGAAGATATTTGCTAACAGTGTCTGTTCTTTCTGTTGAAATCAGTTTATAAGCACTGTTGCTTTGATTTGGAGACTACCTTAAACTGAAACACAGTAGTTTCTTCTAATGAGTCCCCAAAAGTCTGGTTTGATCCTGAGGGTCTCTTCCAACTGAAATGATTCTGTGAAGTACCACATGCGTAGAAGGATGGACAGCTTAGGTCTGTTCAACCTGAAATACTTAATCTCACCTGCAATTTCCCTCGTCTGTTTTTGTAAGTCATATTTTCAGGTTCCCAAATTGTTTTAGGCCAGCTGGTGTATAAATAGTCACAGAGGAGGAAGCTGGTCTAAACTGAGCTAACTATGCACACCACTCTTGTATTGTGAATAAAGCAGATAAAATAATCTCTCATCATGTCTTTTAATTGATGCTGTTTAAAATAGTGGAATAATTGTAGGTTTGAAAATGTCAGACAAAAAGCAAAACTCTTCCATTTTTCTTCTTCAGGTTTTTGGGGCAGTTGGTATTTCAGGTATTTAATCCCTATTATTTGATTTGAAGTCATTAATTTGTTGGTTTTCACATTAGGTTTTACCAGATATACTTAAACATGTTGATGTTTCTAGATTGTATCTATGTATTCCCTCTATAAATCTTGCTTGGCTTCAGGTTTTCATGTGATGTTACAGTTCTGCAGTGAAGTATTTGTTTTGTATATGTTGTTATGAAAATGTTTGATTGGGAAAATTTCTGTTGAATCTTGGCCCAAAGAAGCATTTCGGGCCTTTAGAAACTCTGGTTTGAAAAAGAAAGACTTAAGACTTTGCATGTAATTTATTCAGAAAATTGTTCTTTAAATATTCAAGATGAGAGGATATTGTAAATGGCTAAACTACATGAGAACCTTATATACATAGCACGTCTCCTTCCTGGCTCTTCTGCAAGTTTTTGCTGCTTTTGTAGCTGCATAGGATATAACTAGGTTTTTCCCTTTTGTACTTATTACCATAATTTCCCACAATACGCTTTGCTACTGCTTTACTGCTCTTGTGCATTATAGGCGTATATGCCATGGGTCTGATCTGTGCATGCTGACTTGCTTAGTGTCCGTGTGCACTATGACTCTAGACTGTTTATAACTACTCTTGTTCCAATTTCTACAGCTTATTCTACAGCTTATCCTACAGGTCAGTCAGATCTGTTCCTACTCATCCTAGTGACAAGTTTTGTAGCTGACTTTCCAAATTTGGAATGTGCACGTGTCCCAGTTTATTAAATTGCGCTCTTATTGGCTTCAGTAAGAGCTTCGTGTGGCACCAGAGCCCCAGACTCAAAACGTAGAAATCAGGAGTGAGTATACATATAGGTGAAAGCAAACAGAATAATTCCAACTGAGATGCTATGTTTGAAAGCTTTGAGAAACCTTATCTGAGTTGTCAGGGAGAAATGGAAATTGTCCTTCTATGAGTGCAATTTGTACCTGTTTCCATTCATCTGTAACACAGTCTGGTGCTGACAGTCTCCTGAATGCAGACATATGTAGGATCTGTGGATTTCTAGTGTCTTCAACGAAGTTCTTGTTTCCATCAGTCCATGGTCAGGCTTGATCTTGAGTATGACCCATCCATGCACACTTTTGTCATCTGTTGATAATACAGGAGATCCCTTGGGTTGAGCTCAAGTGTTCCGTGCTGTTTCTTTCAGGGCCCGTAGGATCGAGCGGTCTAACTAGTGCTTATGTCCCTTCATTTCTGAAGAAGGAGGTTGGCTCTGCTGGGCAGAGGGTTCAGTTAGCACCAGTTGTGGATCCGTCTTCTAGTAAGTATGGTACCAAAGTTGTCTTGGTCCCCTACTCATTACTCCTGTAATGCTGTATATCTGCAGCACTGAACCACATGTCTTTCCTTTATTCGTAAATATTTGACTGACTGAAACTACAGCTGGTCACCTTGCAGTACTTCAAATGGAGGAGGACTCGGTTTATTTTTACTTTGTTTATGAAATATGTGGTTTTGTCCACAGCATATTTCAATGGGACCTAGAAGCTGGTGTGAGAGCTGTCACAGAATTCACGGTTGTTAAATCAGTAGGGTCTCTTCTCCCTGTCTGATAAGGTTTCAGGGATTGGATCCACACTATTGTTTCCCATCAGCAAATTCTATTAAAAAAAGGAGGCTTATTACCTGAAGAAATAAGGATCTGGACCTGCATCCGGTTGCTGTTCAGTGTGGTCAGCTACTCAATGAACCTTCATCTCATGGCATTTTCTTTTGTCCGTTAGATTATGCTGCTCTGAAGTCAGTAAGACCCCATCTCGGACGGCCATCGTTCAATTCACCTACCAAAAGCACCCCGAGGTTGATGCCTCTCCCACCACCAGCTCACCCGATCCACGGGCGCGTTGACTGGTCTGCGAAGTATGGTGCTCGCCGGTGATGTGCGGACATACTCTCCGAACCAGTGCGTGTTTCCCATCAAATGATGGATAACATCAGGCAGTTTGTCGTATTGTTTTGTATACCTGTGTATTTAAAAGAAACAGATCTTATATGAGTGAGACATTTTGAAGGGTTTTTTTAATTTACTTTTATTTGTATTAATTTGAATGCAATCTTGTACCTTTTTGTATAAAATTGTTTTGTTATATAATTGGGTCCAGTTATTTTCATAAATCTGATACATTTTGTATATATGGCTTAGGGGGTTTGGCATTTTTATATGAGAAATTTTTATAACGAACTTTTTTTAAAATTAAATTTTCCTTTATTAGATTCAACTTTTTTATAAAAGTGGATAAAAAAAGTGAAGTGGTGCAATATTGCAGTGGAAGAGAAGTACAGAGGAAGGGGCATTCACTACACATTTTCTGAATTTTACGTGCTAAATGAGGCTGTATAGTTTCGGTGAGGCCATCTCTTGGTGCCAGGCTTCTTTTGTCCTGTACTCATTTGCTTTGTACTGATGTCAAAGGAATGAGTGACCAGCGGCCAAAACTCTCCTTTGCAGATGCTGAGAGGTTGCTGAAAGTCAGTGGGAAGCTTTTTTTTAGTTTTTTTTTTTTTAATTTATTTTTGCCTTTACCAGGTTTTTGTTGGATTGCTGTCCAGCTTTCCAGCTCCATTCTTCTGCTTTTACCAAATTGGGAGAGTCTTCTTGTTTGGTGAAGGGTGAATACCCTTCTGTAGATCTGTTTTCTGACACAGCACTCTTTTTTCCAGCTTCAAAGTTGTTTCTTGGCATTGTTTGCTAGGAAATAGAATGTGGACCTACCTCTGTTAAATTACTTTAAACATTCTAATGATGTCTAAAGAGAAAAATCAGATGCTGCTGCTTCTTTGTTGTTGTTAGGAATATGAGATCTGAAGACATATTTGAAACAGTATTAGCAATTATAAATCTGTTTTCAAAGTAACAATATATTAGTGGTGCAATACACCAGCAGCAGAGTTAAAGAAAACAATATCTGTGCAGCTGACCTAATTTTCATCGCTGTTTTAAATCATTTTTGGAAAAAAAAAAAGCAGAGGAAATGAGTCAATTTAAGCTTACTTCAGTTCTTCTTCACTTCAGTACATCTTTGCTCACTATGTGAAGAACATGTCAGCTTCTGTAAGTTAGGCCCCCAGGCTCTACTGGGAAAAGTGGGACTTTACCTGGTCCTACTGAAACACATGGTAAATTTGTGGTTGATTTCATAGAAACTGATACAGCTCTTTGAGGAGCAGTTTAACTCGAAGTTGTACCGGAGTCCAGCCATCAGCAAAAGATTCATGTAGATCAGAATCAGCATTTGGGTGTTCCTGCACCTCCTTCAACAGGAGGAAGATGAAACAGTAGAGTGTTGTGGGAGAGCATCTTTTATCGCCATGTTTTAGACCAGCACCACCAAAGCTGAAGCCCGCTGTGAAAGTGCGGCTTCCCGCAGACGTGTGCAGAGATGCTCACCTTCTGAGCTCGTTGTGTGAACAGATCAGGCAAATCTTGTATTTATGAGACTTAGATCCAGTCTGAAGGGATCAGGGCAGGTGTGGTTCTCAGCACCTGGGCCTTTTGAAGGAGATGAAGGGTGAGTGTGTCGGCGAGACCCTGCCTGTGGGGTCTGCTGGTGCCCACGAGGGGCAGCTGCTGGGGACTGGAGATGGGTAACTCGTGCTGGCCTTTCCAGTCCTCCCACGGAGAACGTGTGGGCCTTGGAGGAAGCTGCAGCCCAGAGCAGGCCGCTGGCTCTGCGCTACGGGGAGCGTGAGGGCCGCTGGTCGCTGTTGGTATTATGGACTCGGTCCACAGAACGAGACAGAAAGGGAGCAGAGGGGTCTATGCATTAAAAAGAAGTACGCATACAAGACTTACAGATGCCAAGGACATGTTAACGTGTCCAGCTACCCCAGTTATTTGTTCATAGTAAGTGTGAACTCCAAACCACATCTAACTGCTTCCGAAGCGGCAGTGCCAACGTGTCACAGTGAACTAAAACAGCCATTTGATTTCTGAAGCACATACGGATGGTGTCTTTGCGTGAGCAGAAAAGGACATAGGTATATTTGTGTTAGAACTGGAAAGATAGTTTTTTTCCCTTGGGGGAAATATCGGTATTTATGTCTAGATATCATTTAATATCATTTAATTTATTTTATCACTGAATTATTGGTCTCAAGAGGGAACGCCCTGAGCTTATCCTAAGTATCCCTAGACCAAAGTAGGCAATTTAACTAGTATGTTCCATAGACTTAATTCCTACTAGTGAAAGCAAGAGATGAACAAGTCACAAGAACGGGCTGCTGGGGCTTGGGTTGGTCCTACCTAACTGCACACACCTAAGCGTGAGCTCCTTTCTTGTGAGCTGACTCTGTCAACGAGTGGTGGGTGAGAATCATCTGCAGAGAAATTCAGCTCACCTGAGGACTTGCCAGCCCTCTGGAGATGCCTGGCTCTCTCCGCTAAGGATGGGGACTACTCCACGTGTTTAAAGTTCTCAGCCTTTTTCAGCCCCGCGGTGATTTTCTTGACCACAGCATTCAGGTTTTGGTCAGTCTGGCAAAAACATTAGAAAAAGAAGTAGTACTTTTTTTTTTGGCATATCTCCTGCTTTCCCAAATCAGCCTTCCTTTAGGAAAAAAAGCTAATAATCTTGATATTCAGAATCACCTCTGCTAGTTTTAACTTAGTGGGACAGAAAAATTGCTGAGTACAAGTCTAACAGCAACAGTCTTGTAGCCTTTACTCAAGCAAATTCCTACTGAGGTTGGAAAAAGTTATTTTTGAGCGAGGGCTGAGCTGACTGAGCTGTGTATTTTACTGTGCTGTCTCAGTGTGCAATACAGATACGGAAAAGACATAGGGCTTTATTATACTGAAAGCTGGACAAGCAGCGTATCTGAGAATTTATAATACGTAACATACTACTTCGTGTTTTAATATTTAGCAGCATTTTTATGCAAAATGTTTTTAGAATCCTACTGTTTACATTTTCTCATTCTTTTATGCATAACATGTAATAATGACTGTTGGAAATAAAGGAGCCTGACAATGGACTCGTTCACCTTTGTAATCCAGATTTTCATAAAAGTTTTGTGTAAAAGTGCCATGATGTTAATGAAGAAAACCCAAACCCAGAAAACCCACTTCCATGGTATTTCTGTACCTAATAAGACTGTTGATATGAGTAGGTTGTTCCGTAATGTGAGGAAGAAAACATATTGAAAGGATGTTTTTGAACTGATGTGGAAGGAGAGGGTGGAGTAAGTTCTTTAAGAAATAATGGTTCTTGTTTGTTCAGTGTTTTTGTTCAAAAACATTATAAGTATTTGTTTCATTCCTTCTGTGTTGTCTCCTTTCCAGAATAAAGTTACTCTCAAAGAAATATTGACTGAGCGGAGTCTTGATCTTTTATAATAAAAGAACTTCAGTTTTGCTTTTGTTTGTTTCTGTAAGTAGTTGTGGGGTGTTGGGGTGTTGGTTGGTTTTGTTTTGCTTTGTTTTTTTAAATAAGCCTTAAATTGGGTGCCTTCTGGGAGGAGTACTGCCTCCTGAGAGCTGTGCTCTCTGCAAGTTCAGGGGCCACGTGGTTTGAGTCTCACATAGTTTCTGCACTATACCATGAGCTTTGTGTAAAGCTGGCGGTTCCAGAGGAGTTGACATCTCAGCACTGAACTGACTACAGCGCTGAATCAAACCGAAGTTGTGTAGCACCTCAGAAGGACAGGCAGCTGCACTAGATGATCATAGGTCGAGTCCAGCAGATATCTGTTCTATTCTAACCTTCAGTGTCTTGTGTTGCCTTTCCTCAGCTTCCTCCCCCTGTTTTCAAGACAGTAGAAGCTGGAGAAGGTTGATAACTTACAAACCCCGCACTTTTGGTAGCTGTTACATGGGCCTAAAGTGACTTGTACAGGTGATGAACTAGGAGGAAAATACTGGACTGTGGCTGGAGTGTGTGTGAGGTGAGGAGCTCAAGGAACCATAGGTGATGTGGGGATGGCTGTGGGAGAAGTGATAAACCGAGTGAGGCCCTCAGGGATGTAAAGTAATTACTGGTTTACATCCCCTTCCCGCTGCAGTGCAAAGGAGGTGTGAGAAGCAGGAGTTTTGGAGGGTTTGGAAAACGGTAATTTCCATGGGGCGGGACAAAACAATGGCAGACTGCCCCGTGCAGTGCCTCACTTGGATGTGTCTGGAGTCTTGGAAGCTTGACTACCCTACGTTCTCCTACAAATGGACCGCTTGAGCTTGTTTGGAGGTTCTAGCAGGGGAGCGCAGCTACCGTATACCCTTGACCGATGAACGGTACGCCTCTATCGGGGAAGGTCGTCCTCTTCGACCGAGCGCGCAGCTTCGGGAGGGACGCACATGGAGCGGTGAGGGAGGAAGGGGACACCCGCCTAGCCAGCCAGATCAGCCGAATCAACCCTGGCGATCAATGGGGTGACAGATGTCGCAGCCAGATCGCCCTCACATCCAGAATACGGGTGTGCCCAGAAAGCTATATAAAGGTCATAAGACTCAATCATCTTTATGTTATGGCGATGCTGCTGAGGTGGAATATTGGGTGACACACACCGTGGAGTTACCGCTAGATAAAGACTACACGTTCGGTCTAAACTACCTCAACATTTGGAATNAGGCACCGAGGAGACCGGCACGGGCCCCCGGCCCCGCCGCCGGTGGAACGCAGGAAGCGCCGCGGCAGGAGCCCCCGCGGCCGCCGGCTCGGCTCGGCTCGGCTCGGCTCGGCTCGGCTCGGCCCGGCCCGGCCCGGCCCGGCTCGGCCGCTGTCCTCACGGGTTGGCAAGCAGCCGCGAGCGGGCGACGGCCTGCGGGCTTCGCCAGCTAAAAGCCGCGTTTGTTTCTTTGCTTGTTATTTATTATTCGCGTTCTCCGTGTGAATAATGTGGGTTTCGGTGATTTCGCCTTTCCCGTCGGCACCCCGCTGTCCGGGGCGGGGGTGGGTGCTGTGCCAGGTCCAGTTTGCCACTGGGGTGTCTGATCAGGGTGTCACATCCCTGGTCTCGGGTTGCTCGTCCCAAGCCGAACGAGTGTTGGTACAAGAGGTGCGTACTCCAGCGTTTCTCATCTCTTACGTGAGGGTTTGCTCCGTTCTGCTCTTTGCTTCCGAGCCCTCCCCTAACTGCCAACTATTAGCGTTATGGCTCCCAGTTTAATAACATGAACCGCTCTTCATCTTCTGGTTATGAAGAGCTTGTCACGAATGGAAGGGGTTGGAGTCAGTGGCCCGGGAGGCTACTGCCTGTCGTGAGTTGAGTAAGGGACTTTGCCCCAGGCTGGGGTGACACGAGAGCTGTGACAAGGACAGCTGGCGTTGGGCTGAGGCTGGGCAGGCTCTGCGGGACACGCCAGGCGCAGCTGGTCTCCTGGCCCTCCTCACCGCTGTTCTGGTGTGTGCAGCCAGCATGGGAGCAGTGCCTTCGTGCACAGACATTTATGTTCCCTCTTTCCCCCTGTTAGTCCAGGTGGCCTTCACAAATCACAAGAGAGTAAACTGAGATCCGTTTTTTCCCCAGCTCCCCCTTGCTGTTGAGGTAGCAGGCTGAGGGCAATGGTCAGCAACCTGGCTGCAAGTTCACAAGCTGGACTTTCTCCTCCAGTACTGCATGTCAGACTCAGTCTTAGGAACCAGAGTGCTACAGCTTGCTTCAAAGCTCGTCAATCCCCCTGCATTTACAAGGCAAGCGTCCAGACTGTGTCTTTACCTTCTGTTTGCCTTTGCAGCATCAGTGTGTGCTGGGCAACAGTGACTCGCTTATCTCCTGTGCTGATATGCCAGTTGGCATGCTAGGAGCAGGTCTTGGGAAGGTGCACTGGAGAAAAGTGACTCTTCTGTTTCTTTAATTTTTTAAACCTCAAGTTAAGAATCACCTTTGGCTTTTTTCTTCTTCTTCTGTGAATTTAGCTGTAGTACAAGCAACTCCTGTTTCATTTTGTTCTTCTGAGAGGGGATCTCATTTATGTTTATAAATATCTCAAGGGTGGCTGTCAAGAGGATGGGACCAGACTCCTTTCAGTGGTGCCCAGCGATAGGATGAGGGGCAATGGGCACAGACTGAAGAATAGGAGGTTCTGTCTAAATATGAGGAGAAACTTATTTACCTTGAGGGTGCCAGAGCACTGGAACAGGTGCCCAGAGAGGTTGTGGAGTCTCCTTCTCGGGAGACATTCAAGACCCGCCTGGACACATTCCTGTGTGATCTGCTCTGGTGAACCTGCTTTAGCAGGTGGGTTGGACTAGATGATCTCCAGAGGTCCCTTCCAACCCCAACCATTCTGTGATTCCGTGATACTTTCCTTTAGTCTTTTTTTCTGTTTTTCATCTGCTGTTACATTTATTAGCAGTATAGATACTACTCAGCAATATTTTAGTTTCCAGTGACTTACTTAAGAAGAAATGGAAGCCCCTAAGCAGGCGTGCAGGGCCGAACAGCTTGGCTCATCTGAATTCCCGTGGTTTGATGCAGCCTTGTATTTTGTGTTCTGTTTTTATGCCAGTTGGCTAGCAAGCGGATCGCTTGCCTCGGGTTTGCTCATGGTCTTTAGTAAGTGCGGCGATGAGGAACGACGCACACCGGGATGCAAAGATGCACGCACAGGCAGAGATCTTGCTCAGGAAGGAGCGCAGAGCCGGGCAGAGCAGAGAGCTGAGCCAGGCTGAGGCCCTCTTTATTAGCCATTGACAATTTATAGGATTTACATATACGGGCCTGGACTAAGATATTACATGGTATATATTGTTATTAAAACACACCACACTTATGTCTGTTTCAGTTACGTTCGCACTCCTTCACAGACCAGGCCCAAGGACACTCACACTCACACATCCCATGCACTTGGGGGCGATCACCCGGCCCAAGATAACATTCTCACGAGTCTGGGCTATAACTCTCTACAATTATGAGAAACGTACTTCAACACAATCCGTCCAAGGCCCTTTATATTTTTCTATGATCTAATTGTGTTAGTATTATTTCTTGACCGTCCGGATGGTCACGTTAGTACTGATCTTCCTTTATCATCCAGGTGGCTGGAACTGCACGTTTTGCTTTCCCACATCAAGTTGTTTTTTTCTCTCCACTTATGAAGGAATGCTTGCAGCATTGGGAACTGGAGGTTATTGTTTGCGTGCCAACAGCCTCTTTTCCAGGATTACTTGAGCTGTGGGTTGGAGTGACAAGAAGTCTCCCTGCAGAGGGAGAGCAGCTCTCAGTTGCAGCCAGGACAGGCTGTTACCGAGTTCTGCGTGTGAAATGCCAGCATGATGAAAGTTGATGCTCCCTTGGCTTATGGCTCTACAGCATGATCCAGTTCCTGCTGAGACCTGAACACTAGTCTATTCAAAAAAAGAACAATTAATAGCCTTGTTTATGAGGCCATTTGAGAACTAAAGTGCTGCTTGCAAAGCATTTGATCAACTGAAAAGTCTATAAAGTTTTGCTTCGCAACAGGGTTTATTAATAGAAAGAAGTGCAACCGGTAGAAGGGTAAGTAGTGCAACAGTCTCAATCTTTGTATTTTAATTTGGATTATTACAGAAGAAAATGGTAATTCTTCTGAAGTTTCTACTGATTCTGGGTCACATACTTACCCTGGATCACCACAGCTACAAACAAAAGTGAGAGGCTTTGAAAATATGTTCCCATACTTCACCTAAGTACGTGTAGAATTAATGTTTAGATACTTCTGGCATTCTTTGATAAAAGGACTGCCAGGCTGGAAAAACCTGTCTAATTGCCCCTTCTCCCCTGCAGTTGAAACTTGTGTGTCAGTGGTGATTGAGTAGCTCTAGTGCTAAAACTTATGTTTTCTAAAAGTTTCAAGGATTTCCTTAGTGGTGACTTAGTTTTTTTCTGTTATCTCCTATTTAGCAACTTGATGCTTACTATTCCTGAATTTCAGGGGAATGAACAGACTGTGAAATACTGTGACTTGACTGTCGAGTGGTGAAACCAAATCAGTTTAGACTGAAACTCCACTGAAATGTTTATTAAAAAAATAATTTTTTGTTGTGTGAGTGACCTGTGAGCCCTTATCCCAGCTGCCGTCAGATTTTTCTATCATTATTAACTTACTATCTTTTACAAATATTTTAGGTGACAGGAACTTTGAAGTCATGGCTGGAAAACCAAAACTTTACTACTTTGATGGAAGAGGCAAGATGGAGTCAGTTCGCTGGTTGTTAGCTGCAGCTGGGGTCGAGGTTTGTTTTAGTGTTTTTAACTTTAAGCTGCACATTGGTAAGCTTGTCTTTGAGGCAGATCACAGGTTATTAACTAGAAAAAGAAAAAGCATCTGCAGACAGAGTAGTAAATGAGCGTTGGCTATTTGCTATAATTAAACCACCGTTACTTTCGGCACGCAAAAGCGTGGCTTCAAGTTACATGTCCTCTGAGCAATGACACTGTAAACCAGTGTCTTGCTTAATGCAAGAATGCGTAATGCTTGATCAAGCATTTGATTACTGCCCTGAGGCCATTGAGGTGAATGACAGGTGTGTTCCTGGCATAACAAGTATTATCTGTGCCAAATTAAACTGCAGTGCATTTGCTTTTTCTAGTCGTTCTATTTTCAGCTGGATGCTCACACGCAGATTTTTATTTTATTTTTCACTCCACTGACTAAGTCCTCCACAATAAGCTATAGAATGAGCTTTATTTTGTCTTACTTGCATCGTTTAGATGACGCTTAACAGGGTGAAGTGAAAAAACTGACCTACATGTCAGGGGAAACTGGAAACCTCAGAGCACAAAGAAAAATATTTGGGTAAACCAGACAAGCAAGACACCATTTCAAAATACTGTTTGTTTTTTGTTTTTTGTTTTTTTGTTTTTTGTTTTTTTAATGGGCTATAATTTACTAATTCATTTGCTATCAATCTTGGCAATAAACTGATAATTCAGTTTGAGGACAGAAAGGACTAGTAGTTGCTCCAAGTGTCCTCTTTTATATAGTAGGCTGTTGCACTTCATGTGGTTACCCCTGTGCTGAGACAAGGAACCTCAGTTTTTCAAAAAGAACTCCAGTCTTTATTTGAAGGCCTTGCAGAAGACAAAACAAGCTGCTTCCATGCATCATTTTTTCCTGTGTTTTGATTCTCTCTCTTCCCCCCTTTTTTTTAATGCAAAAAACGAGCCTTGACAGGTACCAATTATTACATTTTGCCTTGGGATATTCTTTTCCCAGCTTTTCATCAGCAGAAACCTGGGTTCTGAATTTTAGACTCTGTGATCAGACTCACAATGGTCCAACATTAGCACTGTATTAGTTCGCCTAATCTTCTGGGGTTTCTGTAGTACAGCAAGTCTTAATTACTAACAGAAGTCACTCAGATGTTCTGAGCGAGGTTGTCTGAGGAAGGATCCTTGGGAGTCCATAGCCACACATCTAGGGATTGGTAAGCTGAGGCATTTTCTAGTCTCCATGGTCTACATTGACTATAGACCTGGATGGCACATGCAAACACGTACATGTGGACATGTAACTTTGGTGTCTTAATCTTGAACTGAATTCCTCTGTAAGCAGCACTGATTGGACGTGACCTTATTGAATATAACTACCTAATTCTGATCACAGGCAATTCTGTATGTTTTTATTTCTCATCTAGTACATAATTCATCTTCAGGTGTCCTAAACATGTTTCTGTACTAAGCTTCCTGCTGGGCATAATACTTCTACATTTTTTTTGTAAAAGCTTTGTTTTAGCTTTCTAAGAATTGGTTGCTGTCTAAGCTCCTAAATCAAAATATCCCACAGCAGAGATTTTTTCCACATACCAGAAAGCATATTAAAGACATCCTGGTCGTTGTTGTTGACTGTCTTACATTAAATTGCCTGTTCAATACCAAACAAACCATCCGCACTCCAGCTCTTATTGCCTGCTTTTCTGCTAGGGTTGTCTTTAGCAGCTTTTGTCAAATATGACAGCCCAAGAGAATTTGCCAGCAGTTATGCCCTTGGTATTTTCTCCCTTGGAGCCATATCTGGAATGGAGGGAACCATGATGCGTATTTTCTTATGATGTTTAAAAAGTTTATCTGTTCTATAAATGTGAGAAGATGCTCATTTCCTCTTCTTCCTCATTCTCTTTTGTCAGTTTGAAGAAGAGTTTTTGGAAACCCGAGAGCAGTACGAGAAGCTCCTGCAAGGTGAGTCCACAAGAAAAGTGTGACCAGACCTTGCTTAGTCTCAGAGAAGACAAGTGAAGAGAAGACTTTGAAGACAGTGTGGGACTTTATTTCCACACAGCAGAGAGGGGAGTGAAACAGACCTGTGAACAGCTGCAGAGGCTGATTTTTCTCCCATATGTGGACATACACAGTTGAAAATTCTGTGTCTTTCCAACCTGGAGGGTTTCCCAGGCCTCTGTGTTTGTCTGTATGTCCCACCTGGTCCCACAAACTTATGCTGGGCTTTAGTAACTTACAAAAACATATCCTAAAACTTCATTGCGTGTCCTGATTTAGCTTAAGATACTGGTTATAAGGGAGAAATTTGGGAATCTGGCATTTTCTTCAACTGTGTTTTAAATAATGAGACAGAATTTGTAAATGTGTTTAGACTCAGACACTTTTTTACCTAGTTGATATGTTTCATGTGATTGTCTCCACTGTATTTCAATGTGAGCATAAAAGCTGCTGTACACAATCCTGACTGTAATATCAGTTAAAATTTTTTTAAAGGAAAGATATTAATCCACAATAATTGTATTCTGCAGTTTAATTTGTCTCCACCACTGTAATTTATTTGTGTGGAAGAACCACAGTTTAATATAATGACTACCCACGGCAAGCTCACCATAAAAGTAATGATCCTCTGAAGACAGCAAGAAATCTGATGTGGAGTTAATAGATCCAGTAGAATAATATGTGTCTTTCCCTTTAGATGGATCCCTGCTGTTCCAGCAAGTGCCCATGGTGGAGATCGATGGGATGAAGATGGTGCAGACCAGAGCCATCCTCAGCTACATAGCAGGAAAGTACAACCTCTATGGGAAGGACCTGAAGGAGAGAGCCCTGTACGGTAGCAGCACTACTCATCTTAAATTCGTTATAGTAGCTTAGATACATCTAGAATTAATTACATACTTGCACACCCAGAGTACCACCTGTGTTCCTCAGTGACACACAACCTGCAGTGAGCCTGGCAGGCCACGGTTAGATGCAAGCCAACTGATTTGTTCCAATTAGATTATTTTTACATAAAAATACTTGAGATGGGGGTTTACGGTGCATTAGTAAAAGGTTAATACAGCTTGTCACAGATATTTGGGAGGTGACTGGCATGTAAATGTTGAACTATTTTTGTAAGCAGAAAACTTTTTGGAAAGCAATTGTTAGTCTTTAAGTTTTGTCTGCAAAATAAGACCTGTCATTGATGTTATCTGTGATTGCATGATGTTCCACTGCATTGTAAAAAGTGCATGGCTTAGGTCCTTGGGAACTGGGAGAAGAACAGCTAAAAGCTGTTGAAAAACTTCTGGTTTCACATGAAATTAAATCCAGATCTTGATGTTGTGTCTGTGTGAAGGAAAAAAAATGTAATTGGGATATCTCAGTCTGTAACCTTTGATTGTCCGTTCCTTATTGTTTTTCAAAAGAAGGAAAACTAAAGGTCAACAAGTAAAGCATCTAACTTTAATAGATACTTTACAATAAACTGCCATTAAACGTTGCAAGTGGTTGGAAGACTTGGCTGAAGTAGGTTCAGGGAAGTAACAAAATGAATGAATATTCAGACAGGAGCCTCAGTCATAGCTTTCATCTGTTTTGTGTTGCTAAAAGCCATCATTCCTGTAGCCTGCATTCCCTGCATGCCTCTTCCTTCAGACAGGATACTCTTCCGTTGAGTTTTAGATTTAACCTGGAGCCTATTCTTGCTCTCTTACCAGCAGATATTTGTCAGTTTGTTCTTGAGCAGTGGGAAGGGAGCATCAGCATTTTGAGGAAGGGTTGCTGTGATTAGGTTCACATTGAAGTACTTTGGATAGCTGGGCCTTGTGCAGTGCAGAAGGGAAGTTTTGGAAGACCAGGTAGATGCAGGTGAGAAGCTGGCATACATTAAGGCTTGCAGAAATAACTGATGGCTTCTTATTGCACATAACATGTTTGATCCCTACAGAGGTTTTTTAGAGAAGCTGTTGCCTGACAACAAAAACTGCACTTAATTTTATTACACAGCAGGAACTCGCATCTCTTATGACACAAGTTGGTTAGAAGATTTTGTTAGACTGTCTTACCAGATATTTTATTCATATTCATGAGGACTTAATTTAAATTTGAGTCCTGTCTACAGTACAAAACTTGCTGTCAGAGCTCTTGAAAAATGGATAAAAGGGACAATCTGAAGAACTGCTGTACTAATAATTTAGCTAGATGTGGAACCTGGTAGACTTCAGGTTTCCAACCCCATGACTAAACTATATGGCACCACCTGGATTTTGGGTGAACCCTGAGGGTGGGATACATCCACGTCACTAAGTCAGTTGGGGATGAATCTTCCTGTGGTGCTGTGTATTTCTTTGGTGACTCTGAAGTGATCCATAACACCAAAGTTAAACTTTTTTAACCTCTGTACTATCCTGTTTCATCCTGCACAATGAGGGAGGTAGAGTCCCAACACTACAAATCTGAGTGAGACTCAGACTGTGACATATTTTTTTAACTGCCAAAATAATTTTCATGGTGGGGGACGGGGGGTGCAGGAAATTCAACTTTTACTGTCACAACACAAATTTAAGAAAACCCTGATTATGCAGGTGCCTTCTTATTTAAGGGTTTTGTTTCCTTTGGTTTTAAGGATTGATATGTATGTTGGAGGAACTGATGACCTTATGGGCTTCCTTTTGGTGTTCCCATTCCTATCGGCTGAGGATAAAGAGAAACAACGTGCTTTTGTAGTTCAAAAGGCGACAAGCAGGTATTTCCCAGCGTATGAAAAGGTATGAAGGAGCATCATTTAATTCCATTGTTCTGAAAGGATAACAATGGGAACCCTGGGTATTTTATCAAAAGCAGAAGCAAAAGGTGTCAGTGCAGTACTTTAAACCAGGACATCATACTGTCTGCGGGCTGGAGAGGTGAGAGGCAGGTCAGAGCAGTATGAGACAAGTTGGGGTCAGTTAATTGCAGAAAGTCTTAAGTGAGATTTCATGGCCTGTGCAGCATCAACAGACTGAAGGGTCCAAGTGTCCCCTTTGGCTGAGAGCTGTTATGATCCAATGAATGTGTAAACATAGCTATATGCAGTCAAAATTGCAATTTCCTGGTTTATAGGGGAAATGAAACTCTGTAACTTGCATTGCAAAGGGAATACAGTTTTAGAATAGCTAATTGTCATAGAATGTGTGCCTGTGCATTTTGAAAACATCAACCCCAGCTGGCTATCCACATCTTCACATGTTCACTTACGACACTTCTAGGTTTTGAAAGACCATGGGCACGACTTCCTTGTTGGCAACAATTTTAGTTGGGCGGATGTTCATCTTCTTGAAGCCATTTTGATGATAGAAGAGAAGAAGTCAGATGTACTCTCAGGCTTTCCTCAGTTACAGGTACCTTGCACTAACAATACACTCATGTGGCTGGTAATGTGGTAAATGATATTTCAGAGTCTGTTATGTGTATGTGATTCCACAAAACAAGAGCATTTATCACTTCTCTTTCACTCTAGTTTTGCTCTGTTTGCCCTAGGAAAAACCTCATAATATGTTTAAGTAGAGGGTCTGTTATTTTCTGGAGTAAATCCTGAACAGATCTGAAGAAATCTACCCTCCTGGTTTGGTTTTTTTTTTCCTCCCCTTACCAGTTCTGTGACACCTTTAAGCAGAAGATATTTTCTGGATCACAAGAAGTGATTTAAATAAAGTACACGTCGGAAAACAGAGATAACTGTTTCTGCTTCATCCCGTTTCTGCTTCATCCACAAGACAGAGGGCTGCCTTATTACTGTTTAAAATAACAAAGTTGGGGTGAGGAGGAGTAAAATTCATCCATGGCTAAAATTATATTTGTCTTGCCTCGACGTACAGCTTGTTGAAGGGTGTTACAGAAATCTGTAAAATTGCTTTTTCTTGTGTTACTTTCTGTTCTTTAAATACCATGTATTTGCTGCTTACCTTTTAGGCTTTTAAAGCGAGGATAAGCAGCATCCCCACAATCAAGAAATTTCTAGAGCCAGGAAGCCAGAGAAAACCTATTTCTGACGATAAATACGTGGAGACTGTGAGGAGAGTTCTCCGCATGTATTATGACATGAAAGCAAATTAGTGTGTCTGGCTAGAACAACAGCTGTGCTCGGCTGAAGAGAACAGTTGGATGGCAGATGTACAATTACACTGCAGACAGAAGGTAAAAGGGTGTTCGAAAGGAGTTTCAGTGAGCAGTATCTCCTTTTCTCTCATACAAAATACAGTAGTGGGCAGGTATCTTTTGTAAAGCTTTGCTACTAGCCTATTCTTTTCCTTCGTTCTTCTGGTAATTTTAAGCAAGTGAAATGGCAGCAAGCATGTTGTCTTCCTAGAGACTCTTTGGAAGAGGGGAAGGCAAAAATGAAAGAAATATGAGTTGCTCACTGATGGCTTCAGCTTCTGCTGCTTCTGAAGGTTTTCTTCTGAGATCCAGATCAGATTTTTGTATAATGATTGCTTCCAGTTCAGGCCTGTACTGTTTTTAATATCGCTGTAGGCAAATTAAACAAGTGGCTCTTAAAGGAGGAAGAAGTGCTTTTCTTGCCAGTTCTATTGGACACTAATGACTTTTCTGAAATGTCAGTATTGTGCCTTTATAACTAAGCTGCACTTTTCTTACTGAATTAAGAAACAAACTGACTGCCAAATGGCATTTTTATGTAACTGCTGTACCTAGAGGATCTGTTCTAATCAAATAAACTTTTTATGTAGTCACGTTGCCATGTTGTGTCATGAATGAAAGTTGGGGGTTGCAAACTTCATTTTTACTTTTCTTGGAGGATAAATTCTTTGTACTTGATATGAAGGGGATCCTTGTTAACCTGTATACCTCATGAAAAGGCGTTTCATTTGCATTTATATACCAGCAAAGGGAGATGTGAAGGAGAGGTAGCAAACCATTACACAAACCTGGTTTAGTTCCTATCTAAAGTCTAGTACCTGCCAAACTCAAAATGTTATTTCTTTTCCTCTTTTTTTTTTTTGTTTTGTTTAAATCTGCGGTTTCAGCAGATGACTTGACAAAGGAATTTCAGATTTTTTTAATAACTTTGATAAACGGCACATATGCTTTTAAAAACTGCTCTGTAGCATGTTGTCTTGGAGTTTAATATCTGCTATTTATTGTTCTGTATTAAGGATACAAAAGAAAAGGCTAGTGCTCAAGCCTGAATGGCTTTGTTTCATTCCTGTGTTAGTTATGGGTTGAGAAATAAGATGCTGCTTGACTTTGGAATGCAGTGAGTACACTCATCTGATATTTGATGAATGAGTTGCCCACTTCAGAGTTCATCAGTCTCCCCAGCTTCAGCACAACTGAAGTTCTCAGCACTACAAGTACTTTTCCTTCATTGCCAGGAATACAAGCTTGATATTGACCTATGCTGGCTTATCTGTTACCTGCCTTCCTAATGTCAATTGCAATTACAGTTTAGTCCTTGGTTTAATCTCCAATTGGTTTAATAAGAAAGTTTGGAAAACCCTGTAGTTGTTGATCTTAATTCCACTGCTAAATGAACTTCTTCTGCAGAATATGAGGAAAGTTGTGGGGTAATGCTCTTCAAACAAAAGTTCCACAAGCACAGATGCAGAAGATACAGGAGGTGACTGTCAGTACTTGTCGGTGATAAGCTTAATAGCTCATGGCCATACCTTCCTCTTTTTTGGGTGGCACAATACGAATGAAGGTAGACAGAAGAACAGTTGATACTGAAACCTTGTCATCAACACTCTGTATTTGGGGACAGGGTTACTTCAGCCTAACAGGAGGGATTGTGTGGGCAGAATGCTGTTTCAGCTGCATTAGATGCACTCTTGGAGCACATCTTTCAGTTTAATTTCATCCAGAAAGAATCCGGTTTGTACGCTCCGCTTGGGAGAACAGACCAACACCCTCCATGCCAGAACCTCCTTTCAGGTAGTTGTAGACAGCGATCAGGTCTCCCCTCAGCCTCCCTTTCTCCAGCCTAAACAGCCCCAGTTCCCTCGGCCGCTCCTCATGAAACTTGTGCTCCAGACCCCTCACCTGCTTTGTGTCCCTCCTCTGCACTCTCTCCAGCACCTCAATGTCTTTCTTGTAGTGAGGGGCCCAAAACAGAACACAGGATTCGAGGTGGGGCCTCATCAGTGCTGAGTACAGGGGCCAATCACTTCCCTCTGTGCTAGAGGTGAGAACCTGGTATTTGGCACCCAAATCCCATTTCCCACCTGCTATGCCATCCTTGCGTCTTTTCATGCTGGCTTTCAGTTTTGGTATTTCACCTGAAATGGAGATAGCAGAGCCAAAGCAGTTATTTCTCGTGGAAACGGGGTAGGAAAATCATAGTTTATTTAATCTCTGAGTATTAGCCGCATACACTCAATTTCCAAAATCAATGCTATCACCTTAAGACACGGGATGAGCTGTGACAGAAATTTCTCATCTATTTTTATGTCAAGTTATCACTAATTAAGTTGGATACTGGCAAACTGTATTTCACAATAACTGAGCATTGTTATCCCATCCTTTGGCTATCTCTTCTTCTTTTTTNTTTTTTTTTTTTTTTTTTTTTTTTTTTTTGGTGCCATACAGCACTGAAAATAAAAACCTGGGTTACTGTTAAATAGTGAAATAAGCCTAGAAATTTCAGTGGTTAATCTTTAAATAGTTACTCTAAATGTGACGCAGAAAAACCCATAGTTGTCTCAGTGTTTTAAAAGTGTCTCACCCTTGTACTTGGGTAAAACACGCCAGTAATTCTAAGAGAGCAGTCTGAATAGATGGCTGTCATAGAAACGGTGAGGCTACCCACATGGTGTAATCAAACCAGCAAACTGAAGCACAGTCTCTGCCTTGGACGGCAATTCTCAGACATCTGCACCTTTAAGCCGGGTGGTGGCAGCCCCACAGCAGTGAGAGATTTTCTCTCTAATTGGGTATGGCTGGAAACTCCCCCAAGCTCCAAGTTTAAACACCCTGGGGAAGCTGCCTGTGCTGGGTGGGGGCTGAGATAAGCTCAGGAGGTAAGTGCTGACTTACAAATTCCTTTTACTTCAAGTGTTTGAGTGGCTATTAATAGCGAAGCTACTTCCAAATTTATTAGGACATCTGTTGAGGTAATATAAATTCTCTGCTTTCTTTAGTTCATGTGCCAGGTAGACTATGCATAGCTCAGTATTTCCTCACCAGTTGGAAGCTGCAGGAGGGAGAAAGCGAGAGAAAGAGGTTTTTTTAACCAGAAAATGCATCCTGTGGTGCTGTTCAGAGCTGAGTAGGTGGCGTGAAACTGCTGGGGGGAGGTATAGGAAGGCAGAGGTGGCTGGGAGAGCGCAGCACAGCCCCCAGCACCTTGGGGGTTTCTTCTGGGTTTGGGCACGAAAGGTGGGCTCTGGTCCCAGCACTTCGCACTGGATGCAGGTAGTGCAGTCTCCTCTCTTCAACAACTCCTACATCGCTAAGAAGCATCCCCAGGGAGGGTCAGGACAGGCATGTCATTAAGGCTCACTAGGAAATAGGATGGAAATAGGAAGCTTGGTCAAAAAGCAGTAAAAATATCGTCATATAGACCATTTTTTTTTTTTTTGAGGTCTTTGCTAAACGTTAATTAAGGCTAAAGTACTGCATGCACGATGTGCTACTCACATGGCTAAATGTACTTATGCTACAGCATAAATTGTATGTTCTTGATATTGCAGTCTTTGGCTTTTTTAGTTAAAGTCCTATTTGCTGTGAGTGTCTGCATGTTATAAGTTGGGGCAATGTGCATTGAAATGATATGGATGCGATGTATCTGAGAAGTGTGATAATGAAAGAGGCACTAGTTAGCTGTTTTGAGCTATGTAGATAAGCTGCACTGCCATATAGAGAAAGCTGGTCACACAACATACAGAAATGAGTAAAACCGCTGTCTTACAGGCAAAAGGTTGTAATTAGCAACAGTTATTCAAACATTAAAACTGGAGGGAATGATTTTTTTCCTTTATCTGTGTTTGGATTATATTGTCTACATTTCCCCAAATATCCCCATTTATTGTAGTAATGTGATTTGATTCTTACAGAATAGCTCAAGGGCAAACTGTTAATCTGATTGGTCTTTAAAATCAAGTTTTGGCAAAAAATATTCCAGATGTATTTCATTTTAAGTACACTTGCAAAGCACTGTGACTTGAAGAAAACAAATCACTGGAGTGTACTGAACCTGATTTGAATGGGAAATGCCATGTGATTGAAAAGCGTGACAGATGTAATGTTGCAGCTTCGTTTTTTATCTCTGAGAAAACTGGGGTTGTCTATAAAATTATTTTCTTTTTAAATCAGGCACTCTACCCTGGTTTCTGAACCATTAGGACACGATTAGGGCACCTTTTTAAAGCTTTTTTTCTTCCCAATCATTATTATATGATACTAACATCTTTGTGAAGGGAGAATGCTAGTCCCTTTTTTTTTTTTTTAAAGTAATTAGGGCAATGAAACATAGCGAAATTAAGGCCTGGATCTGGAAACGCACGCAAGCATCAGTACAAGTATTCTGTCTGGTTGTCCCAAAGCAAGAAACAGCTCAATGCAGACGCTCTGTCCCTGCCACACACTCTGTTGCTCCTGGAGCAGAGCGAGGGGCTGTGACAGGAGGCTCCAGGCAGCCTCCTGTGCTGGTCCCTGGGCAGGCAGGTCCCCGGTGCCCCGGGGAACACTTTTGGGGGCACCTAAAGCCAATGCAGAAAGGTTCCAGATCTGGCTTTGAGGGACACCTGGAGGCTGCCGTAAGCAGCAAGGAACTGGGCTGTAGCCATTCAGCAGGACTGCCAAGGAAGCCAAGTTTTGCGGAACAAAGGGAAGATGGACAATGGATTTGCTCGTACTTGGAGAAAGAAGTGGATGGCAGCTGAAGCTGCAAAATGTGCTTTGACTTCCGGCAAACAGAGAGAGACAACTTTCAGCCTACCAGTAAAATATGTTTTCCTTTTCTTCCTTTCGTGTTTTCGGTGAGGATTATGGCAATGAGCACAACTGAGTAACTTCCCTGAGGATGTGATAGGATTTTCAGTGGCTTTGTGTAATTGTCTTAAAAAGCAGCAAGGTTCCCCCTGTAGCTCTGGACTCATACTACCTGTTTAAATATGTCTGTGTTTGCTTATAATAATTAAAAAACCTCTCTAGTGACACTGGGGAAGGCTTCACACATCTGCACACCTTTCCTTTCTTAGCACGTGCTGTGTGGTGTCACTGGTCCCCCTCTCATTTTATGTTTTAAACCAGCTGCAGCGCAGTTCCAACAGGCACAGATGAGAATAAAAGGCTCCTCCCCCCCCCCCCCCCCAAATAATGGTACTTAACACCAGTTTTCTGAGGCATTTTTTTCTGCGTAATGTTTTTCAGGGAAGAAGAGCTCAGAAGCATGCCGGGGAAGCCCAGGCTTACCTACTTCAATGGAAGGGGGCGAATGGAGCCCGTCCGATGGCTGTTGGCTGCAGCTGGCGTGGAGGTTAGTTGACCCTGGGCATACAGTGTTCCAGACCGGTGTTTTCAGCTGGCCTCAATTGTAAGGAGCAATTCAACATGCACATGGAGCATAGGGGGCTGCAAGGGGGTGGGTGCGTTAATTTGGCCAGTGGCACTGCATGGTTGCAACTACCCTGTTTGGGGCTTAATATTTAGGGTGCAAACTCACTGGAGACTGGAGTTTTATAGAGCTGGTATCAGTCCCCTGAAGTAATTAATCATAATGGGTCAAGATGGGGATTTACTTGAAGACACTTACAAAAAAAATCTGAGTTTTCCATCTGTGCAAAACCGCCTTAACTCGGTCCTACTTAGTTTGCAGTTACAAAAGTGTTGTTGACTTACATGCTCTGCAGTGGGGTTGGAAATAGTTGATTTACCTTGTGCTTCCCTTGGCACGGGCTGCAACCCGTCTTCCTCCTGTAGATGTCTGTACTCTGTTTTTTCCCACACTAAGATTATTTCTGAATCAGTGCCCTGGGGCGGGAGCGGCCGGGCCCTCCTGCTCCTCCCCAGCTGTGAGGATGGGTGGGGGATCCTCAGGACATGGTGGCCAAACAGCGCAGTTGAAGATTCAGCTCATTATTTTCTGCTTGGTTGGGTCATTCTGTGTGTGGTTACTTGCAGACATTTACAGAAGAAAAAGGTTGAAACACAACAGTGTAACGCTCTTTCCTTTTCCAGTTTGAAGAAAATTTTTTGGAAACAAAAGAGCAGTATGAAAAGCTAATGAAAGGTAAGAACCTGACACCTGACGCTTAGTCCTTTGAAAAATGGCTTCAATTTAGCTAGATTTGTGGTTTAACATCAGTTTATCGAAACCTGTTCTTTCCAGTGCCAAACAACTCCTGTAAGCTAAACGCCATAGCTTCTGTGACTGTGTTTATCATAGTACATCAAACAGGAGTAGCAAACATTCCTATTTAATGCACGTTGAGCTGTTAGCATGGTTGCTGGCACGCTTTTGGTCCAGGGCAAACAGCGCTCCCCGAAGTAATTCCTAGGCATCATTTGGGAGCTGACCAGGCCAGGGGCCGTTCCTGAGATGCCTTTTAGATGTGACCACCATGCTCTGTAGGCAGAGAGAGCTGAATAGAGAAAACACGGCCAGTCTGTGCCAGCTGGCCTGAGCTGAGGTTGGGCTGACTAGTACAGATGTACCTGCACATCGGTTCTGAACCTCAGTGACGTGAGCCCTGAATAAAAGGCTGGCATGGCACCGAAACACCCAGGAAAGCCAGCCTTTGTTTGTGCTAGGCTCTGTGTGGGCAGACTAGTGACAGTCTTAGGCAGGATAAGCCTGAGTCATGGAGCTTCCCACTGGCTCCCTGTTTTCTAACTGGGGAGACACCTTCAGAAAATCTGACATGGTCAAAGCAGCAAACCACAAAGGCTTCATGTCAGCCTTGGGAGTGAGGCCAGTTCCCAAACACCAGTGCATACACCCAGCCACTACCCTTGATATTTGGCCAGATGAAACCCAGCAGTCCTCCTGGGAGGAGAAGACCTTGCTGCTGGGGTGAGGAAGGCATTGGAGCTGTGAGGAGCACTACAGGGTGCACCTGCCCCACATTTACCTCCTGCCCAAGGCAGGTAAGAGACACCTCACAGCAGGCTGAGCTTGCCAAGACCTACTAGGAGACTTGGAAGAGGACTCATCTGCATTCTGGTTGCTTGCTCAGAAAGGAAAAGCTGTGTTTAAAGGAATTCTGACAAGACGACTAAAATGAACGAAAATAAAAAAAGAAATGGTATCAAGATCAGAATTAAATTTGCAGATCCAGCTGGCTGGGAATCTGAAACTATGGGAGGGCAGTGTAGTATAAACATGCCGGTTACAGCTATAAATATGATAGCTCAGGTGTTGAAAGCCCAAATATGAATTTGCTTCACAGGACTAATTAATTCAGAGTGGTAGAATCCTGGATATAGCATTACACTTCATCTATATCCAGAGAAGAATTAAGTGGTGATGGAAAGGATAAGGAAGTTTTACAAAGAAGATCAAGGGCTTTTTTGTATATATATTGAGCTTAAGAGGGTAAGAACACAAAGAAAAAGGTGGGGCTTGACACGATAGATTGAATAAAGAGAAATTAGTTAGTCATCCTGACAAAGGGGTATCTTGAATGCTGCTGGTCATGCAGGACAGGACTGAACAAGAATAAACCCACATTACCTCTCTCTAATATTTTTCTCACCCTACCAACATGCTTTTTGCCACAGTATCCTGTGTTTCGACACCACCGCGTTGTTAGAATGGTTCAGGCTCGACTTTGGCCCATGCCAGCTGATGATCTTCTAAGCAATGGCCCAGCAGCATCCAGGAGGAAGCCCGGGCCAGGGGCTGTTCCCAGCAGGCAGCCTGCAGACAGACAGCTGTTCTGGAGGCTGAGAGAGCTAAATATCGCCAGCCTGGCCAGACCTGTACCCGTTGGCCTGAGAGACAACTGCCTTGTCTCAATCTGTGCAGCCACAGGTTGCCCAGGTTGCTACCTGGATATCAACCAGCTCTGGTGGTCAGTGACAAGTGGCAGGGCTAGATGATTGGTTTTTAACTTTCACTCCACGGACCACCTTCTGACAGCGCAATGCAATCCGCAAAATGACTGGCAAACTGCTTTTGATCCTGCATATGGACTCCGTGTAGTGGTGATGTGAAGTGGTTCTGGCTGCAGAGCAAGGGGAAGCGGTCCACTACTGGTCATGAGAGAGAAATCCCTCTTTTCTGTAGATAACAAACAAGCCATGCATTCAGTTCACTCACATTCGCTGCATCACTTTTTGCCAAGGGCCAGAAAGTCAGACTTTGTTTTTCACTTCATGTCTTTCTGCTGAAAAACAGCCTTGCAAAGTTGTTAGTTTCCCTGTTTTACTGTGTTCCTGCTAGACAGATACCAAGTAATATTGCTTCCTTAAGCTGCGGAGGTGTGTTCTGGAAAGACATGAAGACACGCTATCTTTCTGCGAATGTTTACAACAAACCTTCAAGAAACAAACACAGGCCATTTGTTGCTGCAGAGAGAACTACTCTTTGAATTCAAACTGTAAATTAATAATACAGAATGAGAGAAGAATGTTTATTAATTCTAGACTAGCAAAGTATTTTAATAGCTCTGTGGAGGAAAAAAGTGAACAGTGTGTCTGTTAAAATGAACCCTTGTACCTGACAGAAAGATGCACCAAATGGATTAAAATTGAGCAATTAAAAGAAATTATTCATTTTGAGTAATGCAAAGTGACAGCTGCCTAGTTGGATCTGGAATTTTGCTGTGATTTTAACAGCCTGGGGTTGTTCTCTGGATGCCCTTAATGTGTAAATGGAAGAGGGAGTATCTCCAAAGATTGTGACTTAGTCCAGCAGAAAACTGGTCTCTAAAAGACTGATTTTGTTATGCTGAATCTCTATGCCAGCTTAGCTCTCAGCTGCCTCACTGAAGGCTCAGCCAAATGCTTCTACCATCACCAGGAGAAAAACGGGCTACAAAGACTTATCTAAAGAGGTTTCAATTGTTGTGGAATGACATTGAGGGTAGGCCTGTAGTGAAAATCTATGAAGACTCTCAAACTCTTCTCTCTGAAGTGACTGTCTGTAGCTTCATGATGTCTGAAGTGGCCTGACCTCTTCTTTTATCCCAGGAGCTCAGCCTTGCTGTGGTACTATCCCTCTCATACTTTCTACTCGTGTGTATGTCCCTGGCAGGGAAATGATCTGCGTTCAAAATAATTGATGTGATGCAGACTAACTAATATTTGATATTTCCCATGTTAGTTTACTGCATGGAGTTTTACAGTTAAGGCAAGATATCAATGATCTCCTATACCACAAAAGAAACGCAGTCAGCCTCTCGCTCTCCTGTAAAGCCGCGAGTCTAGAAGGAACTAACAGGCTTTTCCTCAATTTCCCACCCTAGATGGATCTCTGATGTTCCAGCAAGTGCCCCTGGTTGAGATCGATGGGATGAAGATGGTACAGAGCAGAGCCATTGCCAACTACATAGCAGGAAAGTACAACCTCTACGGAAAGGACCTGAAGGAGAGAGCCCTGTACCGTAATGCCTTCTTTCACTTAATGAGCAATCTGTTATTTGATAGTTGCATTACATATAACAAATTCAATCCTGTAAATCCAGTAGAAAGGCATGAGAAAGCTAACACAATAGAAAGCAAGGACTTTAGCCTTTGCTTAGGTTTTAACCACTGCTTTTAAAATCCTGCTGACAGAAACAAGCTCTTAGTATTTTGAAAAAATATTTAGCTTTAGTTTAAGTTTCATTTTGGCTGTGAAAATTGGCACTATGGTGGTGATGTAACATTCTTATAAGGAGCCTTAGTTAATTGGAAAGCAGATTGAATAACTCCTGTGCTATTTTCTACTGTCTTTCCTTCACCAACAGGATTGACATGTATGTCGAAGGAATAACAGATCTGATGCAAATGATTTTGGTGTTTCCTTTCTCTCCACCTGATGCAAAGGAGAAAAATCTTGACTCAATTAAGGAGAGGGCAACTAACAGGTACTTCCCAGTCTTTGAAAAGGTAAGTGACAATGAGGATGTGCCTATGAAACTTGTATGTACAATTATCAAAGTTTCCCCCAAATAAGAACATGTTTGTAGTGCAGGTCAGTTCCGAATCCTCAGCTTTCTTGGCTGTCTCAAAGAAGGGGAAATACAGCAGCACATTTTCTCAGTTTGTTGTCTTGTGTTGTCAGAGCTGTGGTATTTGAACACCTACAAAGCAAACAAAGCAGTATGTTCTCAGCTATACAGCAAAATTTTTTATTAAAGTAAAAGCAAGCATGTATGTTTTTTGGTTTTGGTGTTTTTGGTTTTTGTTTTTTTTTTTAATTTGAGGGGATAGTTCCGCACTTTTATTTGTTTAGAGCACATCTCTCTGCTCTACTTAGTTTCAGTTGGAACATTTTCTTTAGAAGAACGCAAAAATCCCATGCAAATAAATCAGTTAGAGAGATTAGGAGTGTTTCAGTGAAATAACAGTCATAGATTTCTGTACCTCCCTGTTTCAAAAAACAACAAACCACACCCATCTGACTCAGACATCTGGCAACATTTCTCACTTTTGTAACATTCATCTAGCTTTGATAGGCAGCAATAATAAAGGCTGAACATCCCATAAGTTCTTATGACTATAATAACCTACTCTCAAAGGCAGGGAGTTGCTTTGGTTAGCTATTGTAATTCTGTATTTCTAAGTTTGCTTCCTGGTACCAACACTGGACATAACTTTAAATGAAATATCCAAATGGCAGTTTTATATATTCTCAAAATTACTCTTTAATTCCTCCATTACCCCTATTTTTAATTCTATGACTGTACTAGTCCACTTAAGCACATGGTTTTGTCTCTATTCCCAGTGCATATTATCATTTGTCATTACCAAGTGACTAAAGTTTGTAGTCTCTGATACAAGAGTTAAGATTTTTTTTTCCCAACAATAATGAAGTGATTTATGCTCACAACTTCCCGCTGAAAACTCCACCCTGAGACTGCAGATATAATTGCTGTTCAGCTCTACAGCCGTGCTGTGAGGCTCAGCTGCCAGGCATCACGTCTGGTTCTCATCTTCAGCCGCATTCTCTTGTGTTCTACAGGTTCTGAAAGAACATGGCCAAGACTTTCTTGTGGGCAACAAATTCAGCTGGGCAGATGTTCAGCTGATTGAAGCCATTTTAGCTGTGGAGGAGAAAATACCTGCTGTGCTGTCGGGGTTTCCTCAGTTGCAGGTAATTTTGTACTTGACCGTGCATGTACTGAGGAATGAGAACTGATCGCCCTGAAGTGATCATCTCTCCACGCTGTGTAAATCAGGAGTGTGGGCTCTTCAAGGAACTGTCACTATCCATATGTTTGTTTAACATCAAGGACGAGAGGGCATAGGTTTAGTTGTTTTGTGTGCTCCTGACTAAATCTGTTCAGTTATACCTGTCCCTCTTTCAGAGGTATGTGCCTCCTCAATAGAAAAAAATTAATGTCATCCCAAGGGCATCCCTGATCAAAGCTGCCCTGGTTTCATGTTCCTGCCTTCTATCAGTAGGTGTTGTCTAATACCAGATAACAAATTAAATCTATGATATGGGTCGACACGTTAGAATAAGGTACAGTGTGCTATTTTCTATACTGGCTGGTATTACAATTTCGGGATCCCAGTAACCTCACTTCACTTCTGCCTTCTGCAGTATGACTAGAAACTCAAGCCTTAGCATTAAGCTGCTGTTTTCTTTCAACAATCAGCTCAATACAATTGAGGATGAATTTTCAGCCTTTGTGACATGTACAAAGTCTGAGACCAAACAGAAGTGAGGCACTTCTGCTGTGAGATTTGACCCAAAATCAGAAGCCTCCCGATATGCAGTGTGCAATGGAGCACACTGCATGGGCAAACCAGGGGCATGACCTGCAGGAGTTATTAAGAATCACGATGGAGTGGATGGGAAACAAAGCAGATAGTGTTCAGTACTCCTCCCATGTGCCTGTAATTATGGTAAAAAGCAGTACAGACAACACAAATTTGGGTTGAGAATGTCATGCTTCGTTGTGCTTACAAACTGTAAATCTGCAGGGTCAACTCAAAGACTTTGGCTTTATTCCCAGCAACAAAAGTCACAGTTCAGCATCAGAGTATCACTGTTGGGTATTTTGCTTGGAAATGATGAAGAAAAGGGCTTTGACCTTTTTTTTTTAAATTTTTTTTTTTTTTAATTATTTTTTTTACATTTTTAAAATCTCAACCACAACAGTTTAAGTCTGAGTTTAGTGTGACAGGATGAAGCACTTCAGCCACAAAGTGGGCAGTAGCGTGTGTGAGACTTTATACCATATGCAGTTTTGCAGCCCCAGGTAATTCTTGCCTCTAGCTTCCGTCTTCTAGGAAGAGAGCTTAGCTGCTAGGCCTGGGCACAGTTCTGTTGAAGCCAGGCCTTGAATTATGAAGGAATTTCTTCACTGCCAGAAGGGAAAAAAATCTTCTAAAATTGGTGGTTACTTATTTCATAGTTTTTACTTTTCTTGCTGCTTCTTGCATTTCCCCCTTATCCTTCCAGTGCCTGTAAGAAAGAGGAAATTATATTAATACATCTGCCAGCAAGCACTGGCTGTTGCTCTGTGAAGCTCCTCTCCCTTAGCCCCACTGTTAGAAGAGGTTCTTGTGCGTCTAAGGTTGCTCAGGTAACCGTGGGGTCTCCAGCTGCTTGCAGTCAGCATCAGTGAGTCCCCTCTGAGTGCCTCTGCAATGAGACGTCTCAGGGGCCTTGACTCGGTTGCCTTAACACAGGCATCTCGGGCCACCTGAGATGCCCAGCTCTTTGCTAATGCTGGTCCTGATGTCCAGCCACTGCTCCAGAAGGGAACAGGTCTCCCTGAGGGGCTGTGTTTTATCTGCCGGACGTATGCAGATATTTTGGCTACCCTAAGGAACATCGCATAGTGCCTCACTCCCTCTGCTGAACAACTGAACCGAGCCAAGGATGCCTGCAGCCATTTCACCTTCACCCGCGCAATCCTAGAAGTGCTGGGACCGTGTGGCAACAGTGGCTGTGCTAGTTGCAAACAGAGCTCAGGTACCTACACAGCGTAATAAAAACAGAAATCACGTTAGCATATGTGGTGGTTTGCCCACATGGTAGTTCGTACCACCAGGACCAGCAACGAAAAATGCCATGGGCTGGGTTAGTGTGTTTGTACCTTCAAAACTGTCCCCTCGTGCCCCTGGATATTGAATTTTTGCCGTCAGTTTCTTTCAGGCAGCAGAGATTTAGATATTGCCTGCTCCAGTACGGCCTTCTCTGGTGAGAACAGGCTTTTTGCAGCAGCTGAGTCTTCCTGGTGGACAGGAGACTGTAGGTGCCAGGAGGTGCCAGTGACTGTCAGGATCTCTCCTGTCAGCAGGGGGAAGCCGCTGTTCTGTGCAGGGAGCACAGTTTGCTACTGGAGCAGCTGGAATTTCTCTCTTACTCTGTTGGTTTTATTTTTTAGGCTTTTAAAATAAGAATGAGCGATATGCCTACAATTAAGAAGTTTCTGCAGCCTGGCAGCCCAAGGAAACCTCCACCAGATGAATGTTACATAGAAACTGTGCTGAAGATTTTGAAGATATGAAAACCTTGATACCTTCACTAAGACTCAAAATAATGTAAAAAAAAACTTGATACCTTCGCTAGGACTCAAAATAATGTAAAAAAAAACTTGATACCTTCGCTAGGACTCAAAATAATGTAAAAAAAAACTTGATACCTTCGCTAGGACTCAAAATAATGTAAAAAACAATCCCAAAAATCCAAACCCTCAGCGGAAGTAGGAAGCTCGGTAAATTAGTATAATTGTAGTTAAAACCAATGGTAAAACAAACAAACAAAAACCAACCCACCCAAAACTGAAATAAAGCATTCTAATTACTCTGGCAATGTGACAGCAGATTTGTCTTTATTGATATCAAATACTTGGCAAAACCTGAAAACAAAGGAGTATGGAAGGAAAGAACTATTTGTAAGACAGGGAATTTATTTCTTTGAAAAAAGACTGATGCAGTGCTAGTATTGTCAGAATGTAACTTATAGAAGAAGATATTTTTCTGGATAAAAATAGGCTTCGAGATCAGAGCTATGAAAGAGAAGAAGGGCCACCAAATCAATTACTCTTTGAAGAAGTAGATTCATTTCAGAGCGATTTTGGTAAGTACTTATATTGCATTATTTTTTTACAGTATTATGTGAATGAGACTTCTAAACTTGGTTTCATCTGCTGCAACTGAAGCCAAATCTCTTTGGTTTCTCCTACTTGCCAGATCTTGCCTAGTAACCATGTCTTATAACGTTCCATTATTTTCTTCTTCTACCTTTTGAATGCAATTCTTCGAGGCACCCTAGTTCAGTGTTCCCAGTGCACCGGAGTCTGTGCACTTCTTCACGTGATGAACCTCTTCAAAGGACGGGGAAGACAAAGCCACATCCTTAAAGAGATGCTCAGGTTCAACACTTGTTCACGCTTCTTACTGTGCGTTTGTCTGCCCCTTTGGAGGACTCTCAGCTCCTTCTTGGACCCAACCAGTTACATCTTTGTCCCAGTAAAACAAGAAGCACCAGGCTCCGTTCCCTGGCTCTGAGGCCACGTACACACTATTAAGCTCTCTGATTACCCAGAGCTCTGCAGCCACATCCAAGCTGCCTGTTGGACTGGCTGTGGCTGGGAGCCATCTGGACAAGAGCAGCGGCCATGGACCAGTGACCCCTGAGCAAAGTTCTGCCAAACGCAGATGGTGTCTTCCAGCACCTGTGCCTGAGCACCGCCTGGTGTTCGACACGATCTTTGGAGATCTTTGCCCTTCCAGGGGGCAAAAGCTGAGCCTGAGCTGCCACTTTGCACAGAATCAAACATGGGTAGCTGAGAGAGGCTGTTGCTGCTGCATTGCCCTTGCAGCAACGTGGTGGGGCCAGTGGAACCAGCTTCTCCCAGTGAGGGCTGTTGGTGATGGTGGAGGCAATTCATAGAGCGGCAAAGGGGAAGGGAGGAGTGGGGTCACAGGGCAGTGCAGGTTTTGTGGCTAAAACATCTCAGGTGCCTTAAAGATGCAATAAAGTTTCCTAAGTTTCCCTTATTATCAACCTCTTCTTGTGCAGGAAAGTTCACTAATTGTTTAGTGAGTTGTGCTCATTATCTCTATACCAAAAAATACTATTTAAGGTTTCTTGGAAAGTGACTTGTGTCCAATGTAAGCACTGAAGAACATGCCACCCAAGAGACTCCCAGGTCTGATGGCAAGGTCAGCTCAGGCTGAAGAGAGGAATGGACCTGCGATGCTTTCACCCTGGATCTCTGCTCCAAATAGCGAGTCACTGGGCACAGAGGTGGCCGCTGTTGTGGTTGGCATCGGCAACTTGCTCCACGAGACCGGCAATCCTGTTTGGTGGTGACAGAGGTGGCACCTCCATCCTGTCCCAACAAGAAAGCTGCTGCGTGTCTGCCTGTGCAGGAACCCCACCTCCCTGGTAGCTGCTACTGCGGCGATGTATGTACACCTCTGTGCAAACCCTGCGCCCGCTGCCTCTCTGTGCTGAGCAGTAGGATGGGCTTTTGAATGTGAAGATGGAATTACTGTGAGCTGGTTGGTCTATCACTTGCTTACACATCTGTAACAGGTCAAGTTGTAGTTAACGTTAGCATCTGTAAATTAAGGGCTGTGGGTGAATTAGATTTTTTTTTAAGATCTCTCTGCAAAGTTTTCCTCACAAAACTGATTATTTTTCGTCATAAATTAATTATTTCAAACCTTGTGTATGATCTTACCACCATTTCACATGCAGGTTACAAATATATTATCTCTTGAGAATGGGGTGTCATGGAAGAAACATGCAATCTGTTTTGCAGACTCAGCTAAGGCAGATGTGCTTTATTTTACAGCTGTAGGATGGAACGTAGAGAGACAGAGGTTCCAGTTCTATTGATTTTAGAACAAAAATATTAGGGTTTATTTACATTTACAGCAAAAAAAAATGTCTTGTGAAGGGGCCTGACGTGGCAGAGCAGCATCTGCATAGGGGGAAGCTTTGTTCCAGCGGATGTCAGTAACCAAATCTGATGCTTAATATTGTCATGACAAATGTGTAGAAAAAAGGGAATTGAAAAAAATATTGGAAAACGAACCTGGCAGGGATAAAACGGAAGAACCAACTTCCTTTCCAGATTGCTTGCTCTCCAGCATTCCCCCACGCCTCTCCCACTCAACAGACTGCAAAAGGACAGTGAATTATTTATTTCTATTAGGGTACAACTAGACGAAGTAGAGTTTTCAACTGAATATGCTCTGCGTTTTGTCAGAGGTGACTTATCTTTTAGTATTATATCTAAAATGATTTGTAGCTTTTTGTCTATGACCTGCAAACACTGCATCTCATCTTTGTCCATCTGAAGCCAAGTGTGTGCTTAGGTACAGCCATAACTCAAATAGTGAGCACTAGTGAGCTTTATACACAAGTGCACCTTTATGCTCTAAGCAGGCATAGAACTGAACTAGAAAACAACTTTATGTGAGTTATTCACAAGTGTGTATAAGGTAGGGCCCTCCTGTAAAATTTTATCCCTTTTGTAACCAGGGGTTAAAAAAACAAACAGTGTCCCTTAGCATAGGCAAGCCTTCAGGCCAGCTGAACAGGAGTAAATCTCCTGAAACTAAGGGTGCTGGAAAACTTCTAGCATACCCCATTTGCAGCTTAATTCTGTAAGACGTATGAAAAACTGTTAAAAGCAACTGCATTGGCTGCTGGCACAGGGCACACATTGGCTTAAACTGTGGTGGACAGAGAGCACAAGCAGTTTAACAAGCCATATGGCAGGTTCCAGGGTCCATGGAGGAAGAGGGCTGGAGGTCACTGTTCGGAGAAGGCAGGCAGATACAGACTCCTGGTACTTGGTGCGTAAGTCTTCCTTTCCATGCCCACCATATTTTATAATGGAACAGAACTCTGCATGAGAATGTCACTGTTTTCCCCTTTGGGCTCCTGGGAATGCTAATATTTGCTGGTAGCACAGGGTTTCTTAAGAGCTGGCACAGATATTCGCAATGATCATGACCTCTTGTGAATCACACATCTGTACCTAGTCAGCTTTACTTAGGAATTGATTTTTCTGTACTTTATAAGTGACTAAACAGATCTGCTTTTTTATTAATGCTGTACGAGATAGGAGTTTCCCACTGCCAGAGAACTGTGTGCAATTATTTGTAGGGAGGGGCTAGAGACCTATATAATCTCAAGGCAAAGCTGCTGAGAGCTTACAGCGAATTACACCGGGCACAAGGTAAGCTTTTTGGATTTTGGACATGCATAGGGAATTAGTGTACTTGAAACTAAGTCAGTGACCGGTTTTATGGATTAAACACTTGTAGGTACTTTTTTAGTGACACGATTATGACCAACAAATGTTAAATTATTGATCAACTGCTTTCTAGGTGAACAGATTTAAGAACAAGAAATTTAGATCTCAGAAGTGTGGAGTGGTGTCTCTCACCCTCTTCTTCCTATTGCAGAGAAGATGACATGTTATTTACAATGGGCATATATTTTTTGGTGGCAATTTGCTGGTGCTGCTGTTAATGCTTCAGCTTTATTGTTGACACGATGTTAATAACCGTGAAGCCATTATAAACCAGGCACTGTCTGCGTGTTTGCTGCTGATGCGCACGCCCTGGTTCTGAAGGGGGGGATGACAGTCTGTCTAGAAACTGTTATTGCTTTAAATTCCAGCAAAGAATTAAAATTGAACCAAGCAGATATTGCACCTTGGGTCTGTCTGTGGTCAAGGCAACTCTAATGTCACCAGAGTCAAAATGAAATTCCACATCCCTGGGTGCTTGCCTAAAGAGGAGCAGGGAGTGTTGTAAATGAGATTGAATGCTTACAATGGGGTAAAAAAAAAAAAAAAATGACAAAACCCTAATAACACTTTATAGTGCAGCATAAGAGCTGCTGGAGAAAACACAGCAATTGCTGATTTTATGTTGTATACCTGATTAAACAATAAACTGTATCCTGAGATAATGACAAAATAAATGGAGCAGCATATCTCACACACCCTGCTTTTGGTCAGAGCAGAATGCTTTAGGATGCAAAGAGGCTTTGATTTGCTTGTTTTCTGACACAGGCAAATCACAGAGTAATGCTTAACTAAAGTACTCACATAAAAGACATCTTAAGGCAAAATGACAACATGCAGTGTCTCAGTACAGTCTTTTACCGCCTTTATTAATTTGAACAGAGTCTTGGACCATACATTGGTTTCAAACAAGGCAACTTGGAACATTGCTTAAGAATCGGTTAGAGACTGAAAAGCAGCATTCTTAATCTTTATTTTGCAAATCTTACTTCCTTATTTCAGATAGTAGGAAATCAGGCAGATAGAGACATGGCTGCGAAACCCAAGCTGCACTACGTCAACGAACGAGGCCGAATGGAACCGATACGGTGGTTACTGGCAGCAGCTGGGGTTGAGGTTTGTTTTTCTTTTTTCTTCAAAGAGCGTGTGACAAATACATATTTTCACTGTTCCATATAAAAAAATGTAAGGGACCAGAAGTTTAAAGCTCTGTATTTAGGGCATTGCTGACCAAGCCAACAACGACCACCAGCTTCCCATTTCACTTCCAAGCATCATGTGCCAAGCCTCCTGGTGGCACCATGAATGCCTCTCCCCTGTAGCTAGTGACAGAACAAAATTATAGCCACAGAAAAAGAACTTCTGATCACAAGGGTCCAGGATTTTTAATTCTGAAGGCCTCTGGTTAAATCCCAGCATTCAAAATAGAAAAAATTATTATGCCTATTAACATGTAGCTCATCCTTGAAGTTATTGCATATCATAAAAAACACAGTAATTGCTTTTACCTCTTACCGTTTCTGACATTAAATGGGAGAGGGAGTGTGGGGACTTGTGTGTTTTAAGAGCTGTGAGTTTTTGTCACGGTGATGGGCACTGTGCAGAAAGCTGCACGGGCACATCATCTCTTCCCTTTGTCCATCCTTTTGCCACCTTGTGGCAAAGGAGCTGTAACACAGTCCTGCTTGCCATGTGAATTTCGTTATCCCCTCCTCTGCCTGCACCATCTCTTGCCAGCACTGCCAACAGAAGCGGCGTGGTCCTTGTTTGCTCGGCAGACTGGGTTTTGTGCCTTTCAGTCACCTCGGCTTTAGAGAAATCTTGCCTGCACAAAAATATGAATCCCATGGGAGAGGGAAGAGGAGACAATGTGA
>VWYH01007367.1:0-12734 GCA_013399365.1 Pampusana beccarii | reverse complement strand
TTCCCCAACCTATACTGGAACCTGGGGTTGTTCCTGCCCAGATGTAGGACCCTAAACTTTCCCTTGTTGTATTTCATCAAGTTATTCCCTGCCCAACTCTCCAGCCTGTCCAGGTCTCTCTGGATGGCAGCACAGCCCTCTGGCGTGTCAGCCACTCCTCCCAGTTTGGTGTCATCAGCAAACTTGCTGATAGTAGGCTCAGTTCCCTCATCTAAATCGTTAATGAGTATATTGAATAATATTGGCCCCAGTACCGACCCTTTGGCTTCAGATAGCCAGAAAAGAAATTAATATTGTTGATAATAGCATATCAGTCAATTTGAGATATAACCCAGCCTATATATCTTATTTTTAAAAAAGCTCAATGTGGTAAAATAGTGATAATTCAATTACTGATGACAGGTCATAGATTTAAACAAGGAATCTGAAGGTATAAGTTGTAATGTTGGAATACATCTGCTACTTGCTAGTTCAAGAACTTCATTAGCATGAAGTGTCCTAAATATATGCACTACACTACTAAGAAATCACGAGTCTCTTCACTGAATATGGTAGTCGTCTTCTGTATCTCTTCTACACCAGGTTAACCTTTTTTGCCTGTTAATCATTGAACATTTGAATTTTGCAGTCATTCAAAATTTGTGTGCTTTTTAAAATCTCCTGCTCTCCAAAAAAAGTTACAGCAAAACTACAGAATACTTGAAATAACTACAATTTCTGTCTTTGACTGAGCTGCATAATTTCTCTGTGTACCTGATTAGCAGACACAAAGCTGTTTTACTTCTGTCACATCCACTTCACTAAAGCTTTGCACTCCTTTCTTGTTCTGTGTGCAGCTGCAGATGCTAGCTTCTGTTTTAACTTTATGCCTCGTGGCATTCCATTTTTGTCACATCAATATTACTAAAATGTTCTGTCTATATATTAATGTACCTCTCCCCCAGTTTGTTTGCTTTTCCATTTATTTCAATAGTCAACACACTTGGAAATCATGAAATCATTTACTCTGTAAGTATCTTCTAGCAAATCTCAGTCTGTTTCCTTTCACTGGGACAAATCAATTTCACTGATGTTTAAAGATCCTCAATGATTTGATTTATTTGGTCTTAAATATGTCTCAATTAGCATAGATCAATTTGCCATATCTTTTAAATTATATGTGGGCATGATCTGGAGCTGAAATGAGTAACTGTAGCTCTATTTGGCCCAAATAATTTGATGAAAATATTTTTGCTGAAAGGCACAATCAGAATTACTATATCAGCCTTCACCTCACTGTCTTTTTTCCCATGACCCTTTGCTGTTACTGGGATACTGCCATTGAAGCCTGATGCTTGCTAGCAGCGTACTGCACCTCTGTGGTGTCCCAGGGAAATGGGTGTAGCTTTACTCATAAGCCAGGCAGGAAAAAAAAAAAAAAAAATTGAATCTCATTCGTTTCATTATAATCTCAAATAACATGCCTACTGCTCTGAATGTACTGCCTGTAGCCATTCCAAAAATGCTGATCATTCCTAAATTTAAATATCATCACTTCCAAAACCCAGTGAAATTAGTTGTAATATATTAAGACTAAGCAATCGGGATTTGTGTATTTCTGTTTCTGTAGGAAGATGACCATATATTGATATCTCAAATTTATTCCCATCATAGACGATACATTTGGTGATCTATAATATTCTGGCACTACCCTCGGTTTCTTCTTAAATCCATTTTATTGCATTTTTCCTTTATTAAATTGTTGCTTCCTTATGCCTGTCTCAACTTTACCCAAGCAATCCACACTTGCTATTGGTTCAATACTTTCTTCAGTCATCTACTATAGGAGTTATACCGTAACTTCTCCAGCCCAGGAGATTAATTTGACTTTAATAATTTAAGCTTGTAAGGGACTGGTTCTTATAAGATTACTAATGGACTTCATTTTTTATTTGTACTTCCCAGAAACTTCAGCTCCAGAAATTTGCCTCTAGACTCCCCTATGAAAAGTACAGAGAACACCACATAATTATCCAGCTGATTGTAGGAAGTGCTTTTCTGCAACATCCCCCAAATATCCAGTGGTTTCCTTTGTTCATCTTTTTCTCTGTTTATCTTCAAAGACCCTTTTCAGTAATTTCTATTCAGATCTCCAGTGAGTTCTCTATCCTCTATCATTTCTGATGCTCTGACTCAGTATGACTCTCTCTCTCAGAACGACTTTCTCTCATCATTGCTCCCCCTCTACGCATCCTCATGCATGAGCATTTAGAGTGATAAACTGTCATCTGAGTTCAGGACATGTTTTCTTTGAGACCTTTGTTCACCTTTTCAACATAGAGTCATACAAAAAGGCTACATATTTTTAGCTTGAATTATTTTCATTTTAGATGAAAAGATAACAAATAGAGGAACAAAAGCAATGTCACCATTAGAGAGTACATGGAGTGCATTTAGTCTGTAACATGCTGTGCTTGCCCTGAAAGCATATGAATAGAAAATAGAATAAAGAGAAAATTGACTGTAGCATAGTAACACACCTTATATACTACAAAAATGCCATCAAATTAAGGTTAAGATCTAAGTGGTACTAAAGTCCATGGAACCAAATCTATACATTAGCTCCAGAGAGACTGAGTAGATTTATGCTTCCACTAAAACCTGCACAAGGTAAAGGAGTTGATTAGCCATTATAAACATGTACTTTTTTTTTTTTTTTCATGTCTTTATCCTCCTGTCCTCAACCCTGAACCTGTTCCCCAGGGATACTATTTGTGAAAGGTTTGATTGGGAGGGGAACGTGGGGGAACAAAAAAAAAATAGGTATGTCTTTGAAAAGGAAAAGGAATCATACTGAATTCATCTTGGCCAGAGTCATGAACCTGCTGGAGCTGTGGGCTCAAATTCAGGTCAGCAATGTGGCATTCGCACTGAACTACGTGCACACATTTAACTGTCAGTGAATTATTTAGAACAGACAAGGCAAAATGTAGAGGAAGGAAATTTAGAAAGTAGACTCTGCTGCTTTACAGAAAACTGTCTTTGTCAAAAGGCAAAGAACTACATTTCAGTCTTTGCTATTTTGAACTACCTAAGTCAGGTGCTGCTAGGAGAATGGCTGTGCATGGAGCCAGTTAGGGGGGCAAGACACATCTGTGAAGCTGAATGATTTTTCGAGTCTTTATCCCAAGCTGAGCTTTCTCAGGTGAAAGTGGCTGCTGTGGCTGCAGGACAGACATACCCTTCTTCACAAAGACAGGCAGCACATTACGTGTCCATGCTATTTAGAGGAGATAAATGCACAGATATAAACTGCTACACATCTTCACTGCTTCTTACTCACTTATAAAGCTCAAAGGTTATAGAAGATTTTAGGGTTCTACAAGCTATGAACTAGATGTCCAATATAGAACAGGTATTGCTGAATCTACCCTCAGCTAAATTTTTCTCTTTACTGTGTAAAAATCCCTCATGTTCCCATCGCTTTTGTTTTTAGAGGATTGAAATGGGTCTATAAGAAAGATAATGTTAAAATGTTAAAGGGCCTCGTGTGATGGTTCTGTGTAGCTGCTGCTTACACAAAACCTCCTTCTCTTGGTCAGAGAAATACAAGCTAAGCTGTCACTTTGGATTTTCATATCTGTGGTTTCTGACTCAAGACCCAGTCCACATCACATCATTCAAGTCCCTAGGCTTTCAACAGGAGCAGAAGGCTCTCAACAGTTTCAAGAATAGACCTGATTTTGCCCACTGTCCTATACAATTTGGTTGTGTTTTCATTTACCCTCTTCTTCTGGGCTTTAGGAAGGGCCAAATAAGTTTTAAAATGCCCTCTCCATGTTCTTGTGCTCCATTCACTCCTATCACGTGATAAAGTGCTGAAATTTAAAAAATAAACCTGAAAACATAGTAAATAAAGATACAGTTTGCCTCTCTCTGAGAAGACTGTCACCCTGTCCTCCCCCAGTTATTAGAGGAACAAAGCAGGGGCACAAAAATGATTAATTCAGTTGCTGACGTTAGGGCCTGATCATCAAAGTGTACGAGTCCTTACTTTGGAATGAGTCCAAATCAAGTCAGTCAGAATAATCATAAGATCAAGGTTCATGCATTAAATAAGTTGTGTAATTAGGTACTTACTGAAAATTTATTATGGAAATTTATTTATAGAAATAAATGTATAGATATTTCTCTGAGTCAAGGATTCAGTCTTTAGCTCGTTTCCACTGTTCTCTTAGTACATATGCTAAATATTTACTTCAAAACAAAGGCATTTCATTAACATTGGTCCTTTCTCCAGATTATAGAAATTTAGAAATTAAATGTTACTGATGGATCAAATATTGCTTAGGAAATGTAAGCTGAAAATGACTGTACCACCCAGTGTTTTTTTCAAGTGAACACTAGCACAGTGTATTTGAACTGAGAAGCATAATTTTAGTGTCCTTCCTTGGCAGAAAGTCATTCCCTTCTCAACATGCCACCCTGGCAGCTTTTGCAGCAGTGTACATCTCGGTGAGTAGCCAATTCTGTTCATTTTCATTTATACAAGAAAAAAGTTAGAAAGTCATTTGCTGTGTATTGTAAAGTGATGTGTTGCTTGGATATCCTGGATGGATGTAAGTTTTTATTCTGGCAGTTGGAAAGAAAAATAAAACTACTAACAGCTAAAATAAAAACAGCTCTATTAGGTATTCAGAAAAGATATAACTGCTTCACTTTGTTAAGAAGCAATAAGAAGTGTAATGTTAAAGTATATTTGATGTTTCATATTATTCACATATAAAATGTAGTGCTTATCTGTCTTACAGGGTGATATTTTATCTTACCATTCAAATTTTTCTTTATGTGTTCTGCCTTTTCTTTATTGCTGTCATCACTTGACTCACTGCCTTTAAACTTGAGGCATTAAGGAACAGACACCTATCTGGTGTAGTTTCATTTGACCTCCATACAATTGCAGCATGGATGAACTGGCACAATCACTCCCAGAGGCCTCCAAAGTACCACTGCAAAGCAAGGGAATAAAAAACATCAGTAACTAGCAGGGAATTGAAGGACACACTGCAGCAATCACAGCTGATTTTCCACATCTGACCAATGACATTTCTTCAGTATGGGCTATAACGTTTGTGCAAGTGACCACTTACTTGAACTTAAAAATAACACAAAACACAACAACAAAAAAAACCCAAACCAGTTACTCCATCACTCATGCTATAAGAAGGAAAAAAAAAAGCAATAAAAAACAGTTAATCAAGTTAGATAATGGAATTCTGCATGTACTGGGAGCTTGCCAGTGTTTATTCTGCCCAGGGAAAGGCAAAAATTCAGAATAATGCTGATGAACCACCTCCACTTAATTTTTGTGACCTCCCTGACATCATGGCCCCTAGTTGAGCAATGGCTCTCTAAAGCATCTGGTGGTAGCTGTTGTTAGAACAGGTTATTACTTTCATCTGGCATGACATCTGGCTTCTGTACTTCACAAGCAGTGGCTCCTTAGTCACATTTACAGAATATTTAGGCTCTTACTGTGAACAGTATTTAGGCATAGCATCCTTATCCTTATTGATGTCAATAAGCAACACTGCCTATGTTTTTGGAAATCCATTCCTTGTGATTTCAGATCTTCCTACAGTAAGTTAGCAAATTTTAACAGGGCTGTAAAATAAAATTAAACTGATTATTTGCAATATTATTGTGTAATAGTGATCTGTATGTGAAAGAAACATTGAACAAGAGAAATTTATATCCTCTTAGGTAAATCTAAGTTTCTTCATTTCTTCCTTTTTTCAAGATGTACTTCAATTCTACATTAACAGACTCCTCAAAACTTCTGAAACCACTCTTGGTCTTTGCTTTTATCATCTGTGGAATTATATGTGGTCTGACTCGTATCACCCAGTATAAGAATCATCCAGTTGATGTTTACTGCGGCTTTCTCATAGGAGGAGGAATTGCTCTCTATTTGGTAAATATAATATTAATGTAGTTAAGTTTTAGAGGCTGTAATAAGAATATGGGTATTTTTTATGAAAACCTTTCATCATGGTCACATCCCATAATTAAAAATATGGTCAAAATATGTTTATAATGTTAGGGGTAATTACTTTAAAAATAAACAAGAGAAAGCAAATATGTGTTTCAATTTAAAGTTCCATAACAGTGCTCATAGTGGTATATAATCATCTGGCACTGTATACAGAAACAGCTCTAACATTATGTACTTCATTAAATACTTAAAGATACTAATCTTTCTACCTCACACTTAAAAACATCATGCAAGAAAAATATTGGATTAATTGGTGTTTCTTGCCAGCCTGAGTTTATATTGCCAACATTAGCTTTATAATTTTAAAAAAAAAAAGATGGTTGGATTAATAAGCAGCAACTCAACTGAGTAAATTGCTGAACCTGCAAGACATCAAAGGCAATATTGCACCCTTGTGATTCTCTGGAGCTCCTGGGGAAATTTTGCAGGGGAAATAGGATGTTCAAGCCAGCTTATTGCTATGCTTTTCCTCTGTACTGGGTTGAAATAGATGAAGCACCTTGGAAGGGTCCTGTAAGGGAGTATGTAGGGTAGGCCTCTTTGTATCTGTAAGTAGGAAGGGTCATCAAGTGTTGCTTTTTGCTTGCGGCTCTCCGTATGTCTCCAATCGGACTGTTGCTGCCCCAGCTGTCCAGCACAGTGTCAGCCCAGGTGCCTGTGAGCAATCAGGAGCTGCTACTGATAAATTTTTTGCTCGAGTGCGATCAGGTGAACAGAAGAATCTTAACAGCCGTGGGATGTGTTTTGACCCCCAAGAAGTCAGTGATGAATTTTAGTATATTACTAAAGTAAGTACATATCCTATCCCCCTTTTTTTCTGTGGTAAAATAATCTAAGGTACATACAGATGGTCTGCAAATGTGACCGGGTGAAAAACAGCTTTCACAGCCACAGAAGGAACAGCAACCAGGGTGGATAATAAAAACCCCATGAGCTACTGAAGTCAGTTTCTGTGATTGCACTGTGAGCTGAAAGGCACTCTGTTGAGAATATTATTTCAAATGATTANAGGGCAGGGGAAATAATGTGAAACTACAGATAACTCTGAAAGGAGAGTAAAGAACAAGTAACCCAAGTGACTGAGTCAGGCATTTGACCCTTCCAAGGAATATTCTCTGTCAGTGGAATCTTTTTAAAATGACAGCATCTTACAGTGAGTCTGCTGAACAAGAAAGTGTTGTGTAACTAAATCTTGTTATAGTTCTCTGAAGCTTGGAAAGCAATTGATTTAAAGTTGATAAATTGTTCTATCATCTAGATATTGTATTACATAGTTATTATGCAGTAGAAAGGGCAAAATCACAGAGCAGAGAACAACTGAAGCTGTAACAAGATCTAGTAAATCAGAGCAGACAGTAGTGTAGCTGTAACATAGCTTTGCCCAGAAGACTGCGAACATTAATTTTGTTATTTTCATAACGAAACACTCTTCAGCTGTATCTGTTGCTTTATAAAATAAAAAAAAAAAAAAAACAAACAAACAACAAAAAAACAAACAAACAAAACCACAAACCTGAAGGAAGCTAAATCTTTTCCTCAACTATTTATTGCCATGAACTGTGTGCCCTAGTTATCCTACTGAGACTATTTCATACATACCTAGATGAACCAGACTGAGGACAGAATTTGGAATAAGGATATGCTGGTGAGGAAAGTGAGCATACCCATGTCAGTTAAACTGGACTAATTGTATCTCTCAATATTTATTTAAAAGCAGAATAATATAATTAAAATACAGACATTTTATGTCTCTTTTTTTCATAACTGATTGTTGATGCTTCTGTTCAAATATCAGGGCCTGTATGCTGTGGGAAACTTCTTACCAAGTGACAAGAATGTGTTTCACCCAAATTTTCACAGAGAACCTCTAAGGTCTTTGACAGATCTCAGTCAAGATGCCAACAGAATCCTGCCAGGTAAAAATGGTAGCAGCAGCGATGGCATTGTCTCTCATCATGCAGAAAGTATCCTGAATAGAAATCACAGAGATTCAAGGTCTCTGACTAATATCAAGAGGGCAAATGCTGACGTAGAAATAATAACGCCACGAAGCCCGATGGGAAAGGAGAACATGGTTACTTTCAGCAACACTTTGCCAAGAGTCAACACACCATCCTTAGAAGATCCAGCAAGACGAAATGCAACAATACACGCATCAATGGATTCTGCCCGTTCCAAACAGCTGCTTTCTCAGTGGAAGAACAAGAATGAAAGTCGAAAGTTGTCACTGCAAGTAATAGAGACTGAATCTGGCCAGTCACCACCAAGGGCTATTGAAATGAGGTCAAGCTCAGAACCCTCCAGAGTGGGTGTAAACGGAGATCATCATGGCCCAACAGGCCAATACCTAAAAATTCAACCTGGCAGTGTACCAGGCTGTAACAACTCAGGCCTTTCTGGTGGGCCAAGGGTCTCTATTCAGTCACGTCCTGGCTCATCCCAGCTGGTGCATATTCCTGAAGAGACTCAAGAGAACGTGAACACATCACCCAAAAGTAGTTCAGCTAGAGCTAAATGGCTGAAAGCTGCTGAGAAGAGTGTTGCATGTAGAAGCAACAGCCAGCCAAGAATCATGCAAGTAATAGCTATGTCTAAGCAGCAAGGAGTGCTTCAGGGCAGTCCAAAGGGTTCAGAGGGAAGCACAGTCACCTGTACAGGAGCCATCAGATATAAAACCTTGACAGACCATGAGCCAAGCAGCATTGTCAGAGTTGAGGCCCATCCAGAAAATAACAGACCTGTAATTCAGATGCCATCAGAAGGTGAAGGAAGTGGGTCATGGAAATGGAAAGGTCCTGAAAAAGTCACCCTACGTCAGACATATGAGCTAAATGATCTCAACAGAGACTCTGAAAGCTGTGACTCCTTAAAAGACAGTTATGTGTCAGGTGACCGGAAAAGGAGCAACATAGATAACAGTGAGCATCACCATCATGGAATCACTACGATAAGAGTCACACCAGTGGAGGGAAGTGAGATTGGCTCAGAGACTCTGTCCATTTCTTCCAGCCGGGACTCAACACTTCGAAGAAAAGGTAACATCATTTTAATCCCTGAGAGAGGGAGCAGTCCGGAGAACACCAGAAACATCTTCTATAAAGGCACATCCCCCACTCGAGCATACAAGGAATGACAGGAGACATATCAGCTGGTCCGTACCACCACAAAGTAAACAGATCTTGACACAGGTTCTACTACTTTGTTTTGAGCTGATATTTACCTTTGATGTGCCAAATTATTGACCAGCAGCCCAACTGTTGTTGAACACTGCTGATGTGCAATGTGCATGAGCCTGTGGAAAGCATGTGGTGGGGGAAAAGCACAATGCCAGAACCTAACTAATGTGAAATGCAAGTTGTTTATTCAGACTCAAAACATTTATCTGAGGGTGATGATGTCAATTCAAGCAGTGGTCTTGAACACAGACACTATTTCCTGATTGTGCCAACTTTTTATTTTATTTATATTTGTGTCCAGAATCGACTGAATTTTTCACAGCAAAGGCTGTATCAGTGATATATATTCACCTTTGCAGAATTTGCACCAAATCTTTAATACAGGATGGTGCTGATGATAACTTTACATATTTTGAAAAATTGCATACTTATTAGACTCTGCAAAACACATGACATATTGATGTGCAGTTACTTTTAAAGTAATATTGCTAATACTATGATGACACTGGCTGCATTCATTTAGTGTAGGAAATATTTACAGCTTTGTTATAGTGGATCTGTCACATTCAAAGATTGCAAAGGTTTAGTGTAGTTCTTTAAGATGTCTACTGCAACAAAAAAATGTGTGGGTGACATTCCATTAGAATGGAATAACTATTTTGAATAGTTTTGCTGCTACTGCTCAACTTTTGTTTAGGAACAGGTGCTACTAATGAAGAAGCTGCTTCTTAGTGGGCTAACTTGTAGAACTGTTTTAAATTATGTTTTTAAGGGGTCTTTTAAAGTACTAGAAGTAATTAAGATTTTACATTTTTAAACCTCTTATTCTATCCTTCTATTTCTCTGTTAGTTTTTAACCATATATTGTGGGACACCAATAACTACAAGATGTGCAAATGTGAAAGGTGAGCCATGGGTAAATAAATGGCCACTTTCCTGAGACACTTCAAAGGAGACAGTAATTAATATCATAGCTCACAGTTAGAAGCAGTCATTCACCTCACTTGCTTAGCATGCAACAAGAACAATCACAACTTTCACCCCAGTCACCATCTTTTCAGGGCTTTATGCTTCGCTTTAAAAATGGAATGCCTTGGTATTGCAGAAGCACTGAACGAGTGTTGCACTGTGCCACTACTACCATTCACATCCCATGAAACACCCTCCAAAGCCTTCTTAAGCATTATATTTTTTCCCACCACTGCCACTTCAGAATATGGAGGGTCTCTGCACCTGAGAGAACACAGATTATTTTAGTAAATTGAGTTTCAAATATAATGAAAGAACTTGCCTGCTAAAAATCTCCATTGCCAAAAACTGTTGAAAGGATAAGCTCTGAAAGGAATGAGTATAACACATCCTGGGCATGCCAGCAGAAATGCCTCATTATGTCTGGCTCTTACTTAAATAACGTTTAAACCATGAAGCAAGACAGGGGCAGTGCTAGCCCCATGCTACTTCTCATACTCTCCTATATTATTTACACCTGAAAAAAAGCTACTATCACACACCCACCAGCTCCCTGGCTAGGAGCAGGAGGGAATGGCTTAGCAGTCCCCTCCCTGAATAAGTAGTAGCAGATCAGGTCTGCTCTCTGGCTTCTTGTGAGGAGTGTTTTGCTCTAAGTTCTCTTCTGATTTAGGGTATCAGAGAACCAGATATATCCTACATACTCAGAACCTGTCTACAAACCCTACGCCACAGAACTCTGAGGAAAAGCCCATCCTACTCCAGCCAGCCAAGAATGAGGTACAAGGAAGAATCATCCCATCCCAAGAAGTTAAATAGCACAACACACACAGACCAAAAAAAACCACCTCAAAACCAAAACAAATCCCAAACCTAAACTCAATCCTAAGTAATTTCAGAAGTATGGGGATGGTGTTTGCTAGTCAATATAGAAGGGATTCAGAGTCAATGGAAAGCTTTATATACCTTCCCAGTTATACAGGTGCTCCAGGCTCAGCTGAGTGCTGTCAGCCAACCCTGTCAAGCAATGCTTCCCTCACCTGCCCATCACCCAGCACTGCAGAAGAGTGTTGGTCCTTAAGGAAATGACCACACTTTCCAGCTAGTGATGGAAAAAGACTGCATCATGCATTTGATGATTGGGGAAGTATTCTGCAGGTTACATGTAAGAAGCCAACCAGTAGGGTTGCAGCATACTGTGTGTGTGAAAGGCACAGCAGGTTGAAGACACATTTCAAGGCACATTAGCTGGGAAAAATAATCATAGATGCTGGGGAGTGGGGGGGGAAGAGTGATTTTTTTAGAAATATGTTCTCAGACTCTAGTATTTACAAGTCAGGATTTATTTTTTCTTTTTAAAATAATAAATCTTCAGTCCTTGGTATTTAATATCAAATTTTGTACAAGGTCCCAAGGAATTACAAACACTTGGATTGTCATAAACAAAACCCTTTGGATTTAGTTTAGTCTAGGTACAAGATAAAGCAGGTAGGATTAGCTTTAAAAGAATGAGTAAGACACAATCACTGTTGGCTTATCAATGCAGGGAAATAAGATGCAATCACTTGTTAGTTTGTAAGTGCGGGGAAAAGAACATAAGTAGATGAACCTGGAAATAATGGAAAATTGAAATGGAGAATAATGGAAATAAAGCAAATATTAGAAAATGTTCCCTCTGGCAGTTTAGCTGTTTTGGAAACAGCAGGATTCCTGGTGGGAGTGTTTGTTCTTTATTCCTTGGTTTTAGTCAGATGTATATTAGCATATGCGTTGCTTTTGTTACTCTAAAACTTGCTGCACTCTTTCAAGTGCAGTGTGATATTTTTCCTAAGGTTTCCTATTTCTTAACAAAAGGTTTTAAAGCTCTTGTGTAATCATTGAAATTATGTTCTTTACATAAATATTGATATATTCTTTTTTACTCAAAGTGCCAAAGGCTACTGTTTTTAATAATGGCTTATCAAATTATATTAAGTGAGCAGAAATGTAATATATACATTGGAACTCAGACCTCTGCATGTATATTTGATAAGGAGCCTTTTTAAAAATTACTCTTTGTTTACATTCCACTGATACCTTAATTTAAAATTAATCAAATAAACTGACAGGTGACATCTTCTTAGTGTTCTGATTTTCTTACTTGCTAACAGGCACGAATTTCTTTGTTAGGCTGTGCTTTACTGAGAAAAGAAAATACTCAAAAATAAAATATGTTTTTAAATGAGAATTCTCTATATAAAGTATTGTGTTTAATAAAATGTTATGCAATGTTTTCAAATGGAAAAGAATTTGTAAATTGCTATAAATGTATTTTGTTAAATAAGTACAGATCAATGCTATTGTGTGAGTTTATTGTGCTAACATCATGAAAATAAAGATAAAATTCCTCATTGATGTTCATTCCTCTCTGTGGTGAAGCAAAGTCTCATTCCTCCCGTGCCAATTATTTTTCAATATTAGGTATCTAATCACACATAAAAGCAGCCATCAGTGGGAAACCTCAAAACCCCAAACCTTGTGTAGCTGTAAGTATGAGGAACAGTGTCCAAACAAGC
>VWYH01007360.1:0-11773 GCA_013399365.1 Pampusana beccarii | reverse complement strand
TTATTATTATGGTCAAACAAACAAAAAAACCCACACAACAAAAGCTTTACTGTGTGAAATGAAGGAAAATGTGAGGAATGTGTATTCAATAACTTTTTGTTCACTTTATGATTTTAGAGAGAATGTTGTTACATTGTTTTTTATTGTATTTACAATGTATTCTTTGCCTAACCCTGTAAATTTTGAAATGTAATTACTGTAACCTGGAATAAATAAATTTAAATAGCAATTAAGCACTTCATGTTGATAAACAAGGTAAAGCACAGATCTTCTGCCCCCGCCCCATTTAGGCATTGTTTTAGGGTTCAGCTAGTTTATGCCATTTGAACTGTACATCCTTTATGAAACCACAGCTCTGGATCATGCTTTAAATAATATCAGGTTTGTATTGTTTATCTAAAACAAAAAGACTGTCACTTAGGCCTGTAGTCTTGTATATGAAGCCTTTCTGTTCGGATCAAAGTTACTGATGTGTCTACTGTAAAACTATTTTGGCAAATCACTTAAGATCAATCCTCTAGTTTTTGGCACACAAATTGGAATAATTTGATTACTGTAATGATTATCTGATCTTAAAATTTGTATAGGTATTAAGTCCATTCTATGTTTTGTTTAATCTTGAAGTAAACTGAGTTATCTCTTAAATGTGTGTCAAATATAAATGAGGATGTTCTTAGGTCTTCTGTTCTTTTAAAATGTTTCAGTATTCTCTTTTGTTATATAAAAATAAATGCAATTTAGTTTAGAGTACTGAGATAAAGCAGTGCTTGCATTCATAGTGAAGGTGCAGAGGTGAGGCTGAAAGAAGCCCTGTCTCTTTGGGCTTGTGAGTACCTCGGTGCCTCTGTGCACTGCCTTTTAACTTTTGCATGTTTGAGAAAAGCATTCCTAAACACTATTTTTAAACTCCTCAATAATTTACCAGTTAAAAATAGCTCAGTAATTTGAGGGGAGTGTTGTTTTCAGCAAAGCTGAGTTCCTCTGCTTGTTAGCTTTGAGCAAGCTGCAAATCTCTGCTTGCCTCAGTTTCCCCCATAGGTAAAAGGAGGTTAATAACCACCTCAGAGCTCTTTGAGATCCACTAATGGAAAGCTTTTTGTAAGAATAAAGTGCTGTAGTTATTATTGCTATTATTATTGTACCTGTTCTGTGTGTTTTAAAGTTTAGGGTGATATTCACACCTAAATAAGGCTCCACGTCTCCTCATTGCAAAGGCACAGATGATTCCAGAGGGTGATTCAGACCACCAAAATTAGGCTTTTAATTTTGAAATTGTTTCAATCAGGATAGTCCTGGAGATTTCAGTCTTTTTCCACTACTTATAGTGAAGTTTAAATCCCATCCCTAAGGCTGGAATTAATCTTGCTGAACTTCAGCAGTGTAAAATTTAGGTGCCTTGTCTAAGGTGGTTCTCTAAGCTCTTTCTGTTTACTGGGGAAGGAGGGGAGATGATGATACTCCAGGCTGCAATTTTCAGGCTGAGATTACATGACCCTGAAGTTCCTCTCTCTGGCTACAGTGGGAGGGAGTTTAGGTGATGAGCTTGGCGCTACATGCCTAAATTTAAGAAAGCTAAAGAGAAATAATGACTTAAAGGAATAAATTCTCCATTCAGGTTCTGCTAACTAATATCTTTTCTTTCCTATGATAAAGTACTGCTGTACAGCTGTTTCAGCACAAAGGTACAGTGCTTATAGGATCACTGCTTTTAACCTACAGCTGAAATTTTACAGTTGATTCCCTCTTTTTGCTTGTGCTGCCATTATAATGAATTAAGGGATAATAGGAGTGTGGATCTTGCAACACAGTTTAGACTGCTGAATGTTGAGATGTGTCTCTATGAAATTGAGCCATGGGAGTGGCTAGCAGATAAGAAATTATTGATTTTTCTGTGTTGCAAGCTTAAAATGAAAGTTGATATATGTAGATCTGGATTTTTGTGCATGTGGCTTCCAATTCAGTTGTCCTGAGTGGAATTAGTTCTGATGAGCTCTGTAAATTAAGGGAGAATTGGACACTTGGAAATGGTGTCCTCATGATGACCTCTGCCTCTGAATTCTTAAAAAAAATAAATAAAAAAGCAGTCTTTCCCTCCTCCTGTTAAGGTTAAATGTCAACAGTTGTATTTTGCTGCTGGTACTTATTAACTTTCAAACTTGTATTTCTCAAGCATTTATTGCTTTAGAAATGGATTAAAGCTTATCACCAGGGAAATGTATGTCTACAAGATACCTTGGCTTCTCAAAATATGTGATTATTTTCTTAAACAGATTGTTTAAATTACTGATCAGGGAACCTCCTAATTGTGCTACATTAAAGTTTGATTCTGGCATGGCTTGTTTTGGTGTCTGTTTTTCTATTTGTTGAAATCCTGTTACAGTCAGTTATTACAAGGAGTGGCTCCATTCTAAACAAAAGCAGATAAAAGTTATGACTGTGGTTGCAGTTAATTCTTTTACCTTTTCAACCTGAAAGCATTTTTTCATTTCTTATTTCTTAGCCAAAGCTAGTTGTCCGTATTTCTTGGTACCATGCATTCACTTTGCATCACATTATCGGATGATCATGTAGCTGGCCAGGAAAGTATTATTTATTCCCAAATTTAACCCCTCCTGTCCAATCTTTGTAGCACTTAAAAAGGAAATGGGTTTCTGGGAATGGAGGAATTTTAGAGGATTTTTTTTTTATATGCCTTTGCTGCAATTTTCATCTAGTTATACTTGTCTACAACTTATGTATTGGTTAGTTTATTTTTAAACACATGTAGGTGTTTATTGCTTATTCCTTCTTTTATACATGTTGGGAATTCTAGGATTTGTTGCAGTGTCATGGCCATTATTTTGGCCTTGTTGGTTATTTACTGGTGATAGGTATGAATAACCCTGCTGTCAGGGACATTTCATTTCCAAATCTGACCCTGAAAATCAAGGCTGAGAAAAGCAAAAATAGATCTCTGCTGTGATTGCTTTGTAAATAGGCAGCTTGTTTTTTCCAGATTGTTAAATTGGTGGCTATTATACTGAGAAATGTCATTACAGTATGTAAATTATATTTAAAATATTTTTGTCTGTTTGATGTATACTAAATTTAAGCTAAGTTATGAGGTGTGCTGTTTGGAAGTGTGGAAGATACAAGAGTGGAGCTACAGATAACAAGCTTATGCTTGTATTTCCTACTGATGAAGACTTTCACACAAGTTATTTCTATGGGTAGGTGATGAGAATATCACTCTGCATGTATATACATTTATTATACATTTTTTGCATGATTATACATGTAGGAGTGGTACAATTTTGACTTGAGACTATTGGTACCTTTTGTCCAAATTAAATTTTACTTGTGTAGGCACATCTATCTAAAATCAAATTTCACTTTTGCTTTTGGAGATCTTAGTAAGAAGTGAGAGAAACAGAGACCTGAAGGAACAGTACGTAGCTCCTGAAACTTTATATAACCTATTGAAAAGATGGTCAAATAGTCAATATTGTACTTGACCCTCGTATCTTCTGCACTTGACTGTTTTATTTTTATAGATCACATTATATATATTCATGCTGAACTCTGATAAGACTGAAAGAAAACATGCCTTTCATGATTCAGTACAGTTGTAACTTCTGCATGTAATTTAATCATTGACTTTCACAAATAATTCACTGAACATCAGCCAGCTCAATTTTGAACTTGGTATTCCATTATTTTGTAATTGTCTTTTAAAAAGACAAAGATTGCCTTTCAGTTAATTATCAGGACTTCTTTTACAGTCATAATCATCAGCGTTTCATGTTGTGAACAGTTTGATCTTTAATACATTGGTATCTAACTACCCATTTATTTTTATTGGGTCTCTTTTAAGTTTGTAATATAACATTGTTTTATGAAAGTGTTGTTTTGAAGGCAGGTCTGATCAGAAATATTTTGTGAATTTCTTCATACCTTGTTGCAAAACTGATTTTTAGTATGACTTAAGCAATATGGTCACTCTTTAATGAAGTATGTTGCTAATCACAAAATAGGCATTTCTTAAAATAGTGGGTTGAATTGTTTCAATGACCAAGTTACCAAAAAAAAAAGCCAAACCAAAACAAACAAAAAAATTCTCCTCTAAAATCATCAGTAGAAACAGCTTTTCAGAGAACTAAATGTGAAAATTTTATTTCATCATATTCTTTCTGTTTTCGACAGCCACTTAACACTCTTAAAATAAATCAGTCTTTCCTGAAAAGTCTCTCCATTTCACTCTTTGTGACTTTAAAAGATTTCTTTAGTCATTTTGTAATTCTGAAGGTCCTGTCTTCCTAAACACATTATTAGTTTATGATTATTTTGTATTATCCCATACAAATTATACCCTCTATGTATCATACCCATAACAAAAAACTCCTGCTTAACACTCAACTGCCAGAACTTCCTTGGAGTTAAAGAATTGCAGTAGCAAAGCAGCTGAGCTGTGGCACAACCTTTTTTTTTTCTATTTTATACTCATTTTTGTGGATGAAGTCTTGGCCCAAAGAAAGTTTTGATTCTGCCATTTGGGGAGTGGGAACTCCAACCACTTACATCCACTCTGAGTTGATAAGCTGTAGCTGAGATGAGGCATTTGAGTTAAAATGTGCATCCTTTCAGAATTACAATATTTATCCTTTCTTCTTCCACATTAATCTTTGTCTTGAATTTGACTTTTTTTCCTGAGGCTCTTCTGTTTTTAGCATGCTTTGCAATTATAAGTGATTTTAATTCCTCGCAAAGAAAATAGTCTGTCCTAACAAAATAGACCATAAAAACCTTTTTGTTATTCCTCAATAATAGATTTCAGAATCATGTAAGCAATTTTCTCTCCCTCTTTCCCCCTTCACTTTGATGGCCAAAGATTCATATGGTAATGATATTGAATTAAAAGCGTATTTATCACTGTACATTATAGTTTTGTTTCTTGTTTTTCTTGATCTTAAAAAAAAAAAAAAAACCCCACACAAAAAAACAACCAACCAACCAAAAAACATTGCCATTTTGAAAAATTTCCCTGTCCTTGACAGGTAAATGTTATGTAAGGAAAGTTGCTTAATGTTAAATTTATTGTCACTGGATCAGCTATATCAGAAAGTTAGTTTTATTCAATCAACCCTAAAGTAATGTAAACTGTCACTTGCGTTTTGTAAAATTTTATAGTTAAATATCTTGTCTTGCCAAATTTAATATCCTGGAACTTATTATTTTTTTATTTTAAACTGAAGGTTTTATCCTTTTAAGATTGTAAATGTAATGTCAGATATGGACATGTTTATGTGTTAATATAAAAGATAATACACAACTGATATGTTGATAAATGTGGGGGGTTTTACGTTTGTGTTTTCTGTATTTGCAAAGGTTAAAGTGTCTCTGTAATCTCAGACTATGTTCATTAACTGAAGCTTAATAATTCATGTAATTTATAGTTCTTTAAGAGCTTCCTGTAGGAGATTGCATTAATCCTTAAACAAATTATTTGTACTTTCAAAGGTGTCTTTCACAGTATGCCAACTTCTAATCTACACTGCTTTTCTCTCTCCTTTTGCAGGTGGACCTCCAATTGTAACTCATTATGATATATCAGACACAAATTCAGACCCGGAAGTGGTAAATGTGGACAATCTGTTGGCAGCTGCAGTAGTTCAAGAGCACAATAATTCTTTAGGAAATCAAGACTCTGGCTCTACCTGGAGAACAAGAGGGCTGCTAGATGAACTGAGTGCTGATACAGGTTTGTTTAAATTCTCTTACTCTGACACTTGTTCCAGCATCTCAGTTGGTGTGTCTCCCTTTCTTGCTTTTAGTATTTTTGTAATTTATATTTATTTTTAATTTAAATTTATATTTATTATATTTTAATATTATATTATTTATTATATCTATTTATTTTTTAAAGCTCCTTGTGTGGATTCTGGCAATAAAACAGTATAGGTGTTTATTAAAAAGGTCTGACATGTATTCCAAAATACAACTGATAAAAATTGACGAAGATTCCTGGAATGTCTTTTTTTCACTATTTTTCTTTTTCTTTCTGCATACACCAGATCCCTATAGCCTTGGTACACTTCTGACTGCAACTTTGTCAATACTGGCCTTTTCTTACCATGTCTAGGATTGCATATTTGCAAAGCAGAATTTTCAAATCTTTTGTCTCGTTCCCAAATTTAATCTTCAGACAGTATCTAGTTTAATGGACATTAAATGATGTGCTCCCATGGGAAAATAACCACATAAGCTTTATCTAAGTGAAAAATCTTATTAGCACACACTATCACATCTTTGTGCACAGGCAAATATTTGGGGCTGTTTTGCAAGCCCTGATGTTGTAAGGCAAGCAAAACATCTCCTTTGGGTGTCATCCTAATGTTTGTGCAAATAAATTAACAACATAGGCATATTATTAGATGTTGCAGTTTGCCTGGAGGATCGTCGGAGGCTCTTTGGTCGCGGGAGTAGTTGGCTGGAGTAACGACACAGAGTCCAATATGGATTGATGATCATTCTCATTTATTGTCTCTTACAGCAGAGTATATATAGCATTATCTTCTAATCACGCAGCGGACTATTGCTTATGATTGGATACAGTCAGTGATCATGTATCCCACCCCCTAATACAATTGGCTCAAACTAGCTGTACACGCAATGTCCACATGCTATGACAAAAGTCATGCGCTCAGGCTCCTCTTAGCCCTGCAGTTGCTTGCTGAGTACAAAGCCCCTGTTTGCCTTCTTGATAAACTTAGTTTCGTGTTCTTGTGTTTCAAGGGCACTTAAAGGACAAGCGGTACGGTACAGGCCCCCAAGCCTAAACTTTAGTCATGTCAAGTACTGGATTGTTTACTGCATACAGACTGTGTCCTCTTTCTTCCAGAAAACTTTCCGCAATTAGGCATGAAATTTGTATGGCCAGAGGCTGAATGCTATCATCCTGATTTATACTCAACTATTGTTGCAATATTTACTCTGTTAATTATGGTTTCTCTACTGTTAATTACCTTTTTGTTGTCTCAAAGCTATAGTAATATAGGAAAGCTCTTTTGGGGCTCTCATTTATACTTCTGGGGATTCATTTGGGGGCTATTTAAGAGGTGGCTTGCTTTGCCCCTCTGCCAGACATTACCCTGTCTAGCAAAGGGTGCAGAATGGTGGAATGTCATTAATGCATTATTATGACATATTAAGGCAAGTTGATATCCATATCAGTTTGTGTGAATCAATGACCAAGGATCATGTTGCTGTTCTGCTACCTGTGCTGTAGCAGCAGTGACGTTCAGGAGCGGGACAATGCGAATCGCTGAGGTGGTGATCACATAAAGCTCCTGGTTTGCATCACCAGCACATGAATCAAAGCCTCTGAGCACTTCCATTTCATGTTTCACAGTGTGCCCAGTCACTTCTATTAAAGAAATATCCGTGACCCATTTTGGGACTTTCTGGCAGTCAGTGATATTTGCCAAGAAATGTTCAGCTGAACTGTAATGTTAGGAAAACTCTACCTGGGCTATTAATTTGTTTTAAGTTCAGATGACAAATCTTTTTTTGTCTTGTGAGGAGGAAACTCCTCCTTTGGGTACATAGCAGCACACAGGTTTCCTTCCCTTGCTAACCCTGATCAGATATTGCCCCTCAATTTGCTTGCATCTTTTCCAAGTACTTTAAGCAGTCATTAGAGGGTTTCCCTGGACCTTTTAATTTCTCTCTGCATTCTCTTGATCTATCTGGGGGTATAATCAGTTCTGCTTTTTTGCACACCTTTGAAATTCTGTGGATCATTATTGCATCCTCTTCCTCCTCTCATCTTTGAAGAGGTGTCCAGTCAAACTAGATATACATAATATGTTAAACTAATCTCAAATTTCCTGCTTGATAAATTATTCTTCCCCTGTGTAATACAGCTGAGTAAGCAGTTTCCAAGAATTAGGTAGTCTCATCTGCTTCAGGGCTGCCTAGCGTCCCCCAGGTTACTGCTAAAGAGAGATAGTAGAAGTATTTTTTTTTTTTTAAGAAAAAAGTAGAAATTACCTCTTTATTGAAAAATGTTTCTTAAATTGATTTTTAAAAGTTATTTATTTTCTGTAAAACAAATAATAATTCTGACTGGTTTGTGTTTTCCATGCAAGTATTATTTATCATGTCACAATACAGCTTCACTAATTGTGATGAAGAACCTTCTTAGCAGTACTTGGCAGAAAAGACAAAACCTGCCACACTCATGAGTATTTAGAGAGGACTTGTTGTTTGTCAGACTGATTAACTAGATAGCATTGAGGTACTGTAGTAAAACAACAACACTGCTGTAGATGGAACTTATGAAGAACAGATTTTTTTTTTCCAAGTATTTGTAATAATGTTAGAGCAGATGTGTGAAGCAGTGTGACCAGAAACTGATGGGTTTGTTGTTGTTTTTTTTTCTTTTTTTCATTGATCACCTTCCCCTATTTTTTTTAAAGAGAATAAATTCTTTTTCCTTGGTGTGTGTGATGTTTCTGTCCAGCCTATAGGCTTTGATTGCCACAATATCACTGAGTTTGATTTGTTGAAAATAGATTGTCTTGTTTCTTTTCTTCAGAGGTTTAGGTACAGTCTAACTTAGCATTGTTGTAAAATAACAACTGGGAAGCCTAATTACAGCAAGTGTTCATGATGCAATAGTCACACTTCATTCACATTTGTGTGATAACACCATCACTAGAGCTATCGAGATTGGATAAATCCAGTGATTGTCCTGTATCAGATGATGAACCTGAAAGTTGGATAATTTGATCTAATGAGATTTTCAGATCTCAGTGTTTCAGTCTTTTTTATGTTAGCTTGGGAAATTCCTTTTCCAGCTGATTTCTGAGTTGTGTAAGCTGTTAAACATTGACTGTATTTACATTTTCCCCATCTATAGGTCATTTGGATCCAGGCTTCCTTGCAAGTGACAAAACCTCTTCTAGTAATGCCCAGATCAATGAAGAAATTAATATTGCCTCTTCTGATAGTGAAGTAGAGATTGTTGGAGTTCAGAAACAAAACAGGTATCAATTCCTTTTTCTTGCTTTTCCCACTTGTAATATTTTTTTCATTTTTATGAGAATATCTGTATTGCCAAAATTAATAAAGAAACAAAACCTGCTGACTTCCACTTCTGTAGTTATCCATCCATGACTGATGTCCAAAAGGTAGCAAACATTGCATTTGTTTTTTCTATTCTGCTGGTCACAGTGATATCAGAATGTGTTTTTCTTTAGAACATTACCAACTTGATAAGTATTCAGATTAAGCTTATGATTCAATATCAAACATTAACAGGCTAAGCATATGTAGTATTAAAATACCAAATATTGAGATGATAGCAAATTTATATACATCAGGAACTATTGTTAGGAATTCAGATTTTAAGGGCATAGTGTGGATATGCTAATACATAAACAAAATATTTATGTGGGTTCTTGTTTCCTTTTTAAATATTCACTTATATTAACTATTTAATCAACTTCCAGTTTATTTAATTAATCAGTAGCTGAAAAAATATTATCAACCTTTCAATGACTAATGTCATTAGATAGCCCCATTAGATTAAAAATTGGATCCTTATGAATATTGGTTTTATTTCAAGATGAGAGTTCAAACCCCCAAAGTAGATGAGGGTAAGGAAGACAGAGGTTTCTCTCAAGCTCAGACAGAAAGCTGTCCAGCTGTGCTTCAGCTGTTGTTCTTGATGGGAATTTTTTTTGTTACTCTTCATCTTTAGTCTATGATCTTTCCTTGTCTTAAGTTATTACGAAGAAGTTGAACAAGACTGGCATTTTCATATAGTGTGGAGGGGTAATTTGGTGGAATAAAAGCAAGTTAAAACATCATTACACAGACAAGCTCTTTCCAAAACTGGTCTGCTGCCTGGTGCATGTTTGGAGGCAGAAAAGGCGTATGAAGGGACAAGGAACAGAGCTGCTACTTGTTGTCCCTTCACCGCATCTTTTTTGAGGAAAGGAAGAAGGAAGGTGTGCAGGACCCAATTTCCCAGGCAGGAAACTGTACAGATAGTGTGGGCATGTCACCATTTATTGCAAGACAGCAATAAAGTGTGGCAGATACTATATTAACCACACACACACATCCCCCTGCTCCGCCCCCCCCAACTAGAGAAAGGGAAAAGGAGGAAAAGGGAGATAGACTTACCAGTTGGAAAGTTTAAAAACCTTTCATTATTTACATACTAATAATGAGAGAAACTAATGCAAAATATACAAATCTGTCACTGTTTACTGCAGGGTGACAATAAACCATGGCAGATGCTCTCTTGTTACCCCTCTCCCCTGCCCCCCCCCCAGCCCTTCCCACCAAGGAAAGGCAATAGGAGGAAAAGAGAGAGAAACTTGCAAGTTAAAGTTAAAAATGCTTTACTAATGTTACTAATAAAATAGAGANTGGATGGAATGGAATACTTAGTTGGTCAATTTTGGTCACCTGTTCTGTTCGCCCCTCCTTGCAAATACACCCCTCTTACTTATGGGACATGCATTTTTATCAGCAACCTTGACTGTCATAGTGATTAGTTTAAACCTGGGTCTCTTCTGCTTCCATTATCAGCTCCTGTCTGCAAAAACATGCAGCCAACTTCAGAAAAGTGCAGTTACTTAGAAGAACTTAGCTGAAAGGAAAATTCACTAAAAGAGAAACTGGTCTTGTTTTTAACAAAACCAGGACATTCCACCCCTTATTCCATACCATTTACGACATGCTTAGGCCTTATCAATACATTCTAGTTAATTACTACTACCATATATATATACATATGTACATATATACGCAGATGTAATTTATCATTCTCTTAGTCCATGTGCCATCATTTCGTAAAGTTCATTAAGTTCATTTAGTTAATGACTTTAAGCTTAATTTATCACAACAGTTTCCCAGGGCAGGAAAAATGGTGTATCTAGTCCATCTCATGCCCACGGTTTGTGGGTTAAAGACATCGAAGAAGTTGTCAGGCACCACTCAAAGAAGCTAGCTCTGGTTTCATCACCACTGTCTTGATCTGAAAGACACTTATTGAACACGGTTAGTATGGCATATAGCATAATGTAGCAATTAACATCATGCAGTTCAATATTGAATATTCTCACCTAAAATCAAATCCCCTTGAGGTACACACCAAACTTCTCCATCCTTAAGCATCACCCACCAAGTGCTGCCAGGTCCTTGGGCAAAAACAATCCCACCAATGGGTTTGCCTTTGCAAAGGCTGGAGTAACCCAGACTGCCTTTCCTAACATATTTTTCATCTGTACTACAGGGACTTTATCTCCTACAGTACGTAGAATTTCTGAATGGGCAGGCCTGGCTCGATTAGTTGATCCTCTAGTGTTGACCAACCAAGTGGATTTTGCTAAATGCAAATCCCAGTTTTTAAAGGTTCCACCACCCATTGGCTTTAGTGTAGTTTTTAACAGACCGTAAACCTAAGAGTCAACCTCGGGTTTCACCTGATGCTTTCTTCCAGAGGCTCCATGTAGGGCCATTATCTCCGGCTGCAGTGTAGAGCACATTTTTTAACATCTAGTCCAGTCCAAACTGGCACAAGGACCGCTGCATGAGTCATCTCACGCTTAATTTGTTCAAAGGCCTGGCGTTGTTCAGGGCCCCACTCAAAATGGTTCTTTTTCCGAGTCACTCGATAGAAAGGGCTCACAATCTGGCTGTAGTCAGGAATATGCATTCTCCAAAAACCTACAATACCCAAGAAAGTCTGTGTTTCACTTTTATTAGTAGGTGGAGACAT
>VWYH01007358.1:0-97178 GCA_013399365.1 Pampusana beccarii | reverse complement strand
GCCATCAACTGCCCATTGAAGGCTCTGGATCCCAGGGAGATGTGCAACCACCACATGCTTAGTTTGTTCAGACTGGAGAAGAGGAGACTGAGAGGAGACCTAATCACGGTCTACAGCTTCCTCACAAGGGGAGGAGGAGGGGCAGGCACCAAACTCTTCTCCTTAGCGACCAATAGCAGAATGCAATGCAATGGCAGGAAGATGTGCCAGGGGAAATGTAGGCTAGACATTAGGAAAAGGTTCTTGACCCAGAGAGTAGCAGACCACTGGCCCCAAGCCTGACAGTGCTCAAGAGCCTGGACAATGCCCTCAGACACACGATGTGAACTGTGGGGTTTTCATGTGTAGGAACAGGAGTTGGACTCCATGATCCTTGTGGGTCACTTCCAACTCAGGACATTCTATGATTCTATGATTCTGCTTCGTGAACAAGGAAGAATCTGTTCCATACATAGAAATACTGTTTTATAGCTGTCTTTAGTTGCACTTTAAAACCAAAACAAAATCATAAACAAAAAAAAAACCTAATTGTTAAATTTCCCTGCCTTTCTTACATTTTTTCTTTCTTAACTGAAGTAAAAGAACTAAAAGGTAGAGGGTTGAGAGTTTTTTGCATTTCAGGATTTTTTTTTTTTTCTTCATAGTAGCTATTAGGTTGGTGCAAAAGGAATTGCAGTTTTCACATTGTTGAAATTTGCTGTTAGATGTTGGAACACGTTCTTAAATAAATGCGGTTATGTTATACATAATTTTAATGCGCTTTTCTCATTTTATTTTTTTTGCTACTGACTTGTTACTTGCTGTTTATATTTATTTTAGATTATGAAGTGGTGTTAGACAAAAAGCAAATTTGAACTATTTTCTTATTCAAGTTCTAAATGGTGATAAAGCAGCTGAGACAGCTTGCAACATTAACAGTGCATTTGGTCCAGGAACTGGTACTGAACATATGGTGCAGTGGTGGTTCAAGAAGGTTCACAAAGGAGACAAGAGCCTTGAAGATGAGGAGCGTAGTGATGGCCATTGGAAGTTGACAATGACTAATTCAGAGCAATCATCGAAGCTGAACCTCTTGCAGCTGCACAAGAAGTTGCTGAAGAACTCGAAGTCAACCATTCTACGGTCATGGGGCCTCTGAAAAAACTTGATAAGTGGCTGCCTCAAGAGCTGACTGAAAATCAAAGAAAATGTCATTTGGAAGTGTCTTATTCTATGCAACAACAGCAAACCATTTCTCAATCGGATTGTGACATGGGATGAACAGCGGATTTTATATGACAACTGGCAGTGACCAGCTCAGTGATTGGACCTAGAAGAACCTCTAAAGCACTTCCCAAAGCCAAATTTGCATCAAAAAAAGGTCATGGTCACTGTTTGCTGCTGGTCTGATCCACTACAGCTTTCTGAAACGTGGCAAAACCATTGCATTTTAGAAGGGTGCTTGGCAAATCGGTGAGATGCACTGAAAACTGCAATACTTGCAGCTGGTATTAGTCAACAGAAAGGGCCCAATTCTTCTACATGACAATGCCCGACTGCACGTTGCATAACCAATGCTTCAAAAGTTTAACAAATTGGTCTACAAAATTTTGCCTCATCCACCATATTCACTTGACCTCTTGCCAACCAACTACCACTTCTTCAAGCATCTCAACAACTTTTTGCAGGGAAAATGCTTCCACAACCAGCAGGATGCAGAAAATGCTTTCCAAAAGTTTGTCAAATCCTGAAGCACAAATTTTTACACTACAGAACTAAACAAACTTATCTCTCATTGGCAAAAATGTGTTGATTGTAATGGGTCCTATTTTGATTAATAAAGATTTGTTTGAGCCTAGCTATAATAATCAAAAATTCGTAGTCTGAAACTGCATTACTTTTGCACCAACCTAATATATTTACAAGTTGGAGAATTGCTGCTTGGGGTTTAGATTAGACTAATTTATTCATTTTAGCTTTCTGTGGTACAAAGCTGAATTAATTTCTAAAGGATTTTTAACTGCTGATATCTTATACCCTAAATAGAACCAGATGTAGCCTTATACTATTATTGTCACATTTAAAAGACTAAAGCATATTTTCGGGTGTTTTCACTTTAGTCATTTTCATCTTCTCAAGAGTATGCAGCCCTCTTTCCTTAGAGTGGCAGTTAATCCAGTGTAGAGTTTGTGTAACTTGAACTCAATCTTGCAATAGCTGTGCATACAAAATAAAATTATACAGGTAAAAAAGTTTAAGGACATAAATGGAATTTAGAACAACCTAAAAAAAAAAGGTTTATCTGTCACACTGGCTATTTATATTAGACGAAATGAAAGGGTAAAGGATAGACGACTGTCCACCTTTTGCCTATTTTTTTTGTCACCTACCAAAGTCCTACGAGGACTTTGACACGTCAAATTGCTCTTGTTTCCAGGAAGGCACTGGAGGTGGCAGCACTCAGAGCAGCAGTTCCAGCCCAGAGTGGTAGTCCAGCGCGAAGTCAGTCATTTTGGTTGCTTCTCACCTGAGAATTAGTTACATTTATTCCCTGATCAATCTTTTCAAAGAAAGAACTACTCTTTTTTTTTTTTTTTTGTATCCTCAAAAATATAAAGCACATAGAGCAAAAGCTAAACAAGCATATGTGCCCAGATTTTAGCATTTGTACTTTTTCATCACATCACTCAGGAATCCCTCCTTCTAGTTCATTTTAGCAATTCCAAGGGGAGGCAGCCCACTTTCCATCTGCTGGGTTTACCTACTGCTTGTGTGCTTTTGCTGGGGCATCATAGGCAAGTTCTTGCTGCTTGTTTCTTTTTTCCTTCTGTAGCATTCTGCAGCCTGGGAAAGGTAAATGTTGCCACCCTTCATGGAGCCAGGCAGAGGGTATTACCCTTTTGAGAACACCCCAGTCCACTGTTTTTGCAAGGAGCCTTATCTTTCATTTTGTCTTGTTTTCTGTTGGGGTTCCACCTTTGCAACCTCCTTTGATTTGATTCCAGCAACTCAAGAGGATTAATATTAGCCAGATAGATTTAGGTGCATATAATATTTATATATTATATACACAAAATCCCCCCAGTCTTCCAGTTTTCCAAGGCAGAGCTTTTCCTGTACTGACCATAAACCTCCTCTCTATCCTGCAAATTCTTTCATAAAGTGCGAAAACCACTTCATAATTTTATTGTGTGTGAGAGTTGCACTGAAGTACTACTTTTCTGCTTATTGTAATTTGAAACTTTAAGAGGATTGTACAGAGGTGGAGGTAGCAGAAGCCAAGTAGATGCATTTCCATAAATAAATGCAATCCCATGGACAATTTTTAACAATTGAATGTATAAAAACTCCACAGTGTCTTTTTTTACATGGGAAAACAATTCAATATATTGCTGTTGATTCCAGACAGCATAAATTCTTATATGAGGTTGTACATGTGTTTTGTTACTTTGCATTAGTGGATGGTGTATTGCTATGCAATGAGAAACATATAATAAAATATAAAATTTCATAAAATATATCATAAAATAGTCTTCTTGTCTTTACATAGATGAAATCCTGAAATAATTCGTATAACAAATCTCATCAGTCTGAGTTCAAACTATGAATCTGAAAACTTATTTGTCCTTCACAAATATACCAATGGGTAGATCCTCCTCCTCCCACAGCAATTGTTTGATATATGCAAAAGTATCTCCTGGCCCACTGGCTGCTTTAAAGTCATTTCAGTCTGTTGCTTTTTTAGACATTGGTCTTAACTGATTAAGCTCTGCTTATGTTCTGCCTCCACCAAAAAAAGATTAAAGATTAGTGCCCAGGGTTTGAGGAAACTGTTCCTGAGAGACCTTCTGCTTTATCTGCTTAATCAGTAATTGGTTGGAGTATGACTGGGTGGAAATAAACAGCCAGCTTCCTGCATCCATGAGGGTGGCAGCACAGCTGAGACCAGGAGCATTTTCTTTCCAGGCACAGGATTGTTCAGCTCCTTTGGAGCAGCACACCTTAATGAAGTTGGTTATGTAGCACTTTGTTTCCAGTTTTCCAAGGAATGCATCCTTTTGACTGTTAGTCTTTTGCTGCTTCCGTTGGGACAAAATGAGTTTGCCGTCTAGCTGTGAGCACCTGACTCTGGAGAAAGTGGCTAGATTCCGGAGTGCTTACATTCACGGATCGCCTTATGCTATTAACAAGCCAATTGATATTAAGCAGCAAAGGAGACGGTATGAGACTTTATTATTCTTTGGCAAAACATTTGCATGATCTATGGCTTGCTGCCTTTAAACCTTCTGTGTTTGTGTGTAGAGAAAAGGGGAGAAGGGACATGCTATAAAAAAAGAACTCACTGTGTGTGTATTCTGTATTGAACTGTGAGAGAGAAATATAGTGAAAAAAAGGAAAAAATACAATACCAGGTAACAGCAATCAATCTCTGGCTTATAGCAGGAATAAGTTACATGAGTTTTACAAAAAGATATGAACAAGGTATTTGGCATAATTACCGTTAGGATAGGACAGTACTGTATGTGTGTGCAGTAACAAAGAATTAGACACTATTTCAGGGAATAAATGTTTGTTAATTTTTTAATAGAAGTAAATGAGGGTTATTGTCTATAAATGTCAAGCAAAAAAAAAAGCAACAAACAAACAAAAACAGGAGTTTGATTAGTCACAAATTATTTCTTAAGCCTATTTGTCAGATATTGTTAATTTCTGTCTTTGCATTGGGAGTATATTTGTTTCATATTTTAGAAATATAGCCAAAACCAGCCTTTTTCATAGTGTTCAATGTGGCAAAATTTCTTTCTCTTCAATTTTATCAAACTATGCCATGAAGAGAAACTGCCTTTATGAATGGAATTGAAACACTTACTGAGACTTCTTGTATAAAAAAGTCAATCTCTCTTGACTTTGTCTTACTGAAAAAAAAGGTGTAAAGTTCCATCTGGGATAAGAGAACTGCTGGTTTCTGGTTCATATTTAAGTAGAGGCTCTTTTGAGTAAAAGGTAAACTAAAAAGGTAAACTAGAAAAAAGTTACCCTAAGAAAAAAATGATATCTTATTCCGGTTGCCTTTCCAAAAGTAATTTGAGGTTAAATCAATGCTTATAATCAGAAATATTTCATGTGCTTATGTGGTACCTAATACTTTTTATTGAAATGGCAAGCTTATATACAGATTTTAAATAGAAAAAGCCAAACTTATCATGGAGAATGAAAAACCTAATGTGAAAACTGCAATGAAACCCTTTCTTTAGTTTCCAAAAAAATTATGCCTTTCCACAATACACTGAAAATGTAATTCAAAAATAATACTGTTTAAAAAATCAAATAAGAGAAATTTCAGTACCATATCAAGAGAACTTACTGTTTTAAACATGTTATGGAATTGCCTTATCATTTTATGTCAAATGCTTAGAGACCTCCACGATTTTTCTACAAAATCTACCTTCCTCTTGAATATGCAGTTAGTTCTTTATAGTTTGAAAAATCAGTGGAATACATAAATTTTCCTGAAGTGTTATTTCCCTGTCATAAGTTAGTATCAGGCTATATTACAGCCTTAATTTGGGATTTTTTTTTTGGTATTAGAAGGACCTGTTGTTTCACTTTCTTTAGAAACCTCATGCAAGCAACAGTGAAAAATTGTACTCCATAAAGCTGGAACTCCTTACTGTCTTTTTCAGGGACTAGAAGAGGTTCTGTGCACAATTTGAAACATACACAAAATATTAATGTCTTATATTTTTCAGTGCACTAGTTTGAGGCAGAACTTGCAAAAAATGATTGGTAAAGAATTTCTAAGCAGAATATAATTATTAGTTTTGTGGTGTCATGTATTATTTAGAGGCTCTTGAGAGAATAGGATTCATACTTAAAATATTTTTAAGGATTAAGGTTAATAGGACTATTCATATAGTGGAAATGAAATAAATTTTTGGAACTTTGGAGCCAGAACCTGTTATTACACTATGCAGTATTTAAGTTGACTAGGTTACTGAGAAAGTTCCTACCTTCTAACACACCAAGTTAGTCTTCATGACTGTGGGCTTGCAATGAGACTTTTTGTGACTGATAGAAGAAAAAACAGGTTTAATTGACTGGGAGGAGTGTGAATGGTAGGAATTTTAGGAGAATTTTTTGCCGTGCAGTTGTATTTTTTTTATTTTTGCTCTTTGTTGGTGTATGACATATAAGAGTTTATCTCAAAAATTGAACTATTTGTGCTACTTAACACACAAGAAGTCTCTCAGCTGACTTGGTTTTTGTTATCAATGCAAAAATGTATCAAGGTTTTGGCAAGTAATTGGATCTTTCATAACCAGATACTCACAGGATATGCCAGGTAGATATACCTAGGTTGCAGAGTTAGCGATATGAACTACTTTGATAACTTCAGATCTCTTTTTAGAGAAAAAAATAATCATTCATATGTGTGCATGTAAATGTGCTACATATACACACATACATACGTATACATTTTGAAATGCTGTCATCCTTATTTTCATGGCTGTTATCAAAACTGAGACAAGCATTTATATATTTTAATAATGCTAGCTGAATATTTCCCCGTGTTTCTTTTTACAGAATTGCATGTTACCAAATTGTTTGGAGATTTTCAAACTGATAATTCCATTCTGTCTTTTGGAAGAAATGTGTAAAATTTCTGTTGAAAGGAGATTTTTTTGTTCAGATTTTTGTATCATAAGACTTCTGAAGGCTAGTAGAAGAAACTGAAAAAAAAGAAAGGTTTTAGTACCAAATATGTTTCAATAACCTGAAATGCAAGCCTTTTAAAATTTTGGGTCACTTGAAATTTCCATTCTGCATTAAGATTCTGTTCTAGAATACAATGACATTTCAGAATTGCTAGTCAAAGCAAGACTGTTTCTCATATAGTCCTGGGTCTGAGTACAAGTAGGTTTTTTTTTATTGTCAAATTGCCAATTTACTCATCATTTTATAATGGTATCCATGGAAATGTTTCAATTGCAATGATACAGTGGTAGGAGTTAGGACATGGACTAATGTTCATTTATTAGTTGTATCTTCATGTCCATAAAAACAGAACTTAACAATCAGTGAGTTCCTATGTATGGTGAATCACGCTACAACGCACATTGTGTTTCAAGAAGGAATTGATTTGATTGAAAACTAATGCAGAAAAGTTATTTGTTCTAATAGAGATGTAAAGGAAGCCCTGCTTTTTCTTCTATTGAAATAAAGAATGCAGAAGGAACTTATATCCATTTTGCAGGAGGAAACTATTTTTTTCTTAATACAGTGTATGGTATGCATCGCTTGTGCAGTGCTTAGGTGAACTGGTAAAGCTGGACAACGTAATGAGCACTTGGCTGATCTGATATTTATATAAAACTTGCTTATTAAAACCTATCATTCATGTTTCTTCATCTGTGGCACAAGCTGACCCATAACTGGGAACTGACTAGCTATTTAATTTATTTTTGTTCTGTTCTCTGGTTGATGTGAGCAACTTCATTTCACAAGCTTTATTCTGTCTGAAATTCTCTCTAAAAAGTGCTTTTTGTTTTAGTGTCATTTTAAAGTATGTTGTTTCATCATACAACAGCGGAATCATATACCCTCAGTTTGCCCTGTTGTGAATCTTCATTAGGTAGATTATTGGCAGAGGGTAGATGCTCTTCTTTATAGTTTATATGGAATACGCATTCTTTCTCACTCTCAATATCAGATGATCTCAACTGTCCTCATCCCCCCGCTTACATTCCTGAAATTTAAACTACTGTATGGAGCCTAATAAAGTGCTTTGTATTAATGTATTTTATTTGCTTCTTGTTTGTGAGCAGGACTGTCATTGGTTTAGAATAATAATTTACTAAGCATATTTACTTTGTAGCCTATTTCTAATACTATGTACGTTTATAAATAAATATAAATTAACTTTCGACCATTTATTTTTCTTTCTTCTGGCTTTTCTTCTCACAGGCATTAATACAATGTTACTATATACCTCCTATTTTTCTTGTATCATTAAAAATATTCTTATATTAATTTATTTTAAAGTAAAATACTGTGGCTGATTGACTGCTGCTGCATAGACCTCACTGAGTGTCTTATTATTCAGGTTTTGTTTGTTTCTTCTTTTTTACAAACACTGGTGCATCTGAATTGAGGCTTAAGATAACTGTGACTAAAAGAACATTTAGAAAGTCTGCTTTACTAGCTAGCATACTTTTTGGTGCATGACTTTGAACTCTTACTCCTTGACACAAAATGTAAGGTGGGAATGTAGGTTTATTTTTAAGTTTTTAAACCTATTGGCCTGAAAAAAAAAATGCATGAAAATGTTATGCACGTATGTCCAAAACCAACCAAAAAAAATTTTAAAATCCTTTAGTAATTTTTTTCAGTTAAATTTTAGAAATTTCATTTCAGTTTTAATTATTGCATCTAATGGTTTGTTTCTGTCTTTCATTGGATTGACTTTGTAATTGAGTAGAATTGTTCCAAAGAAGACTTAGCTGAAGGACACTGGCAAAGTGTACGTTGGTCTCTTTTCCCAGGTAACGAGTGATAAGACGAGGTGAAATGGCCTCAAGTTATACCAGGGGATATTAGGAAAAATTTATTTACAGAAAGCATTGAAACAGGCTGCTCAGGGAAGTGGTGGAGTCACCATCCCTGGAATTGTTTAAAGGACGTGTAGCTGTGGCACTTAGGGACATGGTTTAGTGGTGGACTTGACAGTGTTAGGTTAATTGTCGGGTTTGGTGATCTCAAAGGTCTTCTCCAACCATAATGATCCTTTGATTCTGTCTTTTACTACCTAAAAAAATGAAATTAATATCTTTCACATATGTTCATGTATGTCTTCTCTATGTACTTCTAGTAAAGCACATTTTGAATATTATGTGCAAAGTTAGAGCAATGTATTTTTGCATGTATTGTTGCATTTTTTTAATATTAAAAGGAACTGCAGTAAATATTCACGTCATGTAGTAAAGACCATTTTCTTAAAAAATTTAAAGTTACTTCAATTTTGTTTTGAAGAGAATCTTCAGTAGGCATTCTGAAATATAATATAGAGATGATGATCTCAAAGTAGAAAAATAAAAAGAACTTTACAAGTGTCAACACTACTAGGCAAGTGTACACACTAAAACGGTGGCTCTAAGGATGAAAGTACTATCAGAGTTTTTGTTACCTTCCTTTGGTTTAGTTTTTTGTTGAACAGGATCAATGTTTCGTGGCTTTTTTTTTACTTCAGTTTTGGTGACTTTCCCCACAAGTCAGGATTACTGTTCTTAAAAATCTTTATTATGGCATATTATTTTATGTGATTATAGATTTTGTTGAAAAAAGCAGAAAGTTCTTTTGAACAAAAATTAAAAAGCAGTCTGAATAGCATAAGCAGAATTAAACCAGTGAAGAAATGGTGGCACTATGTATTTTCAGGACTTAAAATTATTTGTGCATTAACAAAGTAATTTAGAAATAAAAAGTTTGTTGCTTGTAACAGCAAGTATAAGAGTGTTACTACTGAAGCATACATGGATCGTTGCGGTTATATTATAGTTCATTAATCAGTTATCAAATATTATATAGTCAATAGCAGTGACTGAGGAAAAAAAAAAGTAAGACCAACTATGTAATTTTTCTTTGTATTAGTTTAGCATGCAAGTAGAGACTGGTTTCAATCTTTCTCTTCACTGAAAGCAATGTGCTGAAAACAAGTACTGATACACCTGGATTGACCTGGCTTAGGGAACAGTAAATTTCAGGGAAACACACCAATGAACGACGATAGGTTTAGGCACTGGGGAATGCACCACCAAAAGTAATGGAACTTGAAGGCTGCCATTTCTACCACTGAGAATGTAAAAAGCTGTTTCATTTGAGGAAATTATCTCATGAATGGAAAGCAGCCCTTATCACTAACGGAGTTTTATACTTTTGATAGCCATGGTTCTTCATGTCTTTAAATGAAAATATCTAATAAATTAGCTAAATAATTAATTTGTATCTTCTATATTTTCATACAGTGGGTTAGCTCAAGAGAAGTAGTGAGGGCGAAATGGCTCCATCCTTAAGCACTTGGGAAAAAAGCTGCCTGAAGAAATTGTTCAGCAGTCACCTTGATAGCTGAGGCACAGGGCTGACTTACCACATTTCAGATGATCTGTGGTCACAACCCTTTAGCCTTTTGCAGTATGAAGAAAAAATACCTTCACTTCAGTCTCCACTAGTGAGTTTTGAAAGCTTGGACTTATGTGTCACCACAAAATAAAACTAGATAACTCGAGTGCTCTGTGCTCTCAGCCAGCTCCTCTCTTCTTAATATTGAAACAGATGTTTGATCTATTTGTGAATAACTTCCTGAACCAGCTGTGGCAGATTTTTGCCCTGTGTATTAATTTACTCTCCAATTTCCTGGAGCAGAAATACCTTCTGCTATTTCTAACTTTCAACTGATTTCTGACTTCTGTCTGCCATAAACTGAGAATTCAGCTGATTTTAACGTATTTTCAGAAAACAGCAAACGTTTAGTGTCAAGTAGGGTGAATTAAGCGAACTTGTGTGAAGATCATGAATTAAGTGATGAAATACAAGTACTGGCAAAATGCTTAGACAGCAATCTGAGTAGGGCTCCAAAGGCTTAGGAGATTAGCTGAGATCAAATCTAGTTGAGATTCATTGCAGACAAGCAAGAAGTGCTTAGAAAGGAGGATAGACTGTGTAAATATAAACAGGCCAGCAGCTGTGGAGTCAGTTACTAGGAGAGAACTTGTAGGTTGTGATGAATGACAAACAATGTGGTGGTGATGTTCTTTCTCAAACGTACCAACAGAAATATGCTGGGAAAAGACCTCAGTGGGCTGAGTATCTAATAAAACAGCAGATTTAAATAAACACAGATAAATACGAGGTAAGGCACATAGCAAAAAGAATTTGAACTTTACCTGCACACGGGCTCTGAACTACCAAGTTCTGTTCAGGAACAAAATCTAGGTGTTTTAATAAATAGTTCTCTGAAAACACTAACCCAGCACTCTGCAATAGGCAAAGAAGAAAACTGTGTTAGGAAATATAAGGAAAATAATGAGCAGAAAGGGAAAGTCTATGCTGTTATTTACAGCTGCGCTGTGGCCATGTTTTAAATGTTAACTTCTCTGATTTCTCTTGATTTCAAAAGCCGAATAGTTGAAAAAGGTACAGAGAAAGATAGCAAACGTGATCAAATATATGAAGATCTGAGGAATGGAACAAAGGCTAGGGCATTTCAGCCTAGAAAAAAAGACAGCTGGGCAAGTATGAGAAAGATTGTGAAAAATACGGCTGGAAATGACTGAGTTTGTCCCCTTATCTCTCCTTGTATTATACAAAAACCCCGCTAAGATCTTCTGCATGATACAATACTCAGTTGTACAGCTCCATCTTCCTTCACAGTCTTTGTATGATACTCTTCTACATTTTTTTCTTTCTGTTTTTAGTAATTCTAGTCTGTTTTGTAACTCATCTGGAAAGTATCCATCATAACGTTGTTCTCAAATCACATATTTATAATTTTAATGAAATCACTAGTAAGAAGTAAAAATTTTAGGAAAGTCTCCACTGAGATCTTTAATTGACAAGAGTCCTCATAAATTATAAGATGTATGGTTTGTGTAAACATGTAGCACAATTGTGTATTTTCCCTAATCTCTCATTACTTTTTAATAAAAGCAAAATCAAATAGCTATTAGAAAAGCTTGTTCAATGTTAACTAACAAATGTCTTCAAAAAGGTAAATAATAAGAACCAGCCACAAAGCAAAAGATGTTTGCGAATAGATAAGCACAGCAACTGCATAGTTATTAGTTTTTTTATTTAGTAATGGAAATGTACATTTAAATAGCTTTATGACAGAGTCAAATCAACAAAAGTCAGGAAATTTGAAGCAGATGCTTACATTTTGGGATGAGTTCATGACTTGATAAGGGTCAATATCACCCATTAACATTGCAGGAGTTGTATGCATGAAAAATGGAAGATTGGACACTATACCTGTTTGTTTTTCACATATGCTCCTCTGAGTTTGCAGCTCCCTGATTCCAGAGCCATATGTGCTCGATGTCTTAAGTAAAACTATTAAGATGGTGTATGGTGTCTTTCAATTATTTACTTGCACTTCTATGCTTTAGGAAAAAGATTAGTTTTGCTGAGATGTCTAAGTGTGAAAGTTTAATGTTACAAACTAATGGCCACCAAAGATTGGTAGTACTGGGCCACAAATCTAACTTCAGTAGTTGTTATTTAAATCCTCTGTTTTCTGGGTATAGTATTCATGTGTCTTTCATGCCCCACAGTTACTTTCAGTTTTACTTGTACATTCTGTTATGGCTTTTTCTCTTCATGGAGAATGACATAAAGTTACTTTCTATAATGTATTTTTTTAGATCTTTTTTCACTCTTCTGAACTTTGAGTCTCTACTTCTTGCTTACATTCTTCTTTATATTTCTTTGACCATCTAAAGTAGCCCTAAAATGGAAATTAATTTTCTTTGCAGCTCTTTGTAACTACAATCCCTTCTAATCAGGTTGCTGCCTTTTGCTAGGATACTTTTTTTCTCTCTTTCATGGGTAAGCTACCATAGTTTTGCAGGTGATTTTTTTCATACTGCAATAAATTGACGAAAAAGAGTTCTGTTTGCTTCGCTAGCTCACTAAAAAACACAAATTTTGTCCAGGATTTAGAACCTCATATAACAACTGTAGTCCTCTGTATTATAGAAACTGCTCAGATGCCTCTTTCATTTGCATCTGCTCAAGTGCTGTAGTGATTAAGCCCTGTAATAATCTCTAAATTGAGTGTAGGATGATGGTTTAATCCTCTATTCAAACTTTGTTTTTTAATGCAATATTTTAATTTTTCTTGTCACTCAGACATCACTCAGATATATTTTTCTGATACTTGCTAACAGTGATTCCTAAAATGTTGCTCATGTTAGAGTGGATCATTGGTAGATCTTCATGGGTTGGTAATGCAATTGTATCAGTATATCTTATGCCTATGTGATATTGCAGAAATAATTCTGAACTATATTCAGGTAAATAAATACAGTTCAGAAACCCAAAGATTTTCTGTTGAAAAGTTGCACAGAAAGGCATTTCATAAAAGGCTATATTTTCCTGAAAAAAAAAGGAGGATTGAACACATAAATATAAAACTTAATAAATTTAGATAACTTTTTGCTATTGCTATTGATTTATTTGCCCACTGGAAATATTTGAATTAATATTAATCCTGTCTGTGATTTGAACACGTTTGTTTGAAAGCTGACGACCCAGAGCTGTACTTCACTTTGAACGCTCCTAGGTACTACGGTGGCTCAGATAATAAGCATCAATAAGAACAAATACAGTTCTTATTGAACTTTGAGATAAGTTATTGTCATATTGATGAGAAACTAAATGCGTAGGGGTAGACATGCCTAGTACTGGTAACTGCTGAAACGTGTGATACGACAGCTCTCTGAAACAAAACATCTGTTGAAGAAATGTTACTTATGAGAGGGATGCTAGATGTGAGTTGCTGTAAAGTGCATTTTGAAGGTTGTATGAAAATAACATTCAGCTTCCCAAAATAAAATTATTCGAACTGTGGATTCTGTTCCATAAAATAACATCTCCTGAAGGAAATGTCATCAAACACAAGGAAATATCAGGGCTGTCACTAAACATGCCATCCTCAAGCTGACAGCTGTAATGGGACCTATTCTGCTGATTTATCACAGCAGCTAGAATACACTGTCTCAATGAGAAAGAACAAACTTTATGATTATTACTCCGGATAGAATCATAGAATGTACTGAGTTGGAAGGGACCCACAAAGATCATCGAGTCCAAATCCTGTCCCTGCACAGGACAACTACACAATTCACACCATGTGTCTGAGGATGTCGTCCAGTCTCTTCTTGAACACCGTCAGGCTTGGGGCCATGACACCTCCCTGGGGAGTGTGTTCCAGTGCTCCACCACCCTCTGGGTGAAGAACCCTTTCCTAATGTCCAACCTAAACCTCCCCTGGCCTATCTTCTTGCCATTCCCTCGGGTTCTGTCGTTGGTCGCCAGAGAGAAGAGATCAGCGCCTGCCCCTCCTCCTCCCCTTGTGAGGAAGAAGTAGAGCATGATAAGGTCGCCTCTCAGTCTCCTCCAGGCTGAACAAACAAAGTGACTTTAGCTGCTTCTTGTACAGCTTCCACTCTAATCCCTTCACCAACTTGGATACGTCCATCGTTAAGTGTCTAGTGCTGTTTTAGTCTCTCCCATCATCCTGTGGCATTTTGGAGCTAAAAGAGCCAGAGATTTCCTAGGCAAATTCCCTTATTCCCCTTGCTAAAAAAAAAGAAAAAAAAAAGGCAAAAAGCATCCCAACTGCCCATCCCCAATACCCCATTTTTAAGGCATGATTGAGTACCATATGTGCTGAAAATTCAAAAATGTGTGATAAACTGGGCAAGAAGATTATTGTTTTGAAAATGGGAAATGCAATGCTCCAACCATTATATATCAAGTTCCATTAAAGAAAGGTGCTTATAGGAAGAGAAGTAACAGTATGTGTTGGATTTTTTAACTATATAACAAGAGATGTGTAGAATACATATTCTGCAATCCAATATTCCACAGCCAATAAAATAAAAATATTATATGATGTGATATGATGTGATGATATACGATATGATTAAGATAAGATAAGATAAGATAAGACAAGACAGATAAGTATTGGTTAAAAATAAAAACAGTTTTTAAAGTTCTGAATTAACTTTCTGTCCTTTTTATGTTGCTCTGAAGTAGTTTTCTTTGACAAAAAAATATGGGTTTAAGATTAGAAGACTGAAGAGACTGAGCTAGCAAAATAAATTAACATAACTACATGCTAGTAATTAAGCAGCTGGGTTGAGATTCAACTCTGTAGTCATTTAAAAGCCAAGAGTCATCCAAGTTTCTTTTGTGGTTATTGAAAAGAGAAAGGCACCTCCAGAGTTTAGTCCAAAATTGACCTTTAAGGCAGGTGGAACGAATCACCTTTTCAAGGTGCCTGTCTTTCTCCATTACGGTACATAGATTTGTAAAAATATATTGAATTAAGCCCCTAACTTCTAAATGACTGAAAGTGAATTCTGTTTCTAATGAAAAAAAATATGTCTTTTATCCTCCTAAATAAGAACAAGTGCAATAAGAACAAGTAAAACTATCTAGAATAGTTGCTTGAGTTATCAGGAACAGCATAGATCATTGGAAGCAAAAATTATTTTTCATATTCTGTTTAAAAAAAGTCTCAGATAATTAAGTGAAGAAAAAATGTCTTAAACACAGTAGTAACAGATCAGACCAAGAGTCCATCAAAAGTGATACCTTCTCTCCAGTGGTGGCTAGTAGGGGCTGTCTATGTCCAAGTATAGAACAGGGAATGTGTAATATTTCTGGAAGACTAGGTTCTTGATTATGTGGCCAACAGCAATGCCAGACGGTGTGCTGAAAAAGCCTTATACATAAGAGCAATTTTTTTTAGTGAAATAGAGGTTGTCTGCCTTTCCTCTGGGTATGCGTAGCACCTGCTGCAGGAAAAGTCCATTTTGAGATTGAAACTGTGCTGTGAGTGCGTTCAAGTACCCAAGATCCTCTTTACTAAAAGAGGAAAGATCAGAGATCTCAGAATTATCCTTGAAGACACAAGTCTTATTTTTAAGAATGAAAAATCTTCAGTTGTCACTGGCACAAAATGGCAAATCCATAGTAAAAGGTTCTGGTTTGTATGCACATATGAATTATGGGTCATTGCCAATGCATGTATACATTTTTTAAGAATTGAATAGATTTTTATCTGAATTTAACATTGCAGGAAGATTGATTCAGTCATTGGTTATTAGTGCGAAGTTCACTTGACCTTTTTTATTCAGACTTTAAAATTCAAAATAAACTAAAAATAGCATAATATACAGTACTTTAAAATTAATTAACTGATTCACATTTTAAAAATATTCAACATTTTAATTCAGACTCAACTTGCTTGATAAATACACTCTGGGAATTAAAAACTGAGATGATATTAAGACTATATGCATTACAAAAGAAGCAAAGCACATCCAGGATGCCTTTTTCTTTTGGTGGCAGAAGTGACTAACATGACAAATGTCAGAACTTAAGACCAAAGGGACATGAGGACTGGACTAACCTTGTGAAGTTTGGTAAGGAGAAATATAGAATGCTGTGTCAGAATAACTGAGGCAGGGAGCAACTGGCTGAGTAGCCATTTTACTAAAAAGCACCTGGAGATTTTGATGGATATCTGGATGAATATGAGCTAATAGAGCACTTTCATTGTGAACAAAACAAGCTACATACTGAGCTACATTAAGAGGACCATGGCCAGCAGATCAATGGAAGTAGTTATTTCCCTCAGAACTTTCGAATTACTGAAATACTTTCTGTAGTTTTGGTGTACTAGTTTAAGAAGGATTTGGAGAAGCCATTGGAGGTCCACTGGAGGGCTACCAATTTAGAGTGAGGAGAGGCTGAAGGAGCTGATCTTGTTTACTCAAGTAAAGGGAAGACTAAGGAAAGATCTAATGGTCTGCGGCTACTAACAGCTACTGAAGGGTAGCTGCAAGCAGCAACATAGCAAGCTCTTCTTCATAGTGGACAATGGTCTAAAAAGGGGCAATGGTTATGAATTGTGGCTTTGGAGCAGGTGGGTGTCTGGTTTTGATGCAATTTTTCTCCTTTTTTTTTTTTCCTACTGGGAGGGTAGTACAGTTCTTTAATATGTTGCCTGCAAACACTGTGAGGTCTTCACCCTTGGCTCTTTATCAGAGTCAACTACACAAAGCCATGGCTTAACTGTTCTGGGTTAGTGATATCCCTTTTTCCAGCAGGAGGCTGAGTGAGGTGACTTCCAGATACCCTTTCCAACCAATCTGTGATTCTGAGGTTCATTGCTGCAATATTTGAGTACAGCAGAAGTTATTTTTGTTCATAATGAGAACTCGTTGATGAGGCATTAATAGTGCTTTTATTTTTTTTTTTAATGGCTACTGAATATAGCAAAAGTAAAGTCAAAGTTTCACTCTGAATTTTATGTACTTAGTTGGATGCTTCAAGGACTTGCAATAAAATTCATGTATTCAGAAAAAAACTTCCTTTAACTTCACCTATTAAAGATGAAAACTTAGCAGTTTAACAAAGCAGGTCAGATAGCCAGAATATGAGGAAAATATAATTGTTGCCTGTGACCTTCTTTAGTTCTGCCTTCTGTTTCCTTCATAAGACAATCCTTTCTTTTTCTGTATTTTGCCATCCCATTTACTGCATACCTTCTGATTTGGACCACAAGGATGGTGGTGTGAGACATACCTTTCTTCTTTTCTTATCTGTCTGTACTTTCTTTCACTTCTGCAACTCCATCTTAGTGGATGAGGTAGACTGTAGTGGATAAAAAGTGTATGTGGTCCTTTCATTAAAGATTATAGCACAGTGCACATGTACAAGGAGTACAAAGGTAATTTGCACCATCAACATTTAGCCTGGTGTTTCCTGAAACTCTATTTATTTAACATATTGGCAATTGTATACCAATCATACATATTCATTCAAATTCTCAGTGTGTTGTTTTTACACAAGAAGGGATACAGTCCTCTTTGGATCTTTTTAATGGCTGCTTGAATTAAAGCCAGGTAAATACATTTTTAAGAATTGTAAACTAGCTAAAAAATATTTAATGAATGTTAACTGGCATGCTAATCGGAGAAATAGTCAGGAAAGGATTCACCAAATGGCTAGCAAAAAGCCAGAGGTCTTTATATTTCTCCCTGTAACTGATAAGAGGCTTACAAGGATAAGGAAGAATTCATCTAATCCTACTCTCCTGCAGATTTTTGAACTCACACTTGTTGATACAATGCCGTGACCTGTGAGGTATTGTAAATACAGGATGAAGGATTCTCCATCTAACTCAGTAAAGCTGTTCTGCTCTGGAAAATATTTCCCTTCCTGATTTTTCAATTGAAAAGATGGAATATTAGTTACTTGCACATTCCTTACCTGAAATCCCTGTCTTACTCTAGATTTTTATTTGCCTGCTTAGAAGCTGGAAAGAGGGTATTAGTTACCTTTAACAGTGAAATGAGACAACTGGGTCTCTTCAGAGCCTGTATAAATTGTTTTTAGAAGTGTCGTTGGCTGAGACATTTACAGTCAGAAGAGAAAGGGGAAAGTACAGCAAGATCTGGCAATCTAGTACCTTGAGGAAATCGCAAATAATTTTTTTCGTGTTCTGAGTTCTTTTCATTAGGAAGAGAAGTAGGTTATCCAGTGGCATCTCCTGATGAAATGACTCACTTTTGGTTTTCCCTCTGATATTTTTTTCATATATTTTCTTTGTAAATTGTGGTACAAGGCCGGACTTCATGGATCCATGAGCTTTTGGACGTCCTTCTGCACAGACATCTTCTGTGAAGTTTCCTTGTAAGTCAGAGGGACCCTAGCTGTACTTTTCTGAGCCTCTGAGTGAGGCAGGAACATAAGGATGATATCTCTGCAAATTTGGAAAAGATTTTTCCAACACAGTCACTAGAACAGTATGGATTTCCAATTTTCTTTAATCTTTCATGTGCTACGCAGTTTTGCAAAGAACAGTTACTGCATAAAATTAAGTGGCCAATACAATTAATCAATCTTCTAGAATACTTTATGGGAGTATTATGTAGTTATTATTAAGTGAACAGTGGTCTATTACAAAGCAAACTACATAATGCCAAGGCTCTAAAACAAAGCCGTGCAAAACATAGTTAATTAAAAGGGCAGAAATAAAACTTTAAACATCAAGTGGTTGTAATGTGCTCTTCCCCTCACAGAATTCAATTCCCTGATTCTGCTAACATTTCTGTGATATTGTATTAATCTTGATTCTTGAGTATTTATCTAAGTGTAATCTTGGAAAACAAAGTAGTTATTTTTTCTTATCCTGGTTTCATGACTTTTAATTAAATGTTTTGCAGTATGGGTCTTCATGAGCATTTAATTAAATTGTTCGATATAAAATATTCATCAGTGGAGACAATTACGTTAAAAAATCATGTGTATTGTTTGATTTAAAGAGGAAGCTTTTGCAGACAGAGACTGTAATATCATTGTTAAAACATAAGGTTTAATTTCATAGTTACCACACTATAACAGGTGAACCACATGCAAAAATGCAGGTATGCTTTGAATTTGAAATACCAGGGCTCTGTTCCTACTCTTTCTAATGGCTGCTCTTGAAAACAGTTGCAGTAAATTACAAATTAACTTTTAAATAAGATTATCTATTTCTGTATGCGATATTAGAAACATTGCCTACTTCAAACCTCACTGTAGCCCTCAATTCAAGATGAACTTCCTGTACAGAATATGTTGCTTTTGCAGGATGCTGTAAGAGGAACTGGTAAGATTTTTTGCCATTACTGCTCAATCGGCAGTGTTCAGCTTCTTGTTTAGTGTTGAAGTGAGTTGAAAAGCATTATTCTTGTTAAACAAAAACTATACCAATATTGCTAGACAGCCTTGAGGTAAGATTTTCTGTTTGTTTNTTTTTTTTTTTCTTTTTTAATCTGGAGGAATTTCAGCTCTTACAGCTGGAGAGAAAAACTCCTCAGAGTTTGTGGAATTAACTTCATTCAACTGTGTCTTTAGTTGGCAAGTGACTAGGTCATGATAAACTACAGTGAGCCAGGCAGCCTTCACCTGTTCTCCAGTGACATTGTCTGATGTCAAATGGTCAGTATAATCCACAACACCTCCAAAATACTGACAGTAGTGAAAATTTATCAGGATTGAGATTTTTCCTAGAATAAGGCAGTGAATGCACAGTGTAGAGAGACATAGCAAATCTGTCTAAATTTTGGAAAGGCAGCTCTACAGGCAGCAAAAGACTGGTATTTTATGATAATCACACATCACTTATGTCCATCACAGTAGATGTATTTCAAGTGATTCTTTAAGCAAATCTATCAGACAAGTTTATGGTTGAGAAGACTTAAAATATCTAGGCTTCTAATGAGGAGAAAAAGTAACAAAAGACAAGAAGAGTCCAGCTATCTGAACTCTGCAAACGCTTTTGTTATAAAGTAGGTGAAATTATTAAATGATATAAGATGACTTAATGCTGAATCAAAATCTGATCAGAAAGGGTACAATGTCTTGAAACTTTCTTAGCAGCATAATAGACATGAAATCAATGCAGTCTACAGCTGCACTTCCTGATTTCAGCCATGATTGACTGATGACTCAGCTTCATCTGTTACAGTCAAATATCAGTTTACAGAATCTCAGTAAACAAAAGTACTGACTTACACCTTGCAGATAGGGCAAAAAAATCCTGTTATGAAACCAAGTTAAAGATCACTGCTGGGAACTTTCAGGCCTTTGTTTTCCTTTTACTTGTGTTTTTAAAATACTAGCAGTTTTGTTCCAAAATTGTATTTTTAGTATGAGTAATGTTTCTGTATGAATCTCAGAATTTCCTTTACTAGTTAATGCAGCTGTGAAAGNACTAGAAATCACTCCTTTCCCTACCCCAAAAATTCTTTGCTGAATTAAAATTGTAGCTATCTTCAGTTCTATCTCCACTTTCATCTCTGCACTTCCTTAAACTTCTCTTTCTCCTTCCTTGTCCCATAACTCCTATCTATTTTTACAGTTTTTCTGGCAGATTTTCTCCTTTCCTTATATTCTGAGACTTCTGTGATACTCCGTGTGAAGCCTTTTCTTATCCTTTCCCATGGCTTCAATTAAAACTTCTGCATGCTCAAGAGTGCACCTAGATGTACCTGGCTCCAGGGCTGATATGCTGTTTTTCTCTAAGGCCTTGACTTCTTATGAAAGAGCATTGCTATATTGTTTCTGAACAGAGGGACTTAATTTATCTGCTTCAACAAATGTGCTAAATCCAGGAACAAATATGTTTACTATAAAGTCACATCTTGCTGCACCAATATGTAAAAGGTAGAATAATACAAGACAATACGATGTTTTTATAATCTAAAATATAAAGCAAAAAAGGCACTAGGTTAATAGCCTCTGTACGAAGGTTAGACAGCACATCAACTAAATTTATCTGTTCAGGGAAGATGCGACACTCATCATTTGCTCATGCGATCTCATTTATTCTTTCTCATATTTTATTTCTGAAAAGAAGAAAAAACAATTCTGGTTGGATTCTTCTCCTTCTTCTACTCCAACTTTTTGGGGTGTAAAAGTTGTTCATACAAATTTGTTGTTCAGTTGCTGATGTGAAAGCAAATCTCTATTACGAATGCAGTTGTGCCTGAATTGTCTGCAGGCATTCTCTGTCTTGCAACCTGATGACATGGTAAATGGTAGTTCTTGTTCCTACTTCATTATTCAAAGAATTATGCTGAAAATTTGTTAGATACACGTTAAGCATAATGATGGTATTTTACTTCAATTCTATGAGGGCATGAGAGGAAGAGAAGGTTTTATTGACTCCATTTCAAGGCCTGTTTCTAAAAATGATTTTTTGTTTAAAAATAATCTTGTTTGCACTCATTTTTTGAGAACAGACTGTCTGAAAGGATATTATTTTCCATGAACTGCCATTTCTACTCTTTACCTTCTTTTTTTTTATAAAAAGAATTTATTAGTGACCACGTTTGTAGGGGTTTTTGTGTTTGTTTGGTTTTTGTTTTGTGGGGGTTTTTTTGTTTGTTTCACTGTTTGGTTGGTTTTGGTCTGCTTTGCTTTGAGTCTTTGTGTTTTTTCATGGTAGGTGAAATTTTCAGTCATTTATTTGAAGTATATATAAAGACTCAGCCCTCGCTGATGGAATAATGGTCTGCCTTGATGGAGCTGAGAGGTGTCATCATGTCCCTTGCAGCTGGGTCAGGGATGTTGTATGCATAGGGACATGAAGCACCCAGCAATAAAGGGGTGCCCTTGTGCAAGACACTGCCAAAATGTGTGTCACTAGGTAACTTAGAAATGTACTTTTTTTAATTTTAATGCTGCTGGAATCACCTCTATTGTTAATTGGTATATTTGTAACTGCTCCTACCTTAAAATGACTTAATTTTGAGATTGAATAATACTGTATTAGGCACTTTGAGCTGTACACAGCTCACGTTTTTAAAACTATATAGGCATTCTAGTTCCTTTAAAAAATATTGTCTAAGCTCTGCTTTCTGAGGGATTTAAGCCCTTAGGAATCCAGGGATGGGACTTGCTCCAGGTTAGGACAACCATCTATATAAAGAGGTGATCTGTGCATGTATGACAGGTGTCACAGCTACTGCAGTTAACAGACAGCTAGTCAATACTGTGGGAGTACCTTAATGATCAATTAAGCTCACTATACAGACAAATGGTGATGGCTAGCTGAACAAACCATTCAAAAGAAGAAAAGAGGAATGTATTATTGGACAATTTGCATTGTCCACCGTTGTGCTTTCAGTGCACACTACATGTAGTTTCAGTTAATTTAACCTTCTAGCCTTCCTTTGTGCCTTCCTGAAGATTTAAAGGAAGACCAAGTGTACTGCAGTGTTCAGTCTAAGGCATTTTAGGTATGAAAAGGGCTGTAAATATTCTTATTCTGAGAGACGAGAATTTATTTCCTCCAAAATCCAGGTACTTCAGTGTTTTTTTTTACAATATGCATAATTATTTTAAAAGTTTTTGTATCTTGAAAATTATAGAATTAATTCTTAGTACTCAAAATATTTCTGGTGAAAATGGGGGCTTGGACACATTCAGATGCTTTTCTCGAATATAATATGTTTCATGTTAGAATTTTTTTAAGAATGACTGTTACATTATTTGCAAGTCTTTCTGTGTAGCACTATCCTTGCAAAATTTCAAACCATTTCACACACAGAAACCAGAACTCTATGAAATATACTGAACATGTAATTGAGTAAGTCACTTGATATAAACTAGGGTATCTCAAAGTCATCCATTAATTGAAGGTGGTTTAGAAACCTGAATGGACTATCCATGTCCACACTTCAATCTGTAAAACCTTCTAATTACATATGCATATGCTCAGGCGTTAAGCCAGTTTCACAGAATTTGTATATTAATGCAGGTAGTAGTTCAATGAAAGTACTTTATGATGGTTGTTTATTAGGCTAGCAAGCTAATTTGTATTACACCATTCTAACCAGATATTGCTGTAAAACTGGAGATTGGTAAATATTGTGAAACAAATACTAGTTTACTAGTTTAAAAAAAAATAAAAATAAAAAAAGCCTGGTTATCTTTATCTGTTAAGTCACAGAGTCATGATTTGTTGAAGTTTAGGAGTATATTGGGGGAAAGAATTATTATGTACCAGGTCTATTCTTTATGCCTTTTTGAAAGTCAGTTACTTTGGGCCGTTAATGAAGATGAGACACTGCACGGCATGAACCTTTTTCTTGTCTACGACAGATGATCTTATATGTATATTTTGTTTGAAATTCTGTCTATATTTCATAAGGTTTCAAAGCTAGTGTTTTTTTGAACTGCATACATAATTCCTAAGCAAAAGGAGGAATATAGATAAAACAAGCTAAAGAACCCTCAAACAGAATGACAGGATCCTTCTGTGGCAGCAAGGATTTTCTCCTAATCTGTTGTTTGACATAAGATAGATATGATAGGTATTTTTTCATTGTGTGTTTTCTTACCATTACACTCTTTCTGATTAAACCTGGAAGTCTGAATTAGTGTTTTTAAACATTTGCTAGGTCACTAATATTCCTTAACAGATAGTACTCAGCAAAACAGTGCAAGTGTTTACTGCTTAACATTTGCCCCTATCTGTGTGACTTCATCCTCTTCTGTGTCATAGTAAAAGATTTATTACAGAATAAATCTTATAGTGTTGAGTCCTGTTAAAGTATACTGATGATTACTGTGGAGATGTTTATAACTGTTTTCTTTAAGTTTAGCAATAGAAGTATTTGTGGTAGTTCATCATTGAACTGTAGCTTCAATTCCTTTTGTGTTGTGAATCACCTGAAAAATAGGCAACTTATTGTATATTTCACATGGAGTTCCTCTTGCAAGATACACAGAAATTGTTCCATTTAGAAAGACCTGTCTTGATGTAGCTCTGCATTTTGCACAGTGCCATGATGCTAGAAACATTGAACCACTATATCTTTGAAATTACTACACTATTTTGTCTTACTAAAAGATCAACTAACCTAGCAAAAGGTTCTCTTTGTCCCTCTTTTGATCAGAATCTGAAATATTCATCTTCATCAGAGTAATGTCCTAGTTAAGGATGTGTAATTGTTTTAGATGTAATTAATCTAAATGAGATAAACCGTTTTTGTTATTTTGAACGCTAGAGGGCATGAAAGCATGTTTCCAGAGAGAGTGAAATGCTTTGCAAGTAAATTGAAGCACTTCTGAAATCCCCTAACTTTAGCCGTATCAAAACCTATGGGAAGCTGGATTGGTTTGCAGCATCACAGAGTCACTCAGGTGTGAAGGCACCTCTTGGAATCCTCCAGCCCTGTTCAAGCGAGGTCACCTGGAGCAGGTAGTCCAAGACCATGTCGCTTGATGGACTTTAGGCTTTGTTTGTAGCTTTGGTGCTCTGAGCATGAAGTGAACAGAACTATTACACTACAGTATTGTATCATTTTTCATTTTAGTCAATAAAACTTCAGTAAATTGATTATAGTGAATTCTCTTCAGTCACTGGCAACAACAAATGGGCTAATATTAATTTTGGATCTGTTCAGCTTTTAGGGTAGCTGGCAATGCCAAGCATTGCCTCTTTATTTTATCCTCTTTTCTAAGTTAATTCTCATTATTTACATTAGAAACTTTTTGATAGTATTATCTACGCAAAATCTAAATAAAACTGTTCTCATGATCTTATATTGCAATTCTTTGTCAGGATTGTTTAATTCAATAAGCCACTAAAGCTAAAGGAATGGATTATAAACATAATTAATTTTAATTTTCAAGGACTTAAGGACAAAATTAATGGGATAAATATACAGAAAAATTAATAAAAACATAATATCTTTTTTCCTACCTTCAGTACAATTCCCTGTTTAAAGAAGCAGTTTATATTATTGCAGGTTTTGATTACTTTAGAGTCATGTGCTAAGCAAGACTTCAGTCGTAGTTCAGGTACTGATTTCCTTTCTGGTTTAGGTTAAAACAGCTAAGTTCCTAACCTCAGCTTCCATTTTTGTTAAAAGAGAAAATACTTTTATACTTCCATGTGGATAATTAGCTTTTTAATAAGCTTGTAAAAAAAAAAAAGAAAAACAACAACAAAACAACGACAAAAAAACCCCATACACACAACCAAATATAAACATACACACAACCAAATACAAACATACACACAACCAAATACAAACATACAAACAAAAACCCCCCGATCAGACAAGAATAAAATGAAACAAATAAACAACAACACCACAAACCAAAACCTAAATAGTTATTTAAAGTTATATTTAACAAGTTGTTTCGCAAATGAGGTTCTGTGCCAGGTGATTTATTCAGGAAAATCTTAGCATTTCTGGGGGGGCTTGCATTTTAAATCTATGTTTTTGTATTTTAGACAAGAGAGTTGATCTCTACTATTTTCTTGCAAGCAACTCTTCTGTGTTTTTCCAGTGTTTTTGTCTGCCATGTTGACTACCATTCCACTCTGCTCATTTTCACAGGGTATGTTTTTCATGGAGGCTAAACCAAAACCACATTTTGCTAATCCTCTAGCAAATGGGTCCTGGGCCTAATGTTTTTCCTCTCACTGTTCCTTTCTTTTGAATAAGACTTTTATACATAACACATATGTCCTCCTTCAAGAACTCACCTATAAATACTGTCTATCGTCTTTGAAAAACAGATTAACTTATCTGACTGAGTAGCAGGAGAATTGGTGCATGCTTTTTAACCGTCACACAGACAAACAAGGCTGAGTTGCAAAGACTTTAAGACTCAGATTTCCCAAGTTGTTTTCGCAATGTTAGTTCCACCTTCTTGTGCCCAGGCATTAAAGTTGAATCTTTTATTCAATTTTTACCAAAAAATCACGTAATACTATACATGATGCTAACAGGATTTCTTTTATGTTAACAGTAAATTAAGTACATTAAAATGTAGACTACAAACGTAACTAGTTTCTTTCATATTTCAGTTCTGTCCAAAGCAGTCCCATTTTTGCCCTTGTCCTAAGGCATGACTTCCCAAATTAGCTCTGATCTAAGTGGCTCTGATGCCACTTACGTTGCAGTCAGTAGAAGAGCAGGTTCCTGCCAAATAGTTCTTGAAATCCTACTAAAAACGTAGGATTAGAAGGGTTCAGGGCAAGGAATTACTCTAATTCATGGTTCTCTGACAGGTCTTTGAGGAATCAGAGGATTGTTCAATGTCCCCAGGAAAAAATGAAAGCTTTCCTAGGTAATTTCCTGAATATGCATTTTGCTTATTTGTGAAATCCCCTTTCAATGAGCCAGCTTCAAACATGAGTCAAAGGTCCCTGGTAATCGTTTGCACAAGCTCTTCAATTTCATTTGTACTAAAATTAGGTTCCTCAGTAATTCTTGAGACACTATTTGTCCTTGAACTATATCAGCATCCTGTGAAAGAGCAGATAAATAGATGGACTTTGATTTAAGCAATGATTTAAAAAATAATGTCCACAACATACTCTGGGATAGTATCACCTTGTTCTGTTTGTTTTTTTTTTTTTTTCCTGTAAATAAAGGTCATACAATTTATTGCAAAATTATCAGGAATAAGAGCATTTCTACACCATGTGTTGTTTAATCTGGATACCTTTTTGAAAACAATGCTTTCAATTTACAGGATTTTGTACTTTGTAACTCTTTGAGCTGCAGATCAGTGTGAAGTGCTTTTATAGTGGTCATAGGTGAACTTATGAAGGATAGAATGGATAGAAGGATAAGATGAACTTGTCAAGGATAACATCTGCCTGCACAGCCTACAGGACTTGCCAATGAATTCAGAGAAAAACCTTGTTCAGTAAAAGCTTTTTATGCAAACTCCATGGAAAGCTTGACTAGAAACATTCCAACAGCCTTATCATTCCTGCCTGCTCTACCATCTTCCTTTCCTTCATGATCAAATCAACCTTTTTTCTGAGCTCAGTATCTCTTGACTTTCATTCTGATATTCACTTCTTGATGCTCTGTCACCTATAGTAGATGCATGTTTAATGAAAGAGCTATCTGTTTAGGCATTTTTGACATCTCTATTCTTACTCTCTGGTATTAGTACTTTAATCTAGGAAAGAATTTCACACTTTTTTTTTTTTCTTTTAATCTTTTATATGTTTAGGTCTCCATGTGATTTGCTTCCAGCACATTCATTTTACTTTCTGAGCAAGAGCTTGCTGCTTCATTACATGGCTTTAATAGCAATGATCAAAGCACCAAACTTTCTCTCCCTTTAAGTAAGTCACTACTATTTAACAGTAATTTCCACAGAACATATACATGAGAGGCCACAAATAGTTAATGATTGATGAGACGAAACTCTTCATATCTACATCTCAAATCAGGTCATATCATAATCTGTAAAACTAACACTAGTAAAAAAATAGATTATTATAAAGTTACTGAAAAAGCAAATCTCAGGTATTTTGTGATATTTTCAGAGTTTTTTACTTTTCCTGTTTACAGCATCAATGTGTGAGTGCGTGCTTGTACATGCATGTTTGTATACCTTCCCTCTGCACGCTTTTTAACCCTGTATGATTTCCACAAATTTTAATGGTTTGTAATAGTCTGGGAGATAATTAAACTGTTGGAAGTTCACAGTTATAGTAGACTGGATACGTAAAGCACCCTAGTGCTGCTCTTCTGACAGAAGGGCTGCAGGCTGTGTTGACTATTGATCACAAAAAAGTCTTACGTGAAAGCATTCTTGTGAATACTCCAAACTCAGGAATAGTATTGGTACTACAAACCACTTCAGAAACTGTTATTCAAGTGAAAAGGTCTTAGAGAAATATTTAACCACCTATAAAGCAGCCAGATTTTTTTTTTTTACAGAAATGAGAGCTGCAGAATTAAGCATTAAAGCCAACAAGTGATGATAAGTGATAATAATCAGAAAGAATTTGCAGCTCAAAGAGACGATAGTCCTTGAATAATCTTATTTAAGCTCAATGTAATGTAGTCAGCATATGCATTTTTATTGATACTTAGACCCAAATGAAACAATTTGTGATTTTTTTTTAATTGAACACATTAATATGGCCAAGTTTGTACCATAAATAATATATGCAGACTTTCTGACCCATTAAAATACATCAGAGTGATGGAAAAAAATGAAAGACTGAAGAAAATGTACTTGCCTTTTGAGGGGTTGAATGCTTGGGGTTTCAGTTTATTATTCAAAGTCAGAATTAGGTGGGGTGTTTTCTGCTGGGGTGGTTCTTTTTTTCAGGTGGAAAAGGAATACTTCAAAGTCAGGACACTTCTTTCAGGACAAAATGCCCATGTCATGAAAGTGTAACATTCTGAACAGGAATAATATAAAAAATTCAAGTTAGAAGAAATTTCACAAAAATAAACTTCAAGTTATCTAACAACTAAATGAAATGTGGGAAATAATTTTAATTCTAGGTCTTATGTATTCGTAGCCTTCCAGTATAAACCTTTATTGAGGTAGCTCTGTCTGGAACTTTAGACACTATTGTGCTACTGGGGAAAATTAAAATGCACATTTATCCTACATTCAGGTGGTTTAGTCCTATTTTTTGTCAGTTGTCTTTCATTTCTGTCTTGGTAAGGGCAAGAGGGGGGAAAAAGCTGGAAAAATATCTTGTCTGTAATAAAATATGCATAAACATTATCAAACCATTTAGAATTCAGATTGTGTAAGCCATCTCTTTGAAATAGTGAGTAAATATTTGATTTTAGCAACGTAATATTCAGTGGCACTTTGTTTGGAGACGTCCAACTAAACTATCAGGCAGTGTTTGAAAGCAGAAGGAATAACTCTGGAAGAAGCATCTGTAAAGTACCATATCCTAATGTAAACTGTTCTGTCCACTGTAATGACTCCATTTGTCAGAGTTTCTAGTTGTTGATAAATAAGCATTTTTTAAACAACAAAGTTTATCTATTGCTGCTGTTGCAATAGTAACTGTAACATTGTTTTTCTCAAAGTCCAACACTGCATACAATAGACCCACAGCAGGGCAGAGGCTCTGGGAAGTCTGCGTGGGGAAGGAGCACAACTGGGCTATGCAGGAGCCATGAACAGAGCGTTCAGGAAAGCCTTTTTGCTTTCCACAACTTAAAAAGTGATAACCTCCGTTGTTCTTTTCCTGTTTCCTACATCTACAGCTACTTTATCGGTCAAAAGAGGAACCAGTCATCCTGTGCACTTTCCTGTGTTGCCCAAGAAGCAGCTGGTTGAGCTGCAGCCCCTGTGTCCCCTGGCGTGATGAGCTGCCTGTGTAATGTCCCTCCTGCCATCTGCACAGGATGGCACCTGTCAAATGCAGCTGATGAAAGTGACCTATGAGTTTGTCACAGGCTGCACCTGACAGACGAGGTCAAGGCATGAGGGAGAGGCTACTTGAAGAAACTATGTTAGGAGTCATAGTGCCCAGGTCCAGGCTATACATCTGTCGTATGCTCTGTTGAACAACATGATCTGTCACACGTCCTGATGCTATAGTGGGTTCCCATCATACAACCCAAAGAATGGAGCTGGGTTAGATTAAAGTGGAGATCGCAGCAAAAACACCATCACCACTATTGAGCTTCCCCTTGTAGCTGTAACTATTTGAGCTTTAGATGAATAGAGAGGAATTTAGGGGTGCAACTTGGGCTTTTGAGTTCTAAAATGCATCAGGACGCAGGTAGGAAAGTGAACTGAGTCCGTAAAAATATATGCTTATCACAAGAGCTGCTTACTACCAAAAAATTTTACACTTATTTGACTTCAGCTGACAAAAAATAGAGGCTAATTTCATGTGGGTTTGTGTGTTCATAGTTAAGTTTCACATTTTAAATTATGAAAAATACAATTTTGCAATTCAGTTATTTGAATATTTTCTAAAAAAAAAAAAAAAGCAGTAGTCTACATATCTGGGAGAACACTAAAGGAGGTATTTCCTTAATAATTCACCCTTTGCAGATCCTGTAAACATGAAGCTGTCAATAACGGTGTATTGTAGTGGTGCCATTGATCAGCGAGGAGTGCCAAAAATATAGAATGAAAAAAAACCCTGCATAGAACGTCAAAGATACTGCATCATAAATGTGTATTATGCATTTCTGTAAGAACTCTGAGTTATTACTGAGTGTGAGGATTGGTTTTACCTCTTTTATAGAAAACTAGATATTTGTTTACACCGTTGAGCTATTTTTTTTCAGAAAACACTGCCTACTAGTAACAACTTAATGTCAAATAATTTGTTGGCTGTTTCTAGAAACATTGTTTTCTTTTTTGTTTGAAAGAAAAGAAAATAAAAAAGGCAGGAAGAGCCTAGCAACTTCTCTGTACAGGTCAAGGTGTACTACAGAGTTATTTGCTCTTTCATTTCCTTGAATTTCTATAAACACTGTGATTTGTTTTGATACAGTGATCTACTGCATGACAATAAGTGGTTTTGATATCAAGGTATAAATTTAGTCTTTAGTAATCTTGTAAGAAGATTATTTCTATGACCTTATTGTGGTTGGCTGCATTAGCAGGTTTAGTGCAATAGTGAAGGAAGGGCACTAAGAAGGAGGAAAGAGAGCCCAAAATAAACATGTTTGATTCAGTTTTATTTATTGAAAAAAAAAAAAAAGCTGCCATATTAATGTGTTGTACAAAGTCTTCTTTAGAAACAGAATGTGGAAAGGAAACATACCTGGCAATATTATTTAGGATGTACTTATAAAAAGACATCCTACACTGGTTTTGTTTGCTAGAAGAAAGATATTGATTTTGGCAATGCTCACATCCAGTATTATTGTTCAGGTATGTTTAAAGTGATCTGTTAATCTCTCAAATTTTATTGATACCATGATTGTCAAGAAGGCTATAGCTTTTGATACGCAGAGGCACCTTACTAACCATTGTTGGAATGATCATAATTCTACTCCTGTGGAAACTAGATGCTATGTTATGGTAACTTAATTATACAGTACGTTCTCTAAACTGCTGAAAAATAATGTGACTTTTGGCCTGGAAACAGTGATTTCACCTATGAATCCCATATACTCAAAACTTATTTCATGGTGTGAAGAGATTTGTTTTCAATTGACCCTGTAGTGCATTTGTCAGTGTAACAGAAGAAAAAAAATTCCTCCAAAGAGCAAAATATACACAGTTATTTTNCATTCCCCCCACACTAGCCACAAACTGAGTTTTTTATTACTATCTTTTTGTATACTCGGTACAGTGGAAATGGTGGGGGAGCACTTTGTAGAAAGCAGTCCTGATTAACTAGATCAGTGACAAATGCTAGCTGCCATTATTCCTGTAAGTCACTATTTTGTGACGTCCCTCGTCACGCAAGTAGCAGCGATTCACTATCTGTCTTTGCAGCATGCCCGCTGCATGCACCTCCATGCCCACATTGCTATGCTTCTGGGAGTGGGAATGAAGGAACAAGGACCTGTCCTAATTTGCTGAAAACACGTATTTTTTTTTTCCTGACTGCTAAAAAAAATAAATAAATAAAATAAAAATAGCGTAAAAAATAGCGTAAAAAAAACCCAATCAACGAAACAAACCAACCAAACAAACAAAAAGGGCAAAACAAATATCAAAAAGACACCAAACTGGAGTGACCCCAGGTAGCAGGGAACTGAGATCAGTTCTCAAATTTACTATTGGTAATTCAGTACGGGCAGTGATGTCTTTGAGAAAAGCTGCCAAGAGGCCTGAAAATTATCTGCCAGTCTGAGACGTGCATTCTTAGAGTGGCTGATCTCTCGTAGATGATTAAGCCCTTTCAGAAAAGCTACTTAATGTTATAAATTGACTCTCTTTAGAAACTGTAAGGAAGGAAGACACACTGGAAGAGAGTTAAGAATTAAACAAAGAGGCAATTGAGGGTTTTGAGGCATATTTTCAATAGCAGTTTTACTTCCTGGTTACTAGCTCCTTACTCTGCTGGGGAGGAACATATTATGGGTTGTGGAGTGGCTTTGGATTTGGGTTTTTTTTCAGGATTGGGTTTTTTCTCTATACATTCCTTAGCTGTCTGATACCATCCAAAACACATTGTTCAATTATAATCCATATTAAAAATACATTCAACAGTCTGTTAAGAATTTGAAGGCCTTTTTCTGGACAGCACTGAAAAATCAGAGTATTAGCTACTTCTGGTCTGCCTTAGTTCTACATTTTTGTGCTTTTTAGTGGCTGCTATAGCAACCCAAGGGTTTACCATAAGCCTTCTCACTTGAATAATAAGATAAGAGCCCTGAATATAGGAAACGTTCATGCAAAGGGCAAGTCTCATGCAGCGGGAAATCCCAGTTATCCCTTCTAGCCTGTGCTCTCAGCCAGCCACATGTCTGCCAAAGCATACCCCAGGAAAAGGACGTTCCCTTACACAGTTACAAGTGCTTCATGATTAGTGCAGGGCACCTCCAGCACAGCTGTCCTGCTGCCCCTCAGGGATACCTTTTTTAGAAGATTTTAGAATTAGCTTTGCCAATGGCCTTTCTGTGGGATCCTTTTGGAGCCTATAACCCTCACCCGTCTCCAAGAAATAAGATGAGATTTCGCTTTTTGAAGTCTTACAGGTATTGCTTCTAATGGCTTATGGTGTAATTGACACTAATAATGGTTGCAAATGTGCCTTTTTTTATTCTTCTATAGGATTATAGTATATAAAAATTTGGAAATGTCTTGTATTAATTGTGACTCTCTTAAGCTTGTAAAGGCTTTTCTGAATATGTGTATGAGGAAAATAGTGTTTCTGTGTGATTGGCAAATATATTGAATAAGGAACTGTGGAAGTTTATGAAACTGCATTTTTCAAGCAAATATTAATTTTGAATCTTTGTTGCACTTCAGGGCAAAAGTAGGTTAACATTTATTCCAGTGATCTAAAAATGTTAGTTCTAAATAGTATTGGTACTTATTATGAGTAAACATATTTAGTTATAAATATGATACACTGATACAGCACACCAAATCTGAATTAATATTCTTAGTTGAGAGGCTTTTGCATAACCACAAAACCAGGTTTGTGGAATGTTTTTTTGTTTGACATTTTAAAAGTGGTATAACCAATGAGAAAAACACACAGATTGTGCTTTTCCTTAGCTGTTATTTTAAAATAACCATCGCAAAATACGCTTTTCATTATTTATCATTCTGCTTTTTGCAATCGAATCAATACTTGTTTTCCAGCTTCCTTGCTTTTGTCTGTAATAGATGCAATATAAATTTTCAAGTATAAAATTCTTAAGAAAAGACCCTCCTGTTTGTATATAATGCATTGAGAACTTACTACATACCATCTTAATGATAACTTTTTAATATTAATTGATGCAGCAGTCACATTTGTTTGCACACCTGTCACCAAATGCCCAAGAAACTAGGTGTTTTACGTAGGATTGTCAACAGCAAACACTTTCTGTGTGAATGGTGTAAAAAAAATGGTTAGGTACAGTCCAGCTTTTCTCAGTGTTTTCTTTTGCAAAAGCTAGGTTGTTTATACAGAGGGAGCTGGTTTTATGACAAAAATAATAACAGATAAAGGGATTTGAACAGAGAGTAAAAACATGGTATCTGTAATAGTTTCTAGAAGTTCAAAACTAGATCACGTAATTCAATTGAGATTATCTTAAGGCAATCTTCTTAGCACAGATTTTTTTGCTTAAGAAAAGCTACTCATGTTTATTTTACAAACTTATATCCCTGTTTTAGAAGGACAAAGAAAAATATTTAAAGTAACATGTTAACAGAGGATCTAATTATTTTGATGATTAACTTATGTAAATATAGCTCAGCCTCACTTTTCAATCTAAAAAAGTGAAAAGAGTCTTGAAAGTTGTTTATAAAAGTAAAAAGCATGAAACTCTTGTCTAAAGTCTAGAGGTGTGAATGATTTTTGTCTTACCATAGGGAAAGTGTTATGTATTTTTTTTTCAGGAGCTTTAAAGCATTAGCAGGAGGTTGATGATAACTTTACAAAAACTGGGTCGTAGTTGCATTACTGAATGTGAGTAATTTTAGTTGTTACTATTTAATTTAACTGTGAGTTTTGACTGAGAAGAGGAATAAAAATCCTTAATGTCCATATTGCCATGTCACTGCCATTGCTCCATTCACACTGTAGGTTATATTTAGAAATCTACTACAAAAGTTTACAGAACCCAGTCCCTAAGTAATTTAATAACCTCGTTTATGTCAACTGACAGTTCTGCTTACGTCACTCAACTATCTGATGTCAGATAGTGACAGGGCTTTGGTTTCTAAAACTGAACACCTGATAGTACCGTCCAGGCTTTCCATGATGGACATTGTACAGCAAACCATGATGTTCCACTTCATAATCTTAATTTAAATTGTGAAGTTGACCATGATTTTAAAATTTCTTTTGCTACATATTAGGCAAAAATATAGTGTTTCTTCTGTGGGTTACTCAGAAACTGTTGATTAAGTGGAATATTACGTGTTAATTTACTTATTTCATTTTTGGGAGATTCTGTGATACATTGATGCCCCCATATAGCCAGTGATTTTAGTTTCTTTGTTGATCAGCAAGAAAGTGCTGAGTTTTACATCTTTCAGAAAGTGGTGGATGAGCCAGGCTAATGCAAGTTTTTCCAGAGTAGGAAAGAAATATGCCTTGAGACAATGTAATTTTTATAGAAAGAGCTGGAATGCAGTGCAGTCCCCTAGAGGCCCTCCTCTGCCCTTCCTGTCAAATAAACCATAGCTTAAAGCCTCAGCAGATTGTACTGAAAAAAAACAGGAAAACAGATCAAGAAACTGGTAGAGATTCACTTATGATTCACTAGAAATCAGAAGTGCAAGTGTTCACAGAGGTAGATGTAGAGCCAAGGCCAGGAATAGGTACTTCACAAATAAGGAAACTCAGGAGACCACCAAACCATTTCACAATTTCAGTATATTTTTGCAGGCTGGAAAAAGAGGAGGGTTGTTTAGTTTTGTAGGGAGGTGTGCCCATCCTGCTCTCTGGCAGGCAGGTGAACATTCTTCTAGTCCAATACAAACCAAATATTTGTAGATCTTTTATCATGTTTACTCACAGACAAGCTCAGCTGTTTTTTCGGTTGGTCTTTTTTTTTTTCTTTTTTTTTTAAGGCTTTGAGTCTCTCTAAGCTGAAGCACATCTCATTTCCTGAAATGCAGACTGGAATTATGTTTCCTGTGTTTCCTGCTGTATTTAGCTTTGCTCAGGAAAATACTAGATATGACTGTAAGAACTGAGTCCTAATAGTAGCAGAGTTATGCTTTAGAGCCTCCTGAGGCCTGTGAGGAAAGGATGGAGAGAGAAGCCTTCTTCATGACCTCTAAATCCTATCAGGTGTGGATGATAGAGAATTAAAGCATCTATCAAAATTTTCTGCACATAACCAAGATGTATGACACTCAATCCTGCTAGATGCTAATTACTCACACCTCCCATCGACTTAATGACAGGTACTCAGGACCACTTAGAAGATTGTCCAGAGGCAGCAGGGTCTGCCCTGAGTGTCTGGCTGGTCATTAAGTCCTTTTTCACAGTGAAGGATTTGTGAAAAACTCAGTGAAAATCTGCTGTGTGTGGAGACAATTTTGTAGACATTTTAAGCTCAAAAGTAAAACGGGTGTTACGGAGAAATTACACTGGCAGTAGTGTGCATTAAATTGAATAATCAAAGAATTAATAAGTTTGTTAAATTATTACAGTGTTAGGAGTACGTATTTGTTTGGTTAGCTACAAAAATACATTTCAGGAGACCCTAATCATGGAACTTATATCTTCATATGGAAAAGAAAGAAAGGTTCTTTGTTGTTTTATGTGAGCTTCTTTTGTTCCTTCCTCTGCTTGCTTTCTGTTTTTCTTCTTTGGCTGCCATCTGGCATATTTCCCTGGACTAGAGGAAAGGTCATGTGGCTGAAACTACTGCCAACACCACTTCTGCAGCCAGCTGCTCATGGCATTTGTACATAAAGAGACAGATTCCCTCCTGCCAGATAGTTGTACTCCAAGCCACTAACTCTTAGGAGCTGGGCTAGAAAGTTGAATCTCTCTCTCAAACTGCCATTTTTAGGAATTCCTTCTCTAAGGGGATTTCTTAATGATGTTAAAGCTTTCTTAGTGAGCAGAGTGTAATATTCTTTTGTCGTTGTTGTTATTATAAGCCTTGTAATGAAATCAGAATAGAAACCAGATTAAAGTTTATTATTTTTTTATTAGAGATGAGAATCCCAACACACTGAAACTAGTTTGGTTATTTTTGTCTAAATCATTCAACATTTTCTGGGAAATAAAGTATTTGAACGCAGAAGTGTGGACTTTTCTAGCGAACGCGATGAGTAATATGGTTGATTTCATATTCAGCTCAGAAATTGTGTAATTCAAAGTATGCTGTGTTACCATTAAAATGATGTTTTGAGTCGCACTCAAACTTATTTTAGACAAATCTGCATGCCAAAATACCATTTTACCCAATTCAGACATTTGGTTATGTTAATTTGAGGTCTTGGGAAAAGTGGAAAAGTAGCAAGGCATATTGCTAGTCAGATTAAGTAGCAATAGGAAAGCAGGTGCAAGTGAATCACACTTGACTCTTTGTGTTGCTGCAGACTTACATCCTTGACAAAACTGTCTAAAGAGTTCCTGATAATGACTAAATATAAATAGTCTCAGCATCACTTCCTAAAACCTCAGAAAGTCAAATCACAGTCCATTGGTCCTCTTAAGCAGGAAACAAACAAACAAACAAACCAGAAGATGAGTAATATATTCAAAAATATCAGCTTTTGCTTAAATTTCTCAGATGTCATTGATTCTCACACGGATAGGCTGAATGAGTCTGCCACAGTGGGACAGGCTGAGTGCGTCAGTTTTTCTCATTCCTGCTTCGGACTAGTGTTACCCAAGCACTTATTCTGCGGGATTTTGTTGTTCTTGCTACTGCCTTGGGAGTGATTTAGCTAGTGTGAAATGAAAACCGGAGTATATATGTAGGTATTTTATCAATGTATTTTTTCTAATTTATGCTCAAGTAAGTTTTAACAGCCTAGGCTGATGCTAAGCAGGAACCTGTATGAACAACCATCAGGAAATGTTCTTTTATACACTGTGAAGTAAATTATGATGACTGGTGTTGCTACTGTTTACAATAAATAAATGGCTGGGCTTTACGGTTTGTGACTGAAACAATCGCCATACAAATCTGGCCTTCCAGATTAGGCTGGGAGCAGACATTAGAATCCCTTGGGAAGCAGAAAAAGATCACATGAAGCATAAGCACCAGGAAATATTGTTTGATTTACAAATTTTAAATGTCCATAGTTATTTATGTTAATGTCGGGACTATCTGACTTGTGATTCCCTGATACGTAACAAATTCTAGGAGCACTATGAATAGATCTATAATTCAATCTTATACTGAATACATCAGGAAAAACTGATGCCAGTTCAGCATGTGCCATGCCAAAATGTTGTAACTAATTTCTAGATACCGCACTAAACAAGAAAAACGTGGCACAGGAGTAACCTACCAATTTTTATTTTATGCCACTGTAGAATATGCTTAAGTCCATTGTAGATCTGAATAGATTTTATTTTATTGCAAAGGAAATTGAAACCCTGGAATTTCTTACTGGAACCAGTAAGTACAATTTATTTCTGAAACCCAGAAACCACAGGTCACTTCGTGTTTTGGTTGTCTCTGTGAAAGCCATATATGTGTTAATTGAAAACTTCTGCAATGTGCTCTAACATAACATTCTAATTCACCTTTCTTCATGAGGCAAAAAAAAAGAAAAACGAAGAGGAGGAAAAAAATAAAAAAATTAGAGACTGCTACCCAGCTAGAAGGCTCTGGCACACACTGCAGTTTGGTGTCCTTAGCCATCGGGGTGTTGTTTCATTTCATAGTAGAAGTGGGCCGTGCCAGCTAATCCAACTCATTGTCCATGAGAACACCTAGGATCAAATGTTTGAGAGACAACAGTAAGAAACTTGGTGGTTACAGTATAATCATCCCTGAGGGAGAAACTCCTCAACATCTTTAGTAGTTCCCTATCTATGAGTAATCCAGAACTCCCTTTACTTGCTTGCTTTAACAAGACTTGGTATTATCTATTCATGACAAATTTTTATCATTTTTTAACAATAAGGTTGATGAATTTTTGACTTCAGCAGTATATTTTGACACTCACTTCTACAGATGAACTCCCTGCCATGTGCAGGATTTTCTTCATTCTGTTGCTTTTTGCCTTGGAATGTTTTAAGTAGTGCAACTTTATGTTGATGAAAGTTTAGTTGTTATTTTGTATAACAGTCTTGCTCATTAGCTTTCTAAGTAATCTATATTTTCAGTACCTCTTTTCACATGAAAAAATTTGGTGTCCATATAATTCATATAGCAGATCTCTTAACCCGTTCTCCTACTGCAATGTTCCTTCTAATGCAGCTTGACTAGAAGTAAAGCCAGAGCTACTGATGAGGGCATGTGTTCTAGGTGAATTATAATATTCCTATTCTCATGTAAATATAATTTTAATAAATTTTTCATTATAACATTTCCGTTATTGCCCTCTATCTTGTTTCAGACATAGTTTAACAGATTTGCTCATTAACTAATTTTGAGTCATGAGCAATAACCTCCCATTCCATTAAATAGCTAATATAGCTAGATATTCTGTGTTTTTAACCCCTTTAGAATACCCTCATTTCCATTACTATTTACTTTTCCTCTTATTCCATGTCTGCCCATTCTTTTTGCTCTGAGAGAAGTTTACAAGGACACAGTATTGAGTGAAGGCAAAAGGGATCATTGCAGAAGGTAGAATTTCAGTCTCACTGGAAATTTTGCATTTCTAAAAGAAAAAAAATCCCTCCTGATGAACAGACAGTTTTACACAATTTTCTACTCGAAGAACATTTTCTTTTTCTTTTTTTTTTTTTTTTAGGATAATGAAATATAAAATGGGATTTGGAGTTTTTATAGCGTCTCTTCAGGATTCCTGACTTGTTAGGAGATTAGAAAGTCCTTAAGGCAAACTGCCAGAATTCACGCAACCGCAGAAACTGGGGATCACAGCAGTAGGAGGAGATAGGTGCTTCCTGTCGACATACTCATACAGTTGGACATTATATGCATGTATAATGTATACACAGTATGCACACACACATGCATATATATGTTTAGATATATCCTACATTAAAGTGAGCAGAGTATCAGAAGTTTGCCAGGAAGAAGCTGAATACACGGTACTTACTTCATTGTTTGTCCACATGAGCTCGGCTTCCCTTTATTTATTTTACCTTTGCAACATTTCCGGTCAATACTTGGCTCTTTAGTGGCTAAGCTTTCACAGGATTTGGTACAAATTTCTGTTTAAGTTGTAAAAGCAAAATGACACAGCAGAACAAACAACAGCAAAGCCTAAGAATATCTATCATCTCTCCCAAGTAGGATCAGATAAACTCCTGTTAACACTAGCTGAAGTTATTTAGCTAGTGAAGAAACCTAAAATGGAAGAAAGCAAAACTACTTAAATGAGATGTAATTGCCTCCAGATGGAGAATGGGAAGCCTCAGAGTGAAGCAAAAAGCCAAATAGAAAAAAGAAAAATGCAAAATATCTCCAGCTCAAGGCACATATGTATGACTCTAACAAGCTCTGTGAGTTACCCTGTGAATCCAATTTAATCTGTAGTTGGGGGGAACTGAGCCATACCAGTGTCCTCATGATGCCTCATCTGGAGGTACCTTTCCTTTCCCTAAGCTCTTTCCAGCCACAACTACATACCTGCAGCCCTTGTTACAGGCTGCTACAGAAGTATTACCACCAAACAAAAGCACTAGGGCCAGTTGACACTCTTCAGTGACTTTCTTTCCACTTACTTTGTCAGGAATTATATTTGGCCCATGTCAGGCCTGCTGTGAGAAGCCTCTCACTCACAGAGAAAACACAGGGAGTTCAGGCTCCAAGGGAAAGATTGCCAGTTTCTTAACTGGTGAATTCTCTGCTTCTCTATATAACCATTTTAGGTGTACAGAGCACAAGGAGGATGGATGGGTGGATGAAGGTTTCATGCTTTCCAAAGGGGAATGCACGCCTAAGGAACAGTACATGAGGGTTGGTTGTTTTGTTTTGTAGGGGTTGTTTTGGTTGTTGGTGAGGTTTTTCGGTTTGGTTTGGTTTTGGTTTAGGTTTTTGGTGGTTTTCTTGGTTTGGTTGGTTGGCTGGTTTTTGTTGTTTTGTTTTGTTTTGTTTTTTTCAAATTAGAAACACTCTAGACTCTTCTGTTCAACTTATAGTTCTCTTTTCCATCTGATGAGCTGAAATGTGGCAAGCTCAGGAAGTGTGGGCTGAATGAGTACACAGTGAGATGGATCGAGAACTGGCTGGATGGCAGAGCTCAGTGGGTTGTGATCAATGGTGCAGAGTCTGGTTGGAGGCGTGGTGTTAATGGGGTTCCCCAGGGATCAGTATTAGGTCCAGTCCCGTTCAACCTATTCGACAGTCACCTGGATGAAGAGACTAACTGATACAAAACTGGGAGGAAGGGTCAATACACCAGAAGGCTGTGCTGCCATTCAGCAAGACCTGGGCAGGCTGGAGGACTGGGCAGAAAAGAACCCAATGAAACTCAACAAAGGCAAGTGTAGGGGCCTGCGTCTAAGAAGTGATAACCTCAGGCACCAGTACAGGTTAGGGGTTGACCTGCTGGAAAGCAGTGCTGCAGAGAAGGACCTGGAAATTCTGGCCGACAACAGGTTGGCCATGAGCCAGCAATGTGCCTCTGTGGCCAGGAAGGCCAAAGGTATCCTTGGGTGCATTAAGAAGAGTGTGGCCAGAAGCTTCAGGGAGGTTATCCTCACCCTCTGCTCTGCCCTGGTGAGGCTGCATCTGGAGTACTGTGTCCAGTTCTGGGCTCCCCAGTTTAAGAAGGACAATGAATTACTGGAGGGAGTCCAGCAAAGGGCTACAAAGATGAGGAGGAGCCTGGAACATCTTTCTTTTGAGGAAAGGCTGAGAGAGCTGAGTCTGTTCAGCCTGGAGAAGAGAAGGCTGAGAGGGGCTCTCATCAATGTTTGTAAATATTTCAATGGTGGATGTCAAGAGAATGGGACCAGGCTCTTTTCAGTGGTGCCCAATGGCAGGATGAAGGGCAACAGGCACAGACTAAAGCATAGGAGGGTCCATCTGAATATGAGGAAGAACTTCTTTACTTAGAGGGTGACAGAGCACTGGAACAGGCTGCCCAGACAGGTTGTGGAGTCTCCTCTGGAGACATTCAAAACCTGCCTGGACACCTTCCTGTGAGATCTGCTCTAGGTGAACGCGCTTTGTCGGGTGGGTTGGACTAGATGATCTCCAGAGGTCCCTTCCAACCCTAACCATCCTGTGATTCTGTGAATACTCATAATTGCCAGTTAAAACATTGCAGATGGAGCAGAATCCGCTGCTGAGACAGCTCTCATGTGAGGCAGAAACTTCATGTAGCACTATTCAAATGATGTATTTTTTTACTTTAGTTCATATGACACTCATAGGTGTCGATATTTTCTTCTGTATATTTGTTTTTCCTGAAGCATGTTTCAATTTCTAGGTAACCATCCAATTACATAACTTTTCTTTGTTTTTTGCTTCTTTTACTCACAGAAAAAAAAAAAAGAAAAATACTATGGTCATGCAAACATTAAATGAGAAAAGCAGGGGTGTCAGCTGTTTTAAGCAGTGAAGTTTGTCTGTTTTACATTGTGCTTTGGAACACGAGCCAAATGTTTCAATATAATTTGCACTCCATTGATCCAAGGACTGAAGAGTCAGAAAATTGATAATTTGAAGACTGGGATACGTCTATGAAACAGTAGAAATAACATCCACTGGATTAGGCTTTTACTGGTGGCAGAGGAGAAAACCAAGTTTCTTCTAAACATTGTATAAGGAAAGTGCTCCCACTAATTTGCTGTGAAATATCTAGAGGTGGTGGGTTCCTGAACAAAAGTGTTACTGGCAGCTGAGAATCAGGAAGAAGTTTACTTTGTGCTAGCATGTGTGGTTGATTACGTAAGCCTTCTGAAACAAAATATTGATTTTTGCACACATTTTTCTACTTTAAAAAATATTTTAAAAAGAACATTAATGTAATTTCTTAACACTAATCTCGGCATCCAGATGGTTCCCTTAATGAGGGAATCTTGCAGTCTTAATGAGCATGTAAGTTGCAAACTGTATTTGTGCCATGTTTCCTCTTGGCTGCTATCTCTGTTTACATTCTCTCCCACATGACACAGAGCAGTGTACAGGAACATGACATATTTTGAGGTTTATCCGAATTTGGCATAAAAATACAAGTAGTCCTCTTTTCTGATAAACTGTGCTAAGGATCACAGAAAACAGATGGAGTTCTAGACCAAGTGATTTTACAGTGCAAATACAAGCACATTTTCATGCCAAAATAATACTTATTGTTTATAGATAAAAATATTAATGATACAACACAGATGGTATACTAATTTATACTTGGGACCAATAGCAAAATGTAGTGTGATCTCATTAAAAATCTCTTTCAAGATACATACAAAATTTCATCCTCACATGCAGGGGGAAAGATACCTCTGTGATGCACCAAGGGTTTTAGTTCTGCTGTCACAGTTCTTCCTGCTTGTCTGTCTCTGCTAAGATATCATAAAAAGATATAGAATTTTAATTATCCTGTGCATACTTTTCATTCTGGACTCCTAAATACCCATAATATTAACCTGCAAATCCATATAAACTTTAAATAGAAATGTATAGTAGTCCAGGTAGTATCATACTATGATATGATTGTCTTATCCGTGCTGAATGTCAAAACTGTACGTTTCTGTAAAATTTTGATGTGAAAGCTCTTTTTGAGGTAGCTTGATGCTATCAGAAAGCTCTAGCTGGACTGGTTTTAATTAGTGCCATGCAAGCACCCTGATTTTTTCATTGTTTGCGTCCACGTGGTGAATAAAACAGCCCAGGAATACTTCTAGCTGGTGAACTGGGCCTAGCTGTTATGACAAGGCTAGTGTTTGTAACACTGACCTCTCCTGTGCCCTGGAGCAGAACATCAGGTGACAAATTACTCATCTGGAGAGGTCCTTGGTCCAGGGCTCAGGTGGTCCTCCAACAGTAGCCTCCAAAACAAGAATCTTTTACTCCATCTCTGCTCAACCAAAATAAACTGATCACAGTTTTCTACTCAACTATCTTTTGTTCTGTATGATTTTATCACAGTATTGTTAACTCCAACTGTTTAAAATAGTTTGTTTGGCTTTTTTTTTTTGTCCTCAAGTGGTTAAATAACAAAGGGTTTCCTAAAACCAAAAAAGCCACGAGTTTTTGTAAGATGCAGTTTGAGATTTTCATCTAATACCTGGACTCTTGGAGCTTTAAGAAAAAAAGGTCAGTCTCTGAGACTGGAAATACCACTTCAGAGGTCGGAATGGGAGGATAACATGACTTCAACAGTCACACCCCAAAAACTTTATTTATCTAAAATTCTACTTTTCACAGCAGAGAGACTCAGAGTTCTCCTCATGATGCCTTACTCTTTCTTCTGGAGTTCAAAGTGGAATGTTGTTATGCGTCAGTGCAAGAGATTCACACAGGCTGCTATTAGCATGCAAAACTCGCTGGCCTCCTCTGATACTCTTTCAAGATGTAAATTTCCCAGCTGTGTAGTGGTTTAAGACGTCAAGAAAACAGCAGACAACACAAAAAGCTGTGCTATCTCTTCATTTTGAATTAATTTGTCTTTTTGATTATTGATTATAATAACTAATATAAGTTTAAATGGAGGAGGATAAAAAGCAGTCAGAGGATGTCAGTGCAAACTATCTATTAGAGTGCAGACTGTCCGATGGAGCTGCAGTTTACCAGCTTCTTAACTTCAATGAAGAGAAATAAATGGATGGTACTGGCAATTTATTGTAATTATTATCTCCTACGATACTTCTAAGTAGGTTAGATAACAATTCTTTTTTGCTCTTTTTTTTTTTCTTATCCTGGAACATTTATTTCACTGCCATGCACACTGTTACTATAAAAGGCTAAGAGTAAAACTGCTTCCAAGTACACCGTGTTTCAGTAAGACATGAGCTTGCACATGCCAGCTCTTTGGGTTTACAGACAAAGTCACTTCCCTCAAAACAGCTGCTTTAGGAGTTATGGTAATCAGGTAAAATAATGTAAAGCAGTCTGTGGTAACAATGTAAAGCATTCTTAGGCATCTGCATTTGAAGTCCTACAGCTCTTAACCTAACTTTGGTGCTGCATCATCATTTTGGCATTTGTACTGAATAGCTTAAGAAAGTGAAGTATGAATATACAGTTAGAAAGACATTATGGCTCTACTTAATTAAGGAAAGGGATTTTTTCTTCAATAAATTTTACATCTGTGGTTTAGGAACATTTTTATATTCAGTATTTTTATGTCTAGTCTAAATAATTGTTTTTCATTATAGTTGTTACCTGTTCTTATTCTTTACTTGAGCTCATTGCAGAATTTCTGCCATGTTTTTGGAATTAATTTCTGGCTAACAAATTTTCTGCTTTGGTTACCTTCTTTTTGTTTGTTGTGTCACTAAGTATATGTAATAGCACTGCGACTTGATTTATCATTACTGGAACAGCACTTTGTTCATAGCAAATTTATGGGAAAATCTTTTATTTTCCTACTTGGCAGGAAGATACAGAAAATGTTGTCTTTGTGTATTTTCATAATCTATTGATTTACTTAGGCTTCGTCAATATCTCTTTAAGTTAAAATTCAAAACAATCTGATATTTTTCATCTACAGATGTTATGTTGCACAGTAGCATTGTGATACCTGTGGACTGAGAGATGCAAATTAAGAAATGGGTAACTGCAGAAAATTCAGATGAGTCACAAAATTAATTTTTACAGCTTTAATATCCAGCTTTGATTTTTCTACATGACAGAAAAATATGGGGCAGAGGGTGGAAAGGGGAGAAGAAAGAACTGTTAAGGGGACAAAAGCAGGCAGATGAAAGAGGTAAGGTACTACAGTGACGTACAGCCACTATCTAAGCAATCATTAGCAAAAGCTGCGTCATACTGCTGCAGCTTAATTTTTTTATTTCTTCCTTTTGCAGGGCTGAAATTGTTTCCCAGCTGCGTAGATCCTCTTGATTTGTAGTACTTGTCTTTAGCAAAACAAGATTTGCAGCTCCATAGGAACAGGTGTTCCTGGAGGTGACAGTCTGCCCCACTGAGTTGCCTTCAGAGATACACCTTACTGAGTTCAAGAGAGAGAGATGTACATTCCCCTTCCCTGAATATAAATTAACCTATTATAAGCATTTATACAGCAAACCGATAATTTGTGTAATGGCCAGGGATAAGTCAGAGCCATCCCAGGTTGCCAGTAACAAGCAGCACCTTGATGCAGGTTTAGATTAGAGTCATATATAGCTTCATCACAATTTTCAAGGCAAAATTTTATGGAAAATACCTACCTGTTTGGTAGACAAGCATGGCAGGCCAGTGGTGCTGCCATGTAGAGATTTCCTCTTCCAGGCCTCAGACTGTAGTCATAAAATTTCTACATTGTCGTTTATCAGCTCTATATCTCTTGCAGCCACTGTAAGAGCAGAAGCATTTATTTAATTTCATTTTCAAAGCAACAGTACCACAATGAATTTAGTATCAAGACCTTGTTTGTGGTTCTTGTTGACTGATTTTCAGAAGGCATAAACTACATATTAATGCCTCCCTCAATTAATCTCAATCAGAAATATGGCAAAAACTTAAAGGCTTTCTAAATAAGAGCTTTTTAATGAAATAAATGCCTTTTGAGTCATTATTGCTGCTGGAAACTTAACTTGCAAACTTAGCTGCCTTACCGCCCAGGTCATCAAAGTAGCCTGCAAGTGCTGACATTTCCTGGAATATCATAGGACCAAAACAGCATGTGCCCTTAGGTCTGTGCACTTCAAAGCAGTAGGCACTTTAAACCATCTCCTCCTTCTTTGAACCACCGCAAAGGGAACTAGTCAGCGCTGTAAAATTTAGGTCATGTAGAATGCTACCTTGAAATCTTGCATTTAATCTTCAGTCCTTCTGAGATGTCAGGCAAAGTTAGTTTTTGCTGGTGAGGAAGTCAAGGCTTCTTGTTATTGTTCCTTTCCATTTTTACTTCAAATACAAAACTTGCACTTAAGTTTTCCTCTCCAAAAAAAAAAAAAAATAAAAAAAATTTGGAGGCCTAGTTAAACTACACAATGCTTTAGGACACTGTTCGATGTGGAATATTCCTGATCCTACCATATAGAAGCCAAATATACTATAACAACAACTATACATTTTAGTTGTAATTGTTATGCAGTCAGGTTCGTGAACAGTCTTCTGTAGCACACTGCTGTTACTGTCCAGTGTGTTAGACAGATCCAAGTAGAGGGAAATATTTTTTGGGAGTTGGCTCTTTGACATGTGTTTGATTTGGTTCAACTTCAAGACTTGCATGTTTTGTGAGATTTTTATGTATAAAGTAGTAAAAAATTAGGAAATAGTGCTCAGAAAAAAAAAAATGCTGAGATAGTGCAGGTTTTAGTTTATTATACCAGCAAATTTAAAGGCAAAAATGCTTTCCAAGATACATGTGAGATGATGTGAACTGAACTGAACCTATCTTGCTGAGATGACTTCAGGAGAGTGACCATACTATAATAAATAATTCAGATTGATTAAAACCAAGGAAAGTACCTGGACTGCAAGAGGCTTTGAGAATCATTTAGTGTGAAATTCAAATGGATAACACGGAAGTAATCAGATCTTCACATTTCTAATTTCTATATGTTGGCAGAGAAAAGTTACAGCAGAGCACACTTGCATAAAGATACATCCTTGAGATGTGAAGAGTGTCTCCAGTTGTTCATCCAAAAGCAAACCTGGTTAATTAAGCTAAAAATGTTTTGGCTTTTTAAAATTATTATTATTATTTTCTTTTGTTAGCAATACATATATTTTTAAATCAAAACATACAACCACATTAGTTAGGTGAAGTTTCTATCTTACTCTTCCTGCAAATTGACTTTTAAAAAAGGTATTATAATATATTATTGGTGGTGCTTTTTTTCTACCAATGTAAATGACCACTCAGTTTACTGTTTGTTTGTTTTCTGCGCTTTATTTTTTTCTATACCATGGAGATAGTGTTTACTGAAGCTACAATGCAAAACGAGGCAGGAAAGTGTTATTAGCAATAGTCAACTTGAATGTACAAATCAGTTGCAACAGTAAAAATTAGTGTGTGTATCTAAAAACTATCGTGTCAAATAAATGTGCTCAGCAGTTAAATATCAGTTTGTAAACTTAATGAGTGTGTCTCCTGTAGCGGGTTTAGTGCTTCAGGAATAATGTCCCATCAGCTGAACCTGAAAGAGATCACAACCTGATTTCAGATATGGACAAGAAAAGAAACTATAAGGACAGAACTGAGAGCTGAAGTCTAAATTGAAGACAAGCAAGTAAAGTATTATTGCAGCAATTTGTATAAGATTTTATTTTATTTTAAAATGCCTTTTTTTAGTTGTAGTAGTATTTGTTTATAATATTTGTCATGTTTGCCACTTTAGGGAAAACAGTTTACTTTTTGAAGTGTTATACCTACCGCAGGTAGAGCAACATATTCTGTTGCTCCAGTGTAGCTGCTCCAGCTTATCAAAAGGGCTTGTGTTAAAAAAGCTGAAGTGAGACAACTTCGACTGTTGTGTTCTTATGCATATTCAGATTTAAACCACAGATTCATATCTACACCACAGGTTAGACTTACTGAAGTTCTATCAGTTCCATACATCTGTGGATAAATCCCTGCAGGAGACAAAGACTAAAGTTGTTAATTTTGTTTTAAATACTATGTATTGCAGGAGATAAAAGATGGAGTAAGTTTCTTATTTAAACTAATGAGGATGTGTAAAGGACGAAAGGATGACTTTGTTGTAGGAGAGGCTTTAAGGTTGTTTGGAAAAGTGATTTAACTATTCTTATGTTCAATGGCTTTTTTTCATTAAGATTGCGGTTGCTGATAGAAGAGAACTTTGTGTCAGGGCAATAACTCGTGTTTCTCTGAAGCTCCAGTGCATTTTTTTCTTGTTCTTTTCCCTAATGTTCCATTAACCTCTTCTCCATCTTAGTATATCGAGCTGGAGGAGACCTGTTTTAAATGGCATTCTCACAAACCAAACCAAACCAAACCAAACCAAACCAAACCAAACCAAACCAAACCAAACCAAACCAAACCAAACCAAACCAAACCAGAACAAAACAAAACAAAACAAAACAAAACAAAACAAGAAGGATTTGACTAAGCTATAAAGCAAAAATTCTCAGGCCCACAAGTAGCATTGTAATGTTTTCATGTATTAAGAAGGCCAGTGCATCTCCAAAGCCACCACAATCAGTATCTTTTACAACAGAAATATGAGAATCCATAGATCCTACATCTGATTCTCAACAGTGTAATATATTTTATCCTATGAACCGGATGTCATCATAGAAACCACATGAGTCAAAATACACCAGTTCTGCAATGTAGGATCATTTTTTTTAAGCTATGGAAGAGTCAGAAGCAACAGCATCTGTGTCGTATCTCATCCCTCAGTGTGACACACGAACGACACCCATCAATACCTTCAAAAGGCAAGCCTGGGAATTAAAAGTTGCCATTTTACTGGACAATAAAATTAATAGAATCCACAGAGACATTGATTTTTTCAATCTTTTCTCCATCCTCTCACTGGCCACCTTCTGTTCTATAGATGCTGTTTATCTCTTTTTACTCTCTGTGGATCTGTTTGTTCCCTTTCCAACATCCCTTCTTCACAGGTACAACTTTTTTTTTTTTAATCTAGGTCTAATTAATTAACAGAATTAGACTAAAATAATAACACATTTGGTCTTAATTTATATTAACATTTGGTTTTCTGCTGCTTAGACCTAGATCAGAGGATTGTGTACACAAGGTTGGTTCCCTTTTTCTAGTACTGTCAACTCACTTTTTGGAAGACATCTTCTTCTGCAAATCTGAATTATGTAGAAATGACTTGCACTATGAACTTACAAAATTAATACATTTAAAGTCTGCTTTTTTTGTTACTGTAGATTTCATTCTCAGTATCTACAGTTTTGAAAACTCGGATTCAGATTCTAAAATAAGAGTCTCAGATCTTGCCTTGTTTTGGTTTAAAAAAATAAAACAGTCCTTCTCTGACATCCTTGTTCTTTTAGAATTTAAGATAAGACATTGTTTTGGTACAAATAGCTGCTTGCCACGTTTCAGAAATACCTCCTTGTCCCTGACAAGGTTGTGAATGGGTAGACCTGAAGGCTCCTGAGAGCTCAGCCACATCCCTGGGACCTCTTAGCCTTGAGTGGTGTGCAATCTGGCATACATCTGTGTCAGGCAAGGCAGGCACAGATGTTACTGCTTCATTTGCTGGGACTGCACATGTATGTCCCGCATTAAGGAAAAAAAAAAATGGTAAGCATAAGCTCAGAAAAGAAGACATGGATCATTTACAAACTGCTAAACTGAGGACTGAAGTAATAATTTTAGTAGCTGTGGCTTTTAAGCAGGTTTCTAATTTGCCTGAGTTAAAATAATGTTTTTTCTGTCTCTAGGTTATTCTCTTCCTCTAGATAGCTGAAAATTTATTAAAAATTATAAAGATTCTTGAGTCTTCATTTTCCTTAGGAGCCTTTCTGAGAGAGAATATTGGCAGAATTAGAGGCTGTCACAATCTCCTTCTGTGTGGGCCTTTTCAGAAGAAAGATTTCTGTCCACAACTTTCTCTAAAATGATGACTTTTTGAACTATCTGGCCAAGAGTTGTAAAGCAAGTAATCAGTAGAAGGCTCAAGTGAGGAAACTGTCAGAAGGAAAAACAGTGCAGATGTAAACCATGTGTTAGGAGACCTTCCAACGCGTTATTGGGAGGATTTTCTCTGGGCAAGAAAGATTGTGATAACTAAGCTTCAAATGCTAATAAAATTAATAAATTAATTAATACTGCTAAATACAATTTAAAGATTGAAGAAGTCATAGTTTTTCAACTGCAATAGACAGAATACGTATTAGATTGAGAACTTTCTGGGCAAAACGTCTTAGTAGCTCATCCTTACCTTTGCAACAATGACATACTAACTGAGAAATGTTTTTACATGATAAGACATTTTTTCAGCTGTAAAAGGCAGAAGTGAATCATTTATTTGTGTTCTTCTCCAAAATAACAGAATACAATGGAGAGAAACACAAGGATGAAAATAAGAAGTAATCTAGTTTTTATCTTAAATGTCACCTTATCAGGGTGTTGATCAGCTGGACATGACTTTGCAGGACTGTTTATTTACATATATAGAAGTTGCTTAAACAGCAAAAATAAATTTCAACATTTTATAACTTCATATCCCAGAGACAGAAATGTGCTGCTTGCTGTGATTTGTAAAACTGCCAATGTAATTTGAATGCTTGCTCAAGTTAGATAATAGTTATGAAATACGTGCCTATGAGCATGGAACGTTTAAAAAGATATTGTTACAACCAACATTTAATGTCAGCAGTAGTCTTTAATAACGTTTGCAGTATCAAATATAACATATTTTTATGAATTAATAAAATAATGTATGACTACAAAATAAATAACTTTACTATTGAAACACTTACATATCTAAATCTGTCTGAAATTTTCTATAAATGACGTAAACTTTCGCATAATCTTAGAGAAGGTTTTTTGGGTTTGTTGTTTTGGTTGGTTGGTTGGTTGGTTGGTTGGGTTTTTTTGTATTATTTTACAGGTAGTTTAAGGTGGGAATTAAGAGAATAAAAATTCAGAATGGTCTTTGCAACCCAGTATGTTTTATTATTTAACCTTCCCTTGAATACATAACACAAATCAGCCAAACAACCTTTCAAAGTTATGTGGAATATGCTGACAGCAGAATGAAAAGGCTGACTCTATTTTTTGTTTCATGCAAACACATTGAAATACAGCCCAGCTAGTCTCTAAAGAAACAAATAGTGAGAACATTATGTTATATATGCTCCTTAAATTAAGTAGTTTCAAATAATAACTGTTGCAGTTTAGATTTATTTTTACTGCAAATTTCTTAAAATAATTAAATGTACTCTTCCAATACAGCATACTATAAAATTCTGTTGGCATAAGGACATTATACAAAGCAAACAATCAAACACATTTCAATGCATGTGCTCTAATTTTACACTGTATGTGGCCAACTTCAACACAGACTTAAAATAGTATAAAGTTCTTTTAGTCCTTGCATAACTGCTCTTAATTTCTTGAATATTCTGAAATTTCAGGCATGTGCAAAATATATTCAAGGTGTGGCATAGACATACTATTTAAAGGAACTCATTATTTTTGTGAGAAATATGATGCAGTACTACTATAAAATGGCAACTTGAACAACTGTGTTTGGAGAAGAAGTAGTCACCATAAAATGTAGACAGTGTGCCTCTGGATGTACTGAAGTAGCAAAAGTTCCATGACCAGAGCAAGCCTAGGATTTTGCTCAAGCTTATATTGAATAGGAGTCCAGGTCATTGTTCTCTAGCCATTGTCAGACATAGTCATTCTCTGGCCACTCTGGACAGAGGAGAGGAGAGATAGAGGAGAGGATTGTAGAGCATGGGTACAGCATGTTTTGAGGAATAATTTAAAAGAGAAGGTTGAGGGGATGTTAAATTTTATGGGGTCTTTTTCCCTGCACACAGGGTCTATGAGAGAAACAAAATGCTTGAGAAAGAAGCAAAAACTTGCTGACTGAAGCAGTTTTTATTATCAGACTGAAGTCAACTGTTTGACAAACTAATATAATAAATGCAGTGGAGATGAAAATATCTTACATTAAAGAGAATTTAATTTATGTAAAAAATATAAATTTAATGCAAGAAGGGGCCATATACAGGGACATACAAATGGAATTATACTGTTGAAGTTGTGAGTCAGAAAGACATGACAGTCTTTTTACCTAGGAAATGTTGGCACCAGTGAAGTCTAGTGGTGAGCGGGTAGCAAAGACCTGATCATGTTTTGGGACTCTAGACAGAATAATTCTTACAAACATTATCCTAGTAGATGCGATAGTTCTCAGCTACAGCAAGGCTGTCATGGTCAAAGTAGAAGACTGAGGCTGAAAACATTTTAGGATAGCATGAATAAGTGAGAGTGCTATCCATATGACAGAAAATGAGATAATGCTCGTTTAAAGCCAAGTTTTAACATTTTGCCTGCACAGGATTTTCAGAAAATTGTGTGAGATGCATGGCTGGATAAAATGAGGTAAGAATTTAAGACAGAAGGCTACATAATTGTTCTTCAACACAAACCTGGTATTTAAAACTAAGAATAGATATAGATAATAGTTAAGAAAGAAGACGTTAAAACCAGAGGGCTACCAAATTAGCTTTAGAGAAGATGCAGGCTAAAAGTGAGAGAAGAAAACAAGAATTCACTTGAGCAGAGTTGAAATATGAGATGAGAGGATGCCGAGTGTGAAAGACGTTTTAGAATCAAGGAGTAGCTTCTGGCTTCAAAATCTGTCAGAGCTCAAGGAGAATGAAAACAAGATTTGGCCAGGAGGAGGTCATTTGAAGCATTGGTTGATATGAGAGAAAATAAAATACTGAAAATGTGTGAGCTTTAGACCAACACAATTATAGCTATGTAGAGGACAAAACTCATAACTGATGTAACATTTTCTAACTTTTGTACAACTGAGACATAATTTATTTTATAGCAGATAACAATCATAACCATGTAGCTCTTCTTATGAAGAATGTGTAAATCTAACCTTTCTAAAGAGTTAACATGACAAAAGTTATGTTATTTGCAAAAGCATATTCCTCTCAAGGAAAATTTATTTAGAGGAAAAGTTGCTTTCGATGAGTTGTTTGATTTATAAAAGAGTGGAGAGAAAAGTTTCATATTTCTCCCAAGAAGTCACAGTGCCATATTTACTTTTTAATGTGTTTGTGAAAGAAAAACTTCTAAAAAAAATCAAGTACCTGGTTATCTACATTCTTTCAGAGGTACTCTTTTGTAAGAAAAGGAGTTAGTTAAGTTCAAGCACCTTAGTAAATTTGAACTGCTCTTTATCATCCTTGACAATTATTTGAAGTTAGTTCATCAGTAATGGACTTGCAGACCTGCCTATCACAGAAGGGAAATTAACAAGTAGGATTTCTTATTGCAATTGTACATTGATTTTTTTTTTTTTTTAGGTCATGTGGTGTTGTAAGGTTGATGAACACCCTTTGTTTTTAAAAAAAGGCCCAAGTCAAGAAAGAGAAAGACTCAATGCCTTTCCTTTTTTTTTTTTNTTTTTTTTTTTAAATTAAGATTCTTTCTTCTGCGTTTGACACAGCAGCAAATGTCTAGAAGGAAGTTAGCTGGATTGGATTCAATGGTTAAAAATAGAGGCAGCTTTGCTAATCAACTACTGAAGGAGAACATCAAGGAAAGAGAAAAGATTGATTTGCTGCGTGAGAAGGCTATCATTAGAGCATGTGAAAAGAAAACACTTAAGTATCAAGTAAAACTTTGTTAGTTTCCGAATTGCTGTCCTACATATAGAAGTGCCTCTATGGAAACCTACTTAATATGCTGAGCTATGGCGTATTTTCAGAATTTGATGACACACAAAATATCTGTTTTACAAGAAGACAAAGAAGAAAGATGCACATTGCCCATGTCCAATGTGGCACTGCATTGGCAACACTACGATGCTTGCATCCAGTTTATGCAATTTATACATCCACAACAACATGAAGTTTCTGGCTATCATAATCTCTGGTGGTATGTAGCAATCAGTGTGGCTATGAGTTTCTTTGAGATTTATTCTGCAACATGGTTTTCTTATTTCTGGTACATTGTCTCATAAGGGAAAATTCAAACAGATAAAAATGAAATAAAGAGTTTAGATAGAACTAATAAGTTACCCCTAAACTGAGGAAAAATTTATAATCAGTGAGCATGTGAACACACTGTATCTGCCCTTCCAGATATCTGGGTATTCAGAAGAAGAGATTCTTACGTAAGTTTTAAGTGGTAGGCATAGCTGATGTACTATAGATATATTCCTTGTGATTGCTTTGTTTTTTTCCTGCTTGGGGGTGAAGGTGTGAGAGGTCATAGTTGTAGCTTTTTTGAACCATGATAGTTACTACATTAGTTATGGACCAGGGAGGTCATGTTTTGACATTGTTAAGCCTCACACAATCTAAATATGATAAGATCTAAGGCCAAATATGAGACTATTTTGAAATTTACTTTTCTATAAAAGCAAAATTTTAAATCCTGACTACATTTAGTTCAACTGCTACTAGTAAGAAAGTGAAGAGGAAAAAACATTATCTTGTAGAAGGTTATAGTTTTTGGGCTGGTAGCATATGATTTATTAAGTACATCTTGAATCCTCAAAAATATCTAGGTTTCTAATGTAAAATAATCAGGCAGCCATAGTTCACAGAAAGACAGATAGACAGCTGTGAGCAACAGTTCTCTCTGTCTTAAAATAGATGTCTGAATCATGGAAATAGACTACCCCAGCAAGTACCTATCAGTTGTCTACAGCAGGAGCCTAGCTGACCAATTTAAATCAGCAACCAAACCTTCTGACAACAAAAGGCTACTGAGAAAACTCCTTTCTTAGTGTGCCCTGTTTAACTCTCAGTGAATAATTCATGGCAAGTAATGTACTCTCAATTTAACCTTCATATGTGCTCACAGAATGTTCTTCAGTAAGTTGCCACATTTTTAAACACATAGCTTTTTCCTTTAAATTACAGTTTTGAGTTTGACAATTTTGTGTTTAAAAAAAGGAGACAAATTTCATTCTTCCTAGTGTTCATATAAAATGATCCATTTTTTCTTTCTTCTCCCTGTACCAGCTACATTAAGTCTTTAGAGTTTTCCATACCTTGAAAACAAATAGGAGATAAACAAGATTAGAGAGTTTTATAGAAGTTCAGGTGGGTTTTTTTCAAACACAAATGTCTTAGAGGTGCAGTTCCTCTTCAAGAAAGGTTTGGTAGCATAATTAATAATTTAGATTCAATTTTACGTCCTCACTTTTTTTCTGAAGGACTTAGAAGTATGTATGATGCAATTCTACCAAACAAGAGTTCTGTCCATGTCTGACTCATCCAGGTCATGTTTCAATATCTGTGGATGCCAAGAGCATAGAGAAATCCAGTCTCTCGTTTTGTAGAGAACTGTGCTATTGTGCTGATTTAAATACCCAACCTCAGATTTGTTTTCAGGAAGACTCTCCGATTGTCAAAGTTTATTGCTTGGCTGCTTCCAAAAAGCCTTTTAAAAGCATTACTTAAACATATTCTTTTTAGAATACGTGTGGTTGGAGAATACAGCTTTGCTGTTAATGATAGATGTTGTGTTGGGTTTTTTTTCTACACAAGTTAAAAAAAAAAAAATTATTTAATATAAAAGATTAGCTAACATACTTAAAATTTAAGTGTATGTGTAAATTTTCAGGTTGTATATATAAGTTTTATCTTCTTGAAATGGTGACATATTTTGCATTCTTGAAATACACACATAGTCTCCTTGAAGTGGTGGTATTCCTAGATGTCTTCCAGATGTCTTTCCTTAATATCCCACTTTTGTATCTGAGTGATATTCAACTGAATGATCCCATTCTTCTGAACAGGATGATGATGAAAGAGGATATATCTTACAAAACGTTGTTCTCAAAGTACTAAGCCTGACACTTAGCAGTAACTTTGTCCAGGACCAGCCCTAATTATGAAATCTTTGTAAAAGGAATACACTTCTCTCTTGTTTTTCTAGCAGCCAGTTTTTCATTAACAAAAGAGAAAAAATAGTAGTTTTTACATTTTTGTAGCAAAAAAGACTGGCATATTGCACTTGGAAAACATAGCTACTGCTTAACTCTGTTCTGACTTCAGTATGAGCAACCAATATTTATTTTTAAGCAACTATTTAGCTAAGAAATTGTAGTACATATTTGTGTGGAGCAAATAGTTCAAAACCAGAAGTCCCAATGGAAACGTAGATAGATTTTCCCTTTGATGGTGTAATGTCTAGCTTTACACAGGTACTAAGTCTATTGTGATAAAGTTTTATTTCTGCAACCCAGTCTACTTGGACTAGCAATGGCCAGTACTGAATTTTCTAATCTTTAGTTGCATAACTGACCAAATCAAATGAAAATTGGGCCAGAATAAAAGCAGAGCAACATGTTTTAAGCCCGGCATATATGAAAGAGCAAGGCACTGCAAGGCTTCTCTCCAAGACATGCCTCGTTTGTGTCTTACAGTGCAGCTCAGGCAGCAGCATTTGATGTTTCAGAGAGTACCAAGACTGAGCATCCTCAGACAAGCCATCATAGCAGAACAGGGTATCCTCACTTAAGGCCCTCTTTGTCATGCTACATATGAGGAGTTTCATGTGCTTGAGTCTGGGTAAAGCTTTTGTAGAGTATATAGTAGTTTATTTACGCTGTAACCACTGAGCAAGTAAACCATATTTACTCATAAGTCGGGTGGTTTGATCCAGGCAGCTGAATGTAAATGATATAAAAAGGAAACAGTAATGACATATGTTGTATTCCTTTGGTACTCTTTGGTTTGCTTTTTCCCATTCTTCAGAATTCTAAGCTGTAATTATTACTACATTTTTTGGTTCTTTTACTCATGCAATTGTGTATACCTTTTTCCTCTCTGATAAAGTTGCTCCAGTCAAACCTGAATATGCTGTTACCTAGAAATGAATATTAGAGTTTAATTCCCAGCATTCCATCAACACCCTAGAAAATAACTTTTAAAAATAATTTGTGACGGTAAACAGTGGCAAAATCTTCTGGTGGTCAAAAATTTCTTTCTGTAATTCTCTGCCTTAATGCTTGTTATTGAAAGATATCTTTTCTGAACCTACGTTTGCATTACTAGTTCTCAAACCCACCCCTGCAGGTTATATAAGAACATCTTGTTAATCTTTTCTGCCCTTCAGTCTTGTTCTGCAGTACAGGACATAAGAGGATAAACTACTCCTGTGGATGAACTAGGATGAACTGTAGCAAAACTCACTGGTATGGTCCTTAGCTTCTGAGAAAATGTTTCCTGTTGTGGTGTATGTGCTCCTAGAGATTAGAAAGGTTGGGTTCAGATCTCAGTGCATATTCTTTTTGTATTGAAAACTGTATTTCATATAAGCATATAAACTGGCAAGCCTACATTAGGAAAAAAAAGGGAAGATACAAAGTGTACACAAGACCAGAGGTAATAGTAGCTAAGCAACGCTGGGGATAGTCCTGAGTAGAAGAACCTAGATCCAGGGTTTTAGAGATATTTTAATAATCCTATCTGAAATAAATTTATGACAAAACTAAGATTGCACATGAAGAAGCAGCAGCTTGTTATATACCTTTCATTTTCTAATGTACATTCCAGACAGCATACTTAAGAGCACTGCAATTCTTTACATGTTAAGGCTTAACATTAGACTTTCAGGGTTCTCTTGGTAGATTGCAATGTCCTAAAGCAATGCATATCTGCTAGAAATTCCTGAATTTTTCACCCCATTAAACAAGAAAGTGATATCAGCTGTTGCAGGTTTAACTTACAATGTTAAACTTGAGTCTTATTAGACTATAGGGGCCTTTCACTTTGTGAAGATTGTGAATCTGTTTCTTCAGCTTGTATATAACAACAGCAATAACAACCTGGCATCTATTGCATGTTTTCAGATCTTTGATGTTCGTGTGCTCTTCAAGAAGCATGATGTGCATTATCTCTGTTTTATAAATGAGGAAGACAAAGCTCAGAATATTTAGGCAAATTATGGAATGGAACAGTCAGTCCTGTGCCTCGTTCCCTAAGCTGTGCTTTTTCAAATTAATTTTAATTTTCAATTTTGTCCTGTGTAACAGTGGTTTCATTCAATTACTTACTAATTTGAAGATGAGTAACTAAGACGCAAGCATCAAAGTAGGTTGAATCCTGCACACATTTTATTATTGGTGTTTTGATTACTTCTGTATCTTTTATTCCTTAGACAGTTTACAGTCAAAACAGATACATGCAGATAAAAAATATTGCTGCTTTTCTTTCTGCATTTATTATTAGTGTGCTTAGCAGTACTGAATGGGTCCATCTCTTAGTATTTTCATTAATTTAAAATACTTTTTCCTTATTTTCATTATCCAATTAACACTTGCCTTAACTGTGATCGCATACCAACAACGGCTCAGTTTGAGGGCCTTTATTTCTGCCAGTCTAAAAACAGATTCCAACAATGGAAAGAAATAAGGGTTGGTTTGGGGTGTTTTAGTTACAGAATTATATGTACACATCAGATGCTACAAATGTGTGTTGCATTTGTCTCAAGTAAATGCTTGCATTTATGTACCATGTATATTATACGTGCATATATAAAGCCATGCATGTCTTTTTATAAACAATAATGAATATGCTTATTTTTATCTTCTTGGTAGTATTTAAATCTATATCTGTACATGATTGGCATCTTTGCATTTTGGATTTAATAGCATAAAATGCAGTAACCCGTACTCATAAAATATTGTTCCGCGGTAAAGTCATGCTTCCAATTAACACAGATACATTTCCACTTTCACATATGTATATCTTAGCTCTTATAATGAAGTTAGATCTGATACTGTGATTTCCTATGTCTTTGAGAAGTTTCATTTACTTCTATTGCTGGTAACTTCTTCTAGGCAATTTTACCAATTCATTAATTTATATCTACAATTTTCCATTGCTATCAGAGTGGAACAGCCATTTCTCTCTTTATTCTCTTAATTTCTGCTAATTTATTTCTCTCTTAATTCCTCGAATTATGAGAAACTAAGAGTTTATATTATTTGACCCATACCAAGCCCTGGGGTCTGAAATAAATGCTGTGTCATCTTTTATGACCACAGTGGCCTAGTATGTTCTTATCTTTAAATCTTAGATAAAACTGCCACTGATACTAGTGGCAGCACAACAGGTTTTGTGTACGAATTAGAAGGTATAGCTAAGTGCCAAGGTTGGTCTAATAGTTTCCCTAGCAAATTTCTAAAAAAAGTTTGTCTTTCTCATACTGACTACCGAATCCCTGGGTACCCTGCAAAACTTTTTTCCCACAAATGGAGCTGAGAAATCGCAGACAATTTGTTCTTGCTTCACACACAGCGTGCAAGATACCAATCCAGATGGGGTTTTCTTAGGGTTTTTTTTTTATTGCTTATTGTTGCTCTTTTTTATGCCTTATTTTCTCAAACTCTCTCTTTTTTCTTTCTTTTTAGCTTCACCAAATTCAATTTTTGAACTTCACATAAGACTAATAGTGCCTCAAGGATACTGAGCCCCCCATTCATACTGATACATTGTTTTTTGCAGGAAGCCTATACTTCTAAGCTTGCTACCTGAGGACAGGTTCTGATTTGATTGTTTGGAATACGGTTGCAATGCTGTAGTCTTCTAGTTGCTAATTAATACCTATTTCATATTAGCACCAGGTCTGAAGTTGGCAGGCACTTTGAGACCAAGAGTTTATTTCTAAGGGGCTGATGGAGACCAAAAAAGAAAGCACGTTAGCAATAGGTGTTTTTATTTACCTCCGTTGGTGATCTGTGTCTCCATCAGACTTTTTTTTCATAATTGTATGCATACCTGTAAGTACAGTGTGCTTATATTGTATAGTAATATATAGTATGTAAATATACTACAGCATATTTCTAGTTATATTTCTATTAACTACATACAAGTAAGAGGCAGTATCTTGACAGATACACTTTGGAGAACAAACCTTCCTGAGATATCTACTGTGTGGCACAGCAGAAGTGGTCCTTGAATATTCCATTACAGTACGGTGTTGTGAAACCGCTTAGTCAAAAGTTTTATTTTCTTTCGTTTTGTGTTCCTTCATTGGTATGGGAATAATGTTGATATTTATCAATAAAAAATAATCAGGCAAACTTAAAAAAAAAATAAATATTTAAAATGGCGATCTATTCTGTAATAGCCCCGCACCTCTGTTTGATACAATTTTTGTTTTTCTTCATGACCTATTCCATCTGCTTAAGGAATAAAAAAGTTTCACAACATGGTGCCTGATTTATGTCCACTTCTATAGGCATGTGACCTGCACAGTGACAGACCAACTGTTAGTAAAGGTCTCATGACTGTATGACCCTTTGAGCTAAATTTACCACAGATGCTTTTTCCGCTCTTTGAGGTTAACATTTACGATTCCACAGGATTCTTACGAAAGCTCCTGCGTTACCCACTAGGTGATATTTGAAAGATTGATGCCAAAAAACATGAAGAACAGAATGCTTAGCAGGAAACATCAGTAGCATTCCTTCTGCTGTCGTGGAGCACTTTATATGCAGATGACTGGCACAAACCTCCAGGGCAGTTAGGATCTTTCCTGTTGATACACAGTGTAACTGGCAATGCATTTTATTGTGCTGCTATAAAATAAAGTGCAAAGGTTCTAGAGAGTTTTATACACTTTATGCAGATTCCTATTTGATGATTTTTGATATTTTAATGCATAGCTTGTTTATCATGTTTGCCTATTTGCCAATCCTATATAAATTTTATAAATACAGTTTTTAATATTTGCTTTCATTTTTAACCTAGCTGCGCCACCATCAAAAGTAATATACTGGAACACTTGTAAAGACTGTACAAAGAAATGGCTATTATGCATGTAATCACTTGTTGAGCAATAACTTTGCTCTTTCAATTTGAAACAATTCTTACAGAGTTCAGAGCAAATTCAAAATGTGTAATTTAAATGGTATATTCACTATCCAGTTCTCTGCATTTTTTTACTCTTCGAATGCTGTAATTGCCAAATATGCTTAAACTAGTATTTCCTACATGGAATTAACTCTCGAAGCCTTTATGACAAGTTTTTGTCTAGCAATTATAAATGCAATTTTGCTTGTAATGCATGAACTATTAATGTATTTACTGTAACAGGAAAAGATCTCTTTCTGCTGTACAGTAGAGAGGACGTCACATTAGAGTTCTTTAAGTGAGGTATTTTGTCCTTCAGTGATTTATAACAATAGCTGTCTGTATGTGTGTTTGACTTTAACAGTCAACAAGGAATTTTATTTTCATTTAACTTCCCCCCAGTGTTTTGAATGTTCTTCAGACAGGGAATACTTTCTGTTTTGTGAAGGTAGACAATAGTATTTATTGACAATATCTAGGCAATGGTAAGGAGAAAAAGAAAGGGAATAATTACATTTCTAGGTAAGGCTTTTAGTTAACTTGGAATTAAAAATCTTTGTTCCTTTCTTTACTCCACAGAGACTAATTTATCTAGCACAACCCTAAGTGGAAAATCCCTGCAAACTCACTAATGTTACTGTAACTTACATTCATCTTTTCCTTTCATTTATCATTCATCAGTATTGTTTCTTTTTTTTTTTTTTTTTTTTAATGTGGTTGACCTTTAAACTTGTTGTTATCAAACTGCAAGAAAGAGATAGACACTCTTTTCAGCTGCCTTCTTTCCCATGTGACCTACAGGGAGAATAGATTCAAAATAGACTAGTTCCTCCCAGGGCAATACAAGACAGAGGAGAAAAGCAGTGTCATTTCCGAACAGCACAGTGCTAGAGTAAATTCAGCATGAAAAAGGAAGGAGTTGCAGCGTGTTAGAATTCTTCCTCCACAGCCTGGATTATTACAGGAGATGGATTTCAAGGGTTTTAAAAAGCAGGGGATTTAAAAAAATACTTTGAAATGGAGTACTTTGAGAATGAGCTTTGTAAGGGCAACTGAAGTTTGACTGCTAGAAATACTGAAGGAATTTTTCAAAATGAGCATTGTTATGAAGCCAAGATCCCGATCTACCAGCTCCTTAAGGACTGCCGACACAATGTGGTAATGTGTTCAGTTTATTTCTTTCAAACTCCCTGTCCTATTATGACACACAGACATGTCCCAAGAAAGTCACAATGTTTAATTTTGACTTGATAGATTTTGCATGGTTACTTAAGGTGTTCAGCTGCTGAGTTTCACAAGTAATAGTAAGAAACAAAACTATTTAGCATTTTCTATTACAGTACTTTGTATAGCATTTGCTTTAGTAAGAACTCATTGCATATGCTTTTTTAACCCATTACATGTCTTTTTTCCTGTTCAGTAGTCAGGTTCAGTCCTTGCACATACAGGTACCTCCTAAAAATCTTCAGTAGATTTATTTCAGGAGCAAAGTTACAATATCAAGCTTTTCCAGTGCTGGAGGCTGGAAGGTAAAACGAAGCTACAGTTTACATGAGCTATTTTGGGATATGTACATGTAGTTTTGCTGCATAAATAGACTGGCTGGTAGAGATAAGTGTCCTGAGAGGAGAGAGACTTTATAGTAGCATGCATGAGACTGTGCTGTGTTATGCTTCATGCATTTCCCCTCCTCTCAGAGGCTCAGAGTAGAAGCAGACTGTAAGAGTGATCTGTGTGCATGATTTTCTTGCGGAGTTTTTGTTATCAATCAGCAAAGTTCTGCCTTTTGGTTAATATTTTTTTCTTGTGAAAACATTATGCTTTATATAGCTTAATAGTCACCGACAGGACAGGTTTCTATTAGGCATGAGAAACAAATTCCCTCTTTTAATCTCTCCCACATTTTTTCCTCTCTCTGTTTTTTTAATAAACCATGATCATTTTAATAAGCACATAATAGACTAACTGTTCTGGGCTATTTTTAACTCATATAAAATGATGTATTTTAAAATATAGCCTTTGCTTAGAAACAAATGGCTGATGTGTTACTGTGGGATAGACTAGTAACTAAATACCTTTCTTTGTGAGGAAATATATCAAGTTAATTGGACATTAGCCTATTAAAAACTTTATGTTTCAAATAGTCTTCGTTCTGAGTTAAAGCCACGTCAGTACTACCATTAAAGCAGTCAGTAATTTTTTCCAGTTATCCTTTACTAAAATCATTCTGTAGTAAAAGAAAATGAAATAACTATATGACTCAAGCTAAAGAGCAGTCCTAGTTGTTCTCAGAAACTGCTAGGGAAGAGTTTTGCTGGAATAACTGCAGTAAGTAGTGACTATATATTTATTAAAAAATAATAAAGTAATATAATTTGGTGAGCTACATAGTCCTAAAGTATTACACTCTGAAGACTGTCTCCAAGGTAGTGAGCTAAAATATACATACCTCAATTTTTATGTACAACCATGAGAATACATCAGTATCTTTCTGATTAATTTGTCAGCCTTTCAGTTATTTATTTTTGTGATGGCTTCCATTGATTCTTGCAGAAAAAAAAAAAAAAAAAATTCCAAAGAAAAGAGTCCTCGTAGCTGATATGTGCAGGATGATTTGACCACCAGGCATTCTGTCTAAAATACCTGTCTGCCTCCCTTTTGTTGCCGCTGCTTTAGTTATGACATTAATCTGCTAGTTGAGAATACCTGTTCTGCTAATTGTGAATTTGAAAACACGACCTGAGCTCAGAGGTGGCTCTCAGGGAGATCCTTGGAGGCTGACTAGACAAGGTACATGCTGTTCTCTGGAAGCATGGAGCGAAGCCAGGCGAGCCCTGCCCCAGCCAGAGACCAGAGGGAGACCGGAGTGCAGAGGGAGGAGAGAAGCGGAGGGAACCACTGGCCGCTGCGCACCCAGCTTAGCTCCCGGCTGTCCCCGGGAAGGTGTCAGCTCAGGCCAGCCCACCCTCCCCACACCCAGCAACCCTCGCAGTGGGCCTGAGCAGGACCGGTTTCTGAATCCGCCTGCATGATTTCGGTCGGTGTTCTTCATCACCAGACTCAGGAGCCTGTGTGTTTGTCCCCATGGGTCAGCACCATTCCGTGCAGTTCTGTGGGGTGGAATAGCAACACTGCAGCCTCACCACAGTGTTAAACAACACCAACATGCTTAGGGACAAGTAACAAGATGAAGTCAGGAGCACTGGTGGATGTTCAGGCCAGGAGGCAGGGAGATCTACAGCATGTAATTCTCCTTTCTCTATCTGTTAACATGGCAATCCTGCTGTGTGTTGGAGGAGCAGAGGTGTTCTTGTGGGGAAGGAGAAAATGTGAGAAGAAAAGCTACAGGGTGGTCTGTGGGTCCCAGGAGCACATGAACTGAATGACAAGGTTGTACTGAAGTATGGATATCCCTCTTGCAAGGGTTTGAGAGAAATGGTCCGAGGATGTCCTTGCCCCGTAGTTTCCTATGTGAACAAAATTCCAGTGAAGAACAGAAACCAGGCTCCCAACACACAACAGACCAGTAAGAGGATGGAAAAGACTTAGAGACAAAGCAGAGAGACGTCTGCTCTTGATTCCCTGAAATCACACTCGCTCACTGTCCAAAAGATGCAATAACTTCAGGGTATGTGGCAGAAGCATGATATTCTTTTCAATATCAATATTACAAAGCATCCAAAGGGTACCACATGCTGATAGTGTGCAGAGGTGCACCAGCTGGCTTTGAGGAGGGGAAGGTGAGCCCAATCTGTGCTAATGCTTCCTCTTGCAAAGTCAGCTTGGTCAGGGCTAGCTGCTGCTTAGCATGACAGCAGACAAAGCTAAAGAGTAGTTCTAGTTGTTCTCAGAAACTGCTAGGGAAGAGTTTTGCTGGAATAACTGCAGTAAGTAGTGACTATATATTTATTAAAAAATAATAAAGTAATATAATTTGGTGAACTATATAGTCCTATAGTCCTAGAACCACTCTTTAGCTCTTTCTGATGCCCCTTGGAAAATTTTTCCTGATGTTATAGTGACTGAAATTAAAACAGATGGTTGTTATTTATGCAAAATAAGAAAGTGACTTATTTAAGCGGTTTTACCTGTTACATTAATGCTGCTCAATTCTGACACTGATTCCTACTTATTGCTAACTTCAGGATGTGATGGTGAAGTGCAGTTGTGAATCAGAACGTTTCTGGGGAATAGAATAGAAGGGGTAAATGATGGTACAGACTTTTCAGTGAAGACAATTGTCTTGTTATTCCTGAGAAGTTATAAGAAGGTAGCAAGGAAACTCACTGTAAGCGAAAACCATGGCTGAGACAGGAGTGCATGCATTCATTTAAATGATAATGTGATTCCACTTTCTTGTTCCACAGGAAAGTCTTATTTCTGTTGGTTTTGTGGGGGTGTTTTGTTTTGTTTTGTTGGTTTTGTTGGGTTTTTTTTTTGTTTGTTTGTTTTTCTTTTGTAATTAAGGAAGAGTTTAAACTTATAAAAAAATACTATTTTGGAGGAGCTGTATTAAAATTTTGGAAATTTAAGAGAGGAACAGATGGCAAGTTAAGCAAGCCAGGGCTGTTGGAACAACAGCTTATTGTCTGGAAAAGTTGCAACTGATCAGATTTTAGAACTTTATTTTTTTATTATACAAATAATTAGCCCAAAGACTCAATAAGCCTCAGAAATACTGACAGCTTTTTGCCACAATTCTTTCTGCGTGGTGTGTCTAGAGTTGATAGTTATCTGTTTAATTTGTGGGTTGGCCTTCCTCTGTCTTTATTTAATTTTTGTAACATATGCCAATTCAGGCTTTCTTGGGTTTTGGAACTTAGGGTTGACCCACCTGCAAAGGGCACATCCCAGCCTACCAAGTGCCTGCGAAAGCAGAAGCCTTCAGTGATTCGCTCTGTGGTATTCTGTAGAACAATGCATCTGCTCTAATTTAACTCCAGAATTGAGTGATATTGCTTGTCTGCGATATTGTGAGATTGGGTAGATTGAAAATTGCTGAAAGGTGTTGTCATTTGTGACTTTCTCAGTCTATAATATATTTATAGGTAAGTGAAACAAAACTGATGTGTTGGATGAGCTTTTAATGACCATACCCTTAATATGTAGATCACAATAGGGATGCTAAATAAAAGTTTTATTGAGCAAAGACGTTAAAATGCTTGTGACCTGACATCAGTGGATGATCTTGTTTCTGGGGCACAAGAGCTTGGCTCAGAAGAATGGCATGAGATCTGGCTGTGCTAACCTGAGGTAGCTGCACTGGACTCCTGCCTTAAGGGTACCACAAAGTAGAACTCTGCCATGAACATGACCCAGTCTTCCGGAACCCATGTCTAGCAGGAGGAAACTCTGACTGCATTACACTGCTGAGAGACTGGCCATCCCAAACCAGTTCACTTCCTTGGTTAATTGCAAGATGGTAGCATGCCTATTGCCAGTATAAAGATGATTAATATATATAACAAGTGCTATTGAATGAGTCATATACCTCTAGGTTATTGACATAAAACCTGTATTTGAAGTAGCTGCTGATTTTCAGACTTGGGATCCCAGTATCGGCAAGATCGAGGGCAAAACCAGGGTATTCATTGAAGGAGTCTTTTTCGACATGGCAAAGAACAGTATGTAAATGTAACGGCATGTATACAACTTGGCTGCTGAAGAGTTAAGTTGGTTTTTTTTTTTACCTGTACTGGATTAACCCTTTTTTCCTCTCCAGTATCATGACTATGGGAGGCAAGTGCCTGTTGTCATTGCTGCCGACACTACTCGTCTTCTGTTGCCATAGTTTATGAAACTACTCTTGAACAAAAGGGGATTTGGACCTCACATAGTTTCCAATTACACTTCTAGTAGTTAAAGATGTTGAAAACAGTCCACAGCAACATTCAAGGGAAGCTGTACAGTGCCCAAAGTCATAGAGATGCTGAAGCACCAAATATCATAAACATAATTGGGGGATTTCTGAATGCTGAACAAAACCTGCAAGCTAGAGATGACCTTTCCTGCATGAAGTCTGGTGGAATTCATAGGTGATTTCATTTATCAAAATAGGCATTCACAGACAGTATAGGCCTCAAATCGTAACAACCATAGAATTTCGAGGTGGTATATGTGCTTTTATTTATTCTGCCAATGTCAGTTCTAATGAGGAAGCCTGCATAGTCAGCACTACACTGTTTTTTTCCAGTGTTTTATGTTAAACAGTGTTATTTTTACAAAATGGAATGGGAACAAATACTGTGTTCCCTAGTGAATTAAGGGTGGAGTTTGAGATGACTAAGTATTCTATTTTCTAACAATATAAGACGTCTTTCTGGGCCTGAGCAATGGTCTACTTAACCTAGTATTCTGCCTTCACCTGCAGCAACAGGAGAACATGAAAGCCTGCCCAGTTTCTGCAGTCCATTCCCATCATATTTCCCAGCATCTACTACTGTTGTATTAGGAATGTGATAGGGTTCATCCTTGCCTGTTCCCTTTAGAGTCCATCTAAGGACCTGTTACCCATGGATTTGTCTAATCTCTTTTTTGAATTTCCTGGTACTGCCTTCCTCCACAGCCTTCTGACAACCTTTCTATGTAGGAAAACACTTCCTTTACTGCGCTTTCAAGTGGTGTCCTGCTGGTTTCAACAAGTCTCCCTTAGTTCTGTCATTGCGGCATTTGGTGAAAGATTCTGCGTTCACTTTATACACTAGCTTCATGATTTTGTAAAGCTCGATCATAACCTTCTCATCCTTTTCCTGTAGAAACTGAAGAGTTGTAGCCTTCTAAGACTTTCCTAAAAAGACTGCTGCCTCATCCATTGATCATTTTAGCTGCCATTCTTTGTATTTCGTCAAACACCACTGTGTCCTTGAAATACAGAGACCAGAATGCACGCATTACTCAGAACATGAACACACCAAGGTTATTGTACAATGGTAAAATTAGGCCTGGGTTTTTTTCTCAGTACGTTTGTTGATAATGCCCAGTATCCTGTTAGCTTTTTTAACTGCCTTTTCGAGTTGAGTCAGTGATTTTAAAGAAGTTTTACTGTTTTTTCTTACTAATACAATCTTTTGGCATCGTCTCATCTCTGCATTTTTTTTTAGAATAGGAGTATTAAACTTGTCAAGATAAAATCCAGTTATTTTAACATGAATGTGATAAGAACTGTTGTCTTGAAATAATAAATGTTTTTTTAAACAAACAAAAATATTGAAAAGCATGCCAAACAGAACAAATGACAAAGTTGGACTCCAGCAAAGAAAGGGTACTTCCTCAGTCTTATTCTCTTTCAAGCTACATCCAGGAAAACATACGTAATGTTCTTTCCCACCATGTGCAAACACACAATGTAGTTCTCCATCACTCACCGTAGTGTACAAACAATCTATTGTCAATTTTCCTGAAGAAAAAATCTTTATAGCACAGTTCATTCTCATACCTTCTCCCTGTGCAAATTTGTAGATTATCAGGTCGTGGACAAAGGTCCATTCAAATGCAACTAACCATGAGGCCAGTGGAGATGAAGGACTTTAGTGTCTACCCCTAGCATGAGGTAAGGGAGGGGGCATCAACTTCATGGGGAGCTCACTTGACAGCTCCACCTGAGTGACCAAAAACCTTTTTACAGCTTGTTCAACTGAGGAGAGGAGGTAGCCCAAATCTGGATCAATGTTGAGATGCCTTGATGGAAGTCTCTTTTATTTCCTTCTACTACACCATGGCTGGCCTAGTTCATTAGAGTTTTTTCCAAGATGAGAGGCACCTTTCTTCCAACACAATTTCCTGAAAAGCACTATTACAGACTAAGGCATAACAGGTAGCATTCAGCACACCTAAAGGTAGGTGTCTGCTACACCTGAACTAGCAACCTCACAGTCTCAGTGGAATTACTTGCTTTCAGGATATAGAATCATAGAATCATAGAATGTCCTGAGTTGGAATGGATCCACAAGGATCACTGAGTCTAACTCCTGTCCCTGCATAGGACAACCCCAGAGTTCACACCATTTGTCTGAGGGCGTCGTCCAGTCTCTTCTTGAACACTGTCAGGCTTGGGGCTGTGACATCTCCCTATGGAGCCTGTTCCAGTGCTCCAGCACCCTCTGGGTGAAGAACCTTTTCTTAATGTCTAACCTAAACCTCCCTACGTAAGTAACTTATGTCACTTATTTTAGATGCTTTCCTCAGCAGGAAGTGTGCCCTTGATGACACTGATTTTATCAACAGAAGCTCTACTGCATATTAATAATACATATAAATGGAATCTAACTTGTAGATGGGCACCTGGAGTGTGCACATTTAACCTGATTAATTCTTTCCAATGCAACTACCTTAGTTTATGCTGAATGCATAGTTGTAACATTATTTCGTAACATGAGGAGAATTTTCATATAAAGCAAGGAAAGTCCACTAGAGAATACATTTTTGAATGCAGGAGCAAGAATGAACCAAAGAAAGAACCTTGTGTTCAAAGTGTGGTCAGTTCACATACATGAAGTCACTAAGCAGTGATATCATAACTCTGATGACAGCACAAATGACTCAAACTTATTTCCAAGATTCCCATCAGATTTCAGCTATGGATGGTTTCTTAAGTCACTTTACAGAACACCTACATGGATTTGTGTACTCCTTTGTTTATATTGGTGATTCTGTGAAGATGTGCATGTATGACATAAATAAGTGCATGACATGGCTATAGTAGGATCTGGTATGATCTTTTGAATATTGTTTTTCTTTCATGAAAAATTATGAAACATTTTCAAACACGTTACGTATAAAAATAGAAAAAAGTGCACAGCTTTAGAAGCTGAATGGAAGAAACTAATTTTGCTCTTCTGACCTCTGTTTCAAGGGTTCAAGAAACACAAAGATGAACTCATGACTCAAATTTGTTTCTTTTTACTTTCATATGCTAGTTTTATAACAGCCACTGATGGTATTATTTAACACTAATGCACTCAAAATTTCAAGGACTAGGTAAAAAATATTTTTCTCTATAGATATTTAAGAAAGACCTTTCCCCTCCTATGAAAGTGTTAAGCATTGAAATACGAACAAGACTGCTTTGGAAGTGTGAATAACTGTCTTTTTTTGTCAGACCTCAAAATAAATTCAGCACAGAACAGCTGAAAAATTTAATTTCAGTAGTTTCATTATACTTTATTTCAGTTTAATCAACTATTTGAATAAAAATCATGTCAGACTAGAAAAAAGGGGTTTATTTTGTTGAACAAAAGTTTTGATAATTCTGAAATTTATTCTTAAATTTATTTTAATATCTTTTTCAGTGAAAAGTTTCAGTTTTGGTGGAATTATATTGTTTAGTTACCAACATTTTGTAGAAATTCTCTTGTATAATTATGTAAGACCCTACAAACAAATAGGTCTATAACATGTACCCATAACGTCTTTCCAAGAAAGGACATAGATACTCCATATGTAGAGTCCAAGACATGGCAGAGACTTGCACAGTGGTGCCAGCTGTACCAGGGCCAGTTAGCGCTCTGCCACAGCAACGTGGCAACACTGCTTTCTGAACCCCAATGACTAACTGCAATGGTGTCATACGTCATCTCACATCTACTGCCAGCATCTACCCACACAAACATCAGGACACGTTCCAGCAAGCACTTTTAGGATATTCCTTCCAAGATCTATATAGAGGAAAAAACAGCATTGATTGCTTCTACCCTGAAGCATCCCCTACACGAGATCGGTCACATGAGATCATGTTCCTTCTTAGAGCTTTATTTTCATAATTATGTTTATTGTCTCAGAAATTTCCATATTTAGTGATTTGAAGCTTGTGAGCAGTGTTGCAATTTGACGTGATGTTTCCTTGCCTTAGCAAACATCTATTTTCCTCTTGTCAGACTTATATACATTTGCCTTATTATCAGGGGTCCAAATCCATAGCTAGTTTACTTTTACTTCCTCTCCTTTTTTTTTTATTTTGCACTTTTTCTGTCCTTTTTATTTGCGTTTAAATTATTCCTTGTTTGAGTTTGAAATAGCTTTTCTCATTTGAACATCATGAAAGTTTGCGAGACTGCAACAAAACAGTTATTTTCATAATGTCAACTTCATTTCATGAAAAAACCCCAAACAAACAAAAACCAAAAAGTCTTGGTTTCAGTTTTTGCATTTAAAACTTCCAGATATAAAATAGGAATTTATATGGCTAAAACTGAGCAATTGCATCATTGTGTTATTGCAACTTTCATCCTTCCTTGTTCAACCTCTCCTACACTCTTTCGGTTTGCTGACACCCTTATTTCTGTGTCACAAATCCAGTTATGTTCTAAACAGCTTAATCCTTCTGATTTATTTGCACTTTAAATGCATAATGTCTGCAAACTTGGACAAGTGTGCTTTTGTGGATGTGTATGTATCTACATAAAATATATCATAAATGTTATACAGTATAACTTGCAGTTTCCTCTTTTCTGTCTCTGTATTTTCCAAGTGTGTCAGTTGTCTTAAAGCCTGTTTTATCCCTCCTGATTTATGTTTGCTCATATTTAATGTGGGAAGCCACACTGTTATAGAGCCTATACTCCTTATGTTCTACATGACCAAATGAAGTACATCACACTTCCATAAATGACCCCCCTTGTCTTAACAGTTTGTAGTCTTACTGCTATCATCTCATGCCGTTTTAGGGTACGTCTGAATTAAAATGAATGTGTAAATAAGATTTTATTTTTCCCATCCTAGCTTCTGTTCCAGTCAAGTGTTCTATGTTCATAAAAGTGTATCTGCTTCTATTATTTTCCACTTGGCATAGTTCCAGTCATTTTTGTATAAACCCAAGTCTTATGGTCTTGTGAAATTCTCAGCTCTCACATTTAAAAATAAAAGATTTAATGGTCACAGAAAAGGCTGTAAGTTTTAATTCAAAATTTCAAAAATTAAAATGTGATAAAAACCTTCGTTTTCAAAATATCACAATTTAAAAGACAATCCCATCACCCACGCTTGCACAGTCTATAGAGGAAACACCATAAGTCTAAAGAGCCATTCAGAAAATCAGGATTGACATCCTAACACAGGCTGGTGCTCCCAGTTTTTCTCTGAGCTCGCTCCCCAGGGACTGCCAGGGAGCCTGGCCTCCACATCCAGGCATCTGTGCAAATCTGTGCTGTAAATCTTCCCCACATGATCTATAAACAAGCTTTTTTTCAAGTTCTGCCAAGTGATGTTGGCAACTTTTTAGAAAACAAAAACAATCTTTTTGTTTTGTGTATTTACTTCTTATTCTTGATTCATGTGTATATTTACTTTTAATGCTTTGCATAAAGATGGTATGATAATGCCTTTATCTACTGGGGTTGCAGCACACATAGGATAAAGGAAATATGGAGGAAAGATGTCTGATAGACTGAAATGTCATTTCACAAATACTAAATAGATGTCATCCAGTTCCTGTGTACAGTTTTTATCATTTTTAGTCTGTTAAGTCTGAAACTGCAGAAAATTCTATTGACAGGTATAGCCTCATTTTATGGACAGGAATATGATGAAGTCAGATGAACTTTTAAAAGTTAGCAAGCCTGCACTTGCAGTAAGAGTGTAAGACCACTATTTAAGTTAGGTCTGACAGACTCAATAATGGAAAATGGAACATGTTCGCTTATGACAAATGAAAATTTACAACAAATGAAAATGTCAAGTCACAAAAGAACAACAGTAACATCAATACATCTGCTAGATGTTCTGGTTATACTCATCAGCAGACATTTTTTGGCACTAGAGGCCATATTAGTCCCTTGTTGCTGTTCTTGCATACTTTTTTGGCTACTGAAAAGAAACACATACAGGGTTACCCTCAGAAGGTCAGTAATGGAAAAGGAAAAGAAACCACCACTCTTTCTTCCAGACTGGAAATGGAACTAAAGCCCTGAAGGGATCCCTTGCTGATGCTGGAGAACCAACTCCCCTTTTCTACCCACTTCCATTGTAACACAAGTTTTCTTCTAAGAATGTTCAGTAATGTGAAAGCCATTAAAATCTACAAAGGACTGCTCCACTTGAGCATGCTTCTGTAAAGTACAGCTTGAAAGCAGTTTGTAGCTAGGCAGCTAGGCTGAAAGGGGCATTTAGGAAGATCTTGCTAGTGTTTCCAAACGAGTTTTAGGTTTCCTTCATGTCTCCTTTGATTTTACATTGCGTTAGTCTTAAAAGAGTACTTAATTCTTAAGTTGAAACATCTTATAATTCTATAATAATTTCATTTCCTACTGTTCCTATTATCTCTTGCCATCATTGACCCAGCTACCTGGTTGTTGAACAATTCACACAACACAGGCTGCTGTTTCAAATACACTCTACACAGGCCATTCCCGGGATCTTGTTTACCTGGGAACAAATCTTCTGTACATTTAAATGGAGGAAACTCTATACCATAAATCAGGCAAATGCTTATTTACATCAGTAGACAGTTGGGTTTGGATAGCTTTTCCTTCCTGGCTCATATTCTGTCTCGTGTTCCTTTCTCCTCTAAATTTATTTGGATTTAGTTACCCTTTAATACCCACTGTTTCACAATTCATTTTTTTCAGAGATTCTGAAAAAGAGAAACCAGAGCTAATTGTGTTCTTTCTACAAAATAGAGCTGAAAAGGGGAATTGGGTGTGTGTCAAGAACTGTTGTGATTTGTTTCTCTCCAGACTGGAAAACAATGATGTTTCTCTTACTCCTTTTCTGCCTTTATTCTACAGTATAAACCTCTGTATGAATAAGATAATGAGATAGTAGATGTGTGCCTTTACTGTGACAAGGAAAAAAACGTTCTACTTAAGTCACTCTGGCTGCTCTTCAGTTTACAGCTTGCATAGGGAGCATTTTGGCTGTTTTGTCCACAAGGCATTCAGTACTGTAGATACACTTTTACAAAACCTTTCTTAAGTTTCAGTTCTTTTCTTGTGCTTTAGCAAACAGGCTTTTAAAATTTGAAATTTAATATTTCCCTCCTCAGCAGCTTATGGTACACCAAAACCTGCGCTGTAAATATCCCAAAATACAGTGTTTCAATATTACAGCTCTTTGTTCTGTGCCCATTTCAATAGCTACTTTATTAGATCTGGAAAACAGTGTCCGAACAGCTGACTATATTGTTACCTTCTACCCTCCCTTTATTATGTTCAAGTCCTGATTTGATACTTTTGTCTGCCTTAAGTTGCTAGCAGTTCAAAAGGTACCCACAAGTTTCACAAGAGAAAGAAATCAGTGACTTAGGACATAAGGACAATAAAGCTGTTTATCAGGCTGTTACCACTATTATGTGTTACCACATGAAATCCCTGCTATATCAGTCTTTCGTTAGAACCCACATATAGAGGAAATCTGACAAGAATCAAGGAGTAATAGACACAGACAAAAAAAATTTACAGCATTAAAGTGGAAACATACACAGCATAAGGGATCTTTTAAAAGTTAGAATATGTTTGGAAGACATGGTAAGAGAACACGTGGATCAAAGTCAGTGGGACCCCTGGCCCAAACCTTCCTGACAATCAGTGGTAGACATTACAATTGCATAATTAATTCTTTTTTTAAAGTTCAGCCTATTCTGCTTTGGTTCTCAGCAAACTGTTCAGATGTCCTTCATTTAATGAGACTGAAAATGATGCTGGCTGGCTCAGTGATATTGAAGCTGTGCCCTTTCCAGCCTAGTCTGCAGAAGCTTATTTTTTTATTTATCCTTCTGGAAGCACTGACCAAACTAATGTCTGTTTTGTTCTTTGTTTTGGTGCCCCTCTTATCCCATGATAGTTACCTCAGTGCCATCTGCTTTAAATTCCATCTTATTAAGGAAAGGCCCATACTTGCCCAGGTTTCAGTATGACTGAAATGACCATTTAGGTTTGATGCCATGCAGGGTTCAGGACATTTGAGAAAACATAAAGTGACTCAGCCTGTATTGGCACAGGCACTGTTTTTATGCTTGGTAACACTATGATTAGTGACTTAATTGCTGACATATGTTTTCCATTCTTTAAGGGTCAGAGATATGAGCTGGAAAATGTTAGGAAGCATTCTTTGACCCTTTGGTAGCAGTGGTGGTGGCAGCCTTCGTAAAGTCTTAGAATTTGTGGTAACGCAAATGCCACAATAACCTACTAAAAGAATTTTATCTCTTATGACTACATTCCTCTTGGTACTAGCCAGTTTATAAGTGATGTGCTTAATGTTATATGCACATGCACAGATAGCCCTTCCAAATTAATCTGACTTTTAACTCTAGATGTCTATGTATCCATGAGGTCGTTATTCATATTTATCAGCAGTGTCATCATTTATCCTTGATTAACAGATAGCTATTACATTTGCATTTTTGGCAAGCAGGGTGTTCACAGCTGTGAAGCAATGCATTTTCCTTCTTGGAATTTCCATTCTTGGAAAAGATTGGAGATGAGTAACTAGGAGATGACATTTGGTAAAGCCATCATGTTTTTTAATCTTGTCCAGACAGCTTTTCCACCTCAGAAATGCATTCTCCCTTGTGTCAATAAGATGACCTTATGACTTTGTTCCTGATATTGTCCATGTGCAACTTTCTCACAATTATTTATTTCGACAGTGAAATATAACTTCTTACTTATGCTATCAGTATCACTACATGGTTTTATATGGGTGGAAAACATGCATTTTTTAGTTTCTAGTAACTCTTCAGAGTTTTTTGCTTAATCACCCAAAACTGATTTATTTCCTCACCAGTAGCTATTTTCTTACTGATTGCTGGTACTAGAAATAGAAGTCCAGTATAATTCCTTGTGATTGAAAGCAAAATGCTGTAACTCTTTCATCATTAAGATAGACCAGCTGCTCTCTCTGCCTTCTCCAATTTTTCTGTATCAGATACTGATCATGGTAATATTTCGGCTTTGAATATTTGGGCTTCAAAATAAGATTTTATTTTAATTTAAATATTCATCGGATATTAGAAATCCAGAATGAAAAATTAATAAAAAGTTACTTTCCAATAGCTTTCCAGTTACTTTCAAAACTCCTTGGAAGAGACTATTGAAATATAATAACAAAAAAATGACAATATTAATTAAAAATCCACTGCATTTTTTTAAACTGGAGAACAAAAATCTAAGGGCTAGCAGTTTTTGGAATGTATTATACTTTTGCTCATGAGTACATTCCTTTTCTTCAATCTTTCATGAAAAGTATTAGTAAATAGAATTTTGTTTGCTAGAGGTATTTGTGTGCTAAAAAGGATGACTTTCCAGGATAAGGATCCTTTATTGTATTTCTTCCATCTTCTCCACACACATGTGCAGTCCATTCCACCTTTGCCTGCTGCTCTTCCTCTGCAAGTGTGTGAATATTCTTTATCATGTATGGATTTTATCTTAACAATCCTTGCAAACAATGATTTTGAGAGCAGCCTTCTGAACCTCTTTGACACTGCTGTACTCTTTGTGTGGCTCAGGACCAGTGTCTAGTTTCAGAGTTACCTTGTGGTTCTTTTAACATTAAATTAGCCTCAGACATTGTGTTCATTGAAGCAAAATAAAAGGCCCCATTTCCTGAAATTCAACTTTGCAGAATCAGCTCTTGTGCAATATTCTTTATTGCAGCTGCTTGGAAAATAAATCAAATACAGCTTTCCATAAAGGATGAAACATAGACACAACTGCAAACATTACTGTGTAACGTAATAGTTCAGGAAGACAAAAAATATAGAGATATTCCTGTTATTGGTTATTTTGCTTTCTCAGATGTCAGAAAATTGCATGAACATTAATATTTGAAGTATAAACAGAGATTTCCTCTCCTTCTCTACTTTAAATACTCCTTGAGGATTTTGTTTTGTTTTAATCAAACATTTCATGTCTCAAGCATCCTTGTAGAAAACTCTGAAGTCATACAAACACATAAATAATCTGCAAATTTATGCTTACCGTGTTTCTAAGTTGCACTCATATGTTGACACTTAAGTTTATTAGCAAAAACTGTATTGTTATTCATTCACACTTCTTCATTCACACATTAGAGAGGTCAGGTATGAACATGTTCCTGTCTTTATTGGCTTAACTTTTAACACTCAAAGAAAAATTTCAAAGACTAAATAGTACATGTGCCTGCTTAGAAAGACATGCTTTTTAATAGCATGTCTTTCTACTGATGAGCAGGTCCTCATCTGTTGACAAAGAGTCATGTGTCTAGTGGGTAAAAACAAAGGACAGTACAGGAAAATATATACTGTTGAGGCTTCCTTAAGGCACAACTACCAGATTCGCAGGAGGAGACGCTCACCCATGCGCTGTCCTTATAGGGCTGTAGCATAGGTATGCCAACCATGTACTTGGCCACTGTCAGATTTTTCTCCTTAGGCCTCAGTAGTGTTTCACCTGCTGCAATAATTACTCTTATTTAACTGACTTTTTTTTTTTTTTTTTAATTCTATAATCCTTTTTTAATTTTTCTTCTTCTGGGGGGAAAAAGAAATCCCATTCTGCCTGAAAGGAGAATTTACAATTATGTGTTGTGTCTTACAGTACAGTATAGAGAGGACAGAAAAGAAAAGCCACATTTTAAAAAAAATCTAATCAGCTTCTCTTTTGAAGTGAAAAACATTTTCTTTTTATTTTTCTAAACATTTTATCATAAAAGTTTCATCTTAGAATAAATTTTTGGTGAAGTTTTTTCCTCTTTTTCTTTTTTTTTTTCCTTGTTTTGCTTTTCTTGTCATTATTAATTTAATTTGCTTCCAAACATTACAGAAAAAACTGATGTAATGTCTTCTTCCATTCCATTTTTAGTGATGGCAAGGTCTTTAAAAGTAAAGGTACCAAAATGAGTAAATAAGCAACTCTTTCTTTCTTCCATTCTTCCTATTCCTTCACATTTCCCATTATTAAAACCAGTAAAATTTCTAAATTTCTCTTTTTCCCATCCAGGTCTACTTTTGACAGATTCTTAAAAAGCAGTGGTTTTGATATTTCTACTGCTCTTACTACTGTTCCCAGTAATACTACTTTTAGCTCTTACTAATTTTATTTTGGGGTGGTTTTTTTGTTTGTTTGTTTTTTGTTTTTTGTTTTTTAATGACCACAGTTCTTAGCACTTTACAAAGTACCTGTTTTGCAGGTACGGAAATAGAAAAGCAGAAGGGGTAAAATGGTTGACTCAGGATGACTCATCCAGTGAAAGAGCAGGTTTTTGCATCCTCTTGTATTACTCCATTCCTGCAAAAGAAAAAAAATGAAACAAAGGATTTCCTGATAGCTTATGTAGTAAAATAGCCTGGCTGTTGCTCAATGGGGGGCCCACCATCTGATTAAGGTTTCTCTTTGAGAGCCAAAGACTTTGACCTTGAGTTTGCTCCACAATCCTAGGCTAGACACGGTGATGGATAGTGCATCTACAATGGTGCCAGGTGAGCTGGGCACATAACCATGCAACTACGTGTGTGATCAGCTTAGCAGAGCTTTGGACATGCAGGTTGAGTTTTGCTGAAAAGAACTGCTTGAAAAGTGCTTTTTATTTGGCAAAATCGTGCATTCTGCAGGGAACAGTTCACAAAATGAAATGGCCAGATGTTGGAGAAATAGTTGGAGACAAAGCTTGTTCCAAAAGCAACGATTATACAGTGACATTTTTTCAGCTGTAGGGACTGGTGCTAGAGGTTGGCATTCCTCCTTCATGGTCTCTTGAACTGCACATTTTGTAACGTTTCCAGAGTGATATAATCACCTCATTGGCGCCAGCAATTATGGCATGTCCTGTCCCAATTTTAGTAATGACATCGGTATCAGAAAAAATAGACTTCTGGAATCAAGTCACCAAACAGCTTTTTTTGCACAAAGTGAAATAAATCATACACAATTTGTCCTGAATACAGGAAATGACAATTCAGAAGATGCCCTTACGTGTTTGATGTATTTTGTTGTTTTGGTTTGGGTTTTTTTTCAATTTCCAAAGACATGGCATTTTAATTTTTTTATCATAAGAAACTCTGTTGTTCAATTGTTATGATTTGACCAAACTCTGCAATGTTTCTGGTAGTTTTAACATTTTTCTGTACAATTCTATACTGCTTTTATTTCACTGAGTGCACAGAATGAATGCAACTCAAATCACGAAATATTCGGCATTCTACTATTTTCTAGCTATTTATTATATGGCCAGGACTTTTACTGACAGCTTGCTGTTCGGACCTATTGGAAAAGCAGTTATAGTGCTTTCATTGACTTTTCTATGATATTCATCACTATGGTACCTTACTGCTTCCCAGAGATGATTTAATAAATTTTCATATGACCCACGTGATACGAGGAACTATAATAAGCCTTACTTAAAATAAGGAGAAATAAAACATTGAAATTAAAGTGAAAATATTCCTTGACATGAATATCCAAAATGAGATGTCTAAGACTTTGTGTTTTTTAGCTACTTGCCGTAGAATGGCTCATGTATTCAAAGCGTTATCCATTTTTTGGAGGACACACTTTTTGAAGACAGGTTGACTTAAACTCAGTCGTGCAAAAAAAACTTAATAATTATGAGCTGGGTGATGTTGAGGGATGCAACCCCTTCTTGTCATGAGGATTGCACCTCCTTGCCTTTTGAACCTCCTTCTGTACCACATTCTTGGGGGTGGGAGCATAGCCAGGAGTAACCACGACTGCTTCTTCCTGTCAGCTTCTGGCTGGGTCACTCTTTAACAAAGATCTCTGCCACTAAGCACAGGGTACATGTAACCATATCTTCTGTGACCGTGCCAAGTGTTTATCACCATTGTGGCTTTATCGTCATATTATGACTCTTCAGAAGTATGTGTTTGCCAGGAAGCTTCCCCATGCAGACTAGTGTTAGCCCTGGGGAACATTTATACCTATCTTCTGGATTTTGTGTGCTTTGATCAGCACTGTAGGGTTTTGATTTAAAAGTTCAGGTCTGAGGAATTACGTCTTTTCCCATATACTTGCTTTATCACACCACTAATTCAGAAGGAATATATAAGCAACTTAGCCACTTCTGATAATGACATCCGACTGAATTCACAGAAAGAGGTGCCTGAGCTCTTTCAGTGTACTAGATTTTCCTTCTCTGGCAGCAGTCTGCTTCTCAACCGTGACCTTATATTCATTTTTATATTTTAGTCTTTCCTGAAAGAGTGGTGTTTTGCTAGTATCTTAGGGGAACTACATTTTAATTGGGATTAGTCACTATGCTTGATGGATAGTTTGCATATTTTTATAAATTGCTAGAAAAACATTTTTAAATGCTTTGAGATTTGATTCCAATATATTTAAAATAAGAGAAAATTAATAGCAATGTGATTTACAGTAAATACATGCTATATAGTCTCACTCAGTGCAAGTCGGTTTTGTATGCCAATGTCCAAACGCTGCAGAAAAAAGAAGTGGGGATAGCTGGATCAAAACTCACTTGGGAAAGAAAAACATTGTTGTTCTAGAATTTCTTGAAGAAATTAAGTAAAGTGATTTTTTTAAAAACAAGTTTGAAGGTACTTTAATATTTAGAGCAAAAAGAAAAGGTACATTATCGAAATTAGTGCAAACAACATTATGGAATCACAGAACGGCTGGAGTTGTAAGGGACCTTGGGAGATCATCTAATTCATCCCTACTGCTAAAGCAGGTTCGCCTGCAGCAGATCACACAGGATCACATCCAAGCAGGTTTTGAATGTCTCCAGAGGAGACTCCACAATCACTCCGGGCAGCCTGTTCCAGTGCTCTGGCACCCCTAAAGTATGGAAGTTTCTCCTTGTATTCAGATAGAACCTGCTGTGTTTCAGTTTGTGCCCATTGCCTCTCATCCTATCATTGGGCACCACTGAAAAGAGTCTGGTCTTATCCTCTTGACACCTGCCCTTGAGGTATTTGTAAGCATAAAAAGGATCCTCTCTTGGCCTTCTCTTCTTCTGGCTGAACAGACCCAGCTCTCTCAGCCTTTCCTCATAAGAAAGATGCTCCAGCCCTCTCATCATCTTTGTAGCCCACCTCTGGACCTCCTCCAACAGTTCTTTGTCTTTCTTAAACTGGGGAGCCCACAACAGGACACAGTACTCCAGACGTGGCCTCACCAGGGTAGAGGGGGAGGATCACCTCCCTTGACCTGTTGGTCACATTCTTCCTAATGCACCCCAGGGTACCATTTGCCTTCTTGGCCACAAGGGCACATTGCTGGCTCATGGTCAACCTGTTGTTGTCCAGGACTCCCAGGTTCATCTCACAGTGCTGCTTTGCAGCAGGTCAACCCCTAAACTGCATTGGTGCCTGGGGTTATTCCTCCCCCAGTGTAGGACTCGACACTTGCTTTTGCTGAACTTTGCTAGGTTCCTTTCTGCCCAACTCTCCAACTTGTCCAGGTCAAACGATTTAAGTGAATGGTGACAGACAGACTGTAATTAAATAACAACAATATTAAAGTGGAGAACCACCAGCCCTACTGAGACTGCGCTCCTAGAAACGCAGCGGTGCTCACAGGCACCCACAGCTGGGGCAGCTGGCAGGGGCTGGAGAGAAAAGGCTGGTGGGCTGCTTGGGACCACACCTGGATTTGCTGTGTACTCTTAATCTTGTCTAGATTGAGTGGCTCTATTTCTCAGCCCTCTTTACTTCAGATTACCCAAAATAATTCAGATTCTTCAATATTTTCTGCAGATTTCCTCATTCAGACCTCAATCTGCCACATATTTTACCAGAAGCCTTGGGGAAAACAGTTAATATCTTGGTGGCCTTTTTTTCTTATCTGAAAATGGAGATACTGGTCCCAATAGGGTTAATATATCAGAAGAGCCATATGAAGTGCCTTAAACCTTGTAGAATTCTGGACAGATTACCACATTTCTTGGAAATCCATTTTGTTTCTCTTGCATTTTTTGTTTGCATTTATATTATGCTACAATAAGACAACTATTTCAGCTTCAAAGAAATATCGAAACATCAAATCCATGTAACAGAATCTAGAACACGGCATTCTTACCTGAACATCACTTTAGCAGGAAGATAATCGCTTCCAAGAGCCAAGTTCAGGGAATAGAAGTTACCAGGTGAGGGTGAATGCTCTTTCCAAGGAAATAATAAAAAGAATCAAAAGAAGAATCCCAGTATAGCTGAGTGCAATGAGCAAATTGATTCAATAGCTTTAATGAAAACTTGTGTGCCAAATGCATGTACCACTGAGGTATAATTAAGAATAATGAGGTGACATTATGAAAAGTACACCTTGAATTAAGTATAAGGAGACTGTTCTAAGTAAAACACCCAAAGATATGCAATAGTCGTCAGAGGAAACTCCTTCCTTGGAAACTTCATAACAAAACACTAAATGGTTTGTTTAGAGAGATTATCTACATTTTCTAAGACGCTTGATAGAAAATCATGAGACAGAAGCTCAAACAGATAGTTGGAATTACTTTGCTAATGTATTTGAGCAGACTAGTTCTTAAAAACCTTTTTGCTTCAGTGCATTTTTTTGTTCTACACGTTTTCTATTCATGTGTTATCTGGGCTTTTAATGTTAGTCTTAAGCCTTGTTACTCTCTAAACGTTTCTAAAAAAACAGTTATGCCAAGAACAAAAGCTAAGTTCTACTGCTAAAAGCAAATGTCATGAAACGTCACATTTTCTTATTTTGCTTGCAGTTTTGATACTGGGAAATCTAACCACACCACTTCTAAAAATGGAGTAGATCATAGGGCTTGCTTGCTGAATCACTTAACTGGAAACCCAAAGCCACAAGGAGAAAGTTGGCTTGAATTCTCCAGTAGAAAAAAAAAAATCAGATTTAGATCATATGTTCCTTCTAGTATAATTCGCTTAAAATTCACTGAACATATTTTTAAGCAATAGAAGGCATTTTTTTTAACTTTGCTATAGAGGAAGTAAAAATATCAGGTCACATTTAAACATTTTTTTTAATTCAAATGTAGAGAGTTGATATGATACCCTTTTTAAAATGCCAGTATAAATTTCTCTCTTTTTTTCCCTTCATTTTCCTGAGGTCTTTAGTTTTAACTAGACGTGGGGAAGAGACAGAAAGGAAAGTAGAAGGAGAAAACCAGATGTGGTCTCTCCTGCATCACTGGGTAGACACTGCCAGAAAGGAAATATTTTGAAAGGTCTTGAGCAGAGAATTAATGAAAGAAATATTTTTTAGGCCTGCTATTCAATTATATAAATCCACTGGTTTATGTTTACAAGTTTTTTTCTGATGCTGCAAGTTAACCTATTTAACATCTAAAGTCCAGTGGGAGCCTATGGCAGGGGTGATTACTGACCATTTGTTTCATTCTGATACAGAAAATTCTAAAGTTTTATCTTTATTGAACTCCAGAGATATCTATGTCTGACTAAAAATAAGACAGCCGAGGTCTGCTATTGGCTCAGTTTAATGCTTCGTTTATTAATAAGCAACAAAAAGGCCCAAGAGAAGTCATAAAGACAGAACAAAAGTACTTGTCCAGTCTACTTAATAAATATAAAGTGTGTCTGAAATCAGAATTTCTCAAAGAAATTATGATAATTATTCGGTGTATTAGCAAGTCTTTGGACAGATTTACAGCTGAATTCAGTAAATCCAGTGAATATATTTAATGTATGAAGTAAAATAGAGTTTACCTAAAATGTAATGAAAATTCAGCTCCTACTAGCAGATAAAGTCTGCTACAGAGGAAGTGGTTTTAGTATCTCTCTTCATTTACTCTTTGTACTCCCATCTCTGACTGACAGCAGTAAAATTAATATAACAAAACCATTGTCCACCTCACACACAATATTTTCTAATGACATAGTATCTCAGGAGTCTGTACATATTTTGAAGATTTGGGTCACCATGGGTATGATTTCCACAGTACCTATAATGGTCCATCCTACTAAAATAGCCATAACTAATACAGAATAAATCCATCACATCTAAGATGTTTAAACTGTCCTGCTTCGATACGAGTTGCATCCCATCTGGCAGGGAATGAGCCTGCCATTACCCTGGGTTTTGTACCAAACAATCCTAAGGATGGGTACACTGTGGCCTTTCTCTACCGCCCTCCACATCCATGATGGGTCTCATCTGCTGAGGTGGCTGATTGCTTTTTTCATCCCAAGCAATTGAAATAACAAGTTTGGATTTTGCATTTGAAGGGACCATCCAAGCTTCCCCTTTCTCCACTAGCTACAGGCTACCTCCAAGGGTGGGCTCCTGTTCCAGTGCACAAGTGATAAATAGCTTAACTTTTCCTTGGAGAGGTAAATAAAGTTTTATTACCTTGCTTTTGCTCTAAGTAAGAGCCTGCCCAACGGAAGTTGTGATAAACCAGTTCTGTGATAATTTCAGTAAATTACAGCTGCTATGCCAAATGCACCCATTCAGTGTGACAGTGGAATTATGCTTCCAGGTGAAAATATGGGAAGGGACTTCTGAGAAGTAAGGACACTAAGATGCGTAGGTAGGCCATAGTGCAGACAGATGGCTGGAGAGATTGCTTGACATTAGAACAACGGACTCTATCATGTTTAAAGATGGCATTAGAAGATAAGGTGTCCCTAGAAGATCAATCCATTTGTCTGTGACCTCTTTCACTCTCCATAGCTTCCAAGATAAGATAAGCTGAAGGTACAGGGATACTTTGAAGGGCAATATAATGAGTACAGTTTGTATTCTTAAAAAAATCTAGTAAATTCTTCATTTTGGGAGGGAATTTATTTCCTTCTCTCTTCTACTATTGATGACTTCTCTAGCAAAAACTAAATGAAACAAAAATCCTGGACAATGGACTACAGGAATAAATTGCTAAATTCTCAGTAATAAGGAAGACCAACATTGAGATTTTCTATGCAACCTTAATTACAAGCTCTTGTGCATATTCGTTATGATGCTATTACTCCTTATGTAACTAAAAGCTACATTTCCTACACAATTCTTCCCTTTTTTTCTTTTAACAACCTCTCAGAGAGTAGGAAAGTGTCATTTAAGGACTCAAAAGGAAGTCCACAAAGGGTTTCTTTCACTGCATAAGGAAGCTGTGCAGCCATTAGCAGTGAAGCAGTGCTGCTGAGATCCAGGATCCAGAACCTCTCCTTTCCTTGCCACAGATTCCTACTATTGCCTGAAGCAAATAATTAATAATCTTCCTAAAGGTTGCTTGCGATGTTATTACTTCTTTTCCTATAAGGAGTACAGGGAAGATCAGCCATGAATGTGTAAAAGTTGCTCAAGAGAGTTCACCACCTTTATCCCCATCTCTGTACAGCGCCTGGATGATAGACAGCGGGCAAGACATGCGAACACGATGAATAGCCAAAAAAGGAAAAAAGGCTGAACATTTATCTCATGTCATGTTTGCCATCACTGAACACTGAATAAGGCAGGCTCTAAAGATAAACAGTATCCACTAATATCATAAAACATTTTGTCAAAACACAGACACAAAAGTTGCTGAATTAGCACTGGCTTTTCATAGCTTTGGCATCTCTGGAGTTGCAGCAAAGCTCTTTGAACTTAGAAAATTCTGTGATGTGCTCTGTGCCAAATGCTCGTGTCAGTAAAGGTGGCTTCAGCTTGCGTGTGTTGTGCAAAGTGCCCAAAGCTGGCTGCAGAACAACAGTGGAAAATTCTGTCTTTAAATGGCCACTTTCTGCCTGTGAAATAATAATAAAACAGTTCTTGTGCCTTCCATAACAACTTCCATGCTCTTTCTTTTCCAAAGACCATCCTCCAACAAAAGCGTAAGGAGGCTGAGGAAGACACTAGGAAGAGAATAACTTTGGGTTTGTCACTGAACATGTACTTTTCAATTCACAGCATATTCTTGCTGTGGCTTAAAACTTAACAGGAGTGGAAAGATAAACATGAAGCAAGCACAACTGACTTCTGCAATTTCTGTCCAGACAAATTAAAGAGTCTATCCTATTTAGGTATCACGAACTTTTAAATTTTATCAATGTATGCTGCAAGGACAAGACAAACTTGTCTGAAAGTCTTCAATTCCCCACTCTGATTCTCTGTTCAACACAATGTGATCTTCAGTGCTATTTCTTGCAAATAAGATTTGTGATTCAGCCAAAGGAACAATTTATTTTATTTTCAGTGTAATAACACATTTTCCACTTAAATTTCTACAATCTTTTGTATCTGAAAGTGTTAGCAAATGTCACGGTAAATAAGAGCTAAACAAGACAACTGCTGTAGCATTTTAGAAACTTTTCAATATAAACATATGTTTCTGGCAAACCAGTGCTGTATGCACATTCCTCTTTGGCTGTAGAACGGAACATTTTTTTTCTTGATGCGTATTTACATGAAAGACGTTTTCGTTGAGCAGTATGAGCCAAACGCTAGCTGATTTGGAACCCGTTCATTACTTTCGACACCCATCTAGTGGACATGACACAGTATCACAGGATAAAATTCCTGTCACAACAGCCATGTTCAAGTCTTGCACATACTTTTAGCTACCTGGTGTGCAAACCCAGCCGATGAAACTGTAATTTTATCTAATAGACTTTGAAATGTCAAACAATCACTATTTTGTAATCATGACAGTGAAATCATTCATAGAAGACTGCCTTAGTTTCCAACTGAGAGAAATAAGACTGGTAATAAAATATTCAGATCATACCCATAGAAGGCAGGTGAAGAAAATAAAACTGCAAACAAAACAATACGTCCCTTCAGTCCAACAAAATAATTTTTAATTGGTTGAATGGGTGAGTCCACTGATAAAGAAATTAATTTAGTTAATTAAAATTTTCCTGCTGTGAGACAGACTTACATGTACCTTAATTTATTTTTCTCCCACTTTTAACTTTTACTTTAGAGGTTTAAACCAGCTTATATATATTTTAAGTGATACTGCCATTGCAGAAGTTAGTCTTATTGAGCACAGCAGTAAACAATCCTCTTCCATTTTGTATGAAATTTGATGAAAGATCTGTCCTGCTGCTCTCAATAGAAAAACAAAACATATGCCCTGTGTGTTGTTTAAGAGCCTTTTTGTTCTTGCAGCTTTTTAAAGAAAAAAATATTTAGGCAATGAAATAAAAGCTTTAGGAATTTGGATAGAGTGAGCTCACAGTTGTTCCAGGCCCTTCATTGGCAATGTAAGTATTTTGTGCTCCTGGAATACTCAGGACTTCAAACTCAAAAGATATTGATTGCTAGTGAATAATAGTAGTCATGCTAGTAGTAATGGCAGTATGGTTATTCACTTATGTCACTATAAGCTGCCAAGGGTGTTTCACTGTAGTATTCATGCTATCTTGCCCTTTTGAATATGTTTTTCAATAGTTTTTTTAACAGTGATATCGAAGATGCAACGAACAGGGAAGATGAAATGCAATGGGGAACTTTGCATTGTCCAAAACCATCCAGCAGGCTGGTGGCAGAACTCTCATTTGATGTTTTATGGATTAAGCTTTGTTATCTTGAGATTAATAAAGTTGTGTAGTACTAGAAAATTTGAGTATACAGAAAAACTATTCAGGCATAGTTCAAAGTAATCAAATTTGGGAAGAAGTATAAGTGTTAGAATTTACTGGCAGTGAATTGTTCTGAAAACTATGGTGAAGGATTGAATTGCTAAGCTCTCTTGAAGTTTAATACCATTTTCTGAATATTTAAAACAAAACCAGTGCTTTTTACATTCAAACAGTGAGAGGTGAATACAAAATAAATAATATAGTCTGAAAGCAGCAGAAGTCTTGAAGTTCCAGGAATATGTGCAAATTAACAGTAGAACAATGAAATAAAACAGGAAACCAAGGTCCATTCTCTGCCAGACAATGTGCATCTCTGCCAAAATAGGCAATACATGTTTATTTGATTAGTTCATTTAACAAAGATAAAAAGGCCATGGGAATGCTGTCACTTCTCTAAAGCATTAAAGCAGCACCCTTCCTGCAACCTCAGGTCGATCGTAGATAACAGAAAGAAACAAGCTAACGGAGAGTAGTATGTACCTGCTGTGACACCTGTGCCAGGCTGAAGGCTAATCAGCAGCTGACATGCACTGTACGTTTTCTCTTCCACTGTCATTAGATATTATTGAAAATCAGTGGGTGCCCTTCATGTGAGCACTTTTTTTTCAAAATTAGTGCTTTAGGTGGCTTCATTACAAATACATATTATGATGTTAACACTCATATTTGACAAGTCATGTGAAAGATCCTCTGTTGATCCCTCATTCATAAATGCTGTAGCACTATTATTTAAGTTCCCATTAGCGAGGAAAACGACCCCAAGTAGCTATAAACCAACATCTCACATGCATCTTTCCTACTCTGCTGTAAAAAGAAAATTTATCTTTGGTTTTAGAGATATAACCAACTAGGGAAACAAAAGTCATCTTCCACTTCTGGCTGGAAAAAATGTGCTCCATCCCATCAGATGGAGACATAATCTTGCTAATCCACACATTTGTAACCTCTCAGATTACATACCACAACACATTGAGTCTAAAACGGAGCCACATGCTCTGAAAAGGTTCCACATGGAACCAAATGCAGCTGTCGAGCTGCTAAGCAACACGTGTTGCCATGATCACGTCCTCCCAGCACTGCCCACCCTGCACTAGTTTCTAATTGATGGCAGACTCCCGTTCAAGGCCTTTGCACTGTTTTTCAAAGCTGTTTGGGGAAACGTCATAGACTACGTGAAAGAGCATCTTCTCTTTCTTTCTCTCCTCTCACCCTTCAGCCTCTCATGACGGCAATGTTCCCTAGGAATTATAAGCTTGTTTACCACTCTCAGTACCAAATAGCTAGAAGTGCTGGATCTAAACTGTGTAGCTCAAAGACACGAACAGCTGCAGAGGTCACGCTGCTTGGCAGTGGGCAAAAAACCCATTTCTTGAATCTGTTTGTAAAATAGAAACTAATGCATGCAAACATGCCCAAGTACACACATACACCATAATCCCACCCCAGCACTTTGTTTATTGGGATAAGACAAAATATGTTATTGAAATATTTGAGTAGTAATGAAATATTAGGGTTGAGTACTCGATAATGAAAGAGTCCTCAACTGCCTCAACAGTGGGAGACAGGATAATGAGAGTCCAGCTCAGAAGAGATGGGGCCTGAGGAAGAACACAATGAAACGTCGTGTTTTCTCAGGTGTGGAGATCATGGATACTCTGCATGCATAGAAACATAAGGCTTCCTGTATTCCTAATAGTGGTAGTTTTTTTCCTCTACCAAATTTCTTTCCCTTCAGGATTGTTCTTTTTGGTTATCAGCAGTGTGCCTTCATTTTTCACTTAGTAGCGGTCTTTACTTCCTCATTATTATCAAGAAGTAATTACCTAGTGATAAATTTGTCAAGAGTGTGTTTATTAATTTCAAAATTCTTATGTCAATGGCATAAATATTTTTCTCTTTTCTTTTTACAGTTTCGATGTAGACAATGGTACATCATCAGGACGAAGTCCCTTGGATCCCATGACGAGCCCTGGATCAGGGCTAATTCTTCAGGCGAATTTTGTCCACAGTCAACGTAGAGAGTCTTTCCTTTACCGGTCAGACAGCGACTATGATCTTTCTCCAAAGTCCATGTCCAGGAACTCCTCCATTGCTAGTGATATGTAAGTACATTATAAAATACTTTTAGCTTATGTTTTGTCCTCTGTCTGAAGATTTTTCCGGCAACAAGAAATGTATTTTGTAATCACTTGTGCTGCTGAAGTCATCGATAATTGTTTGTTTATTTCTTTAATGAAGCTTGTATATGTTTCTGCACTTTCTGAAAGTAAGGATATCATGAGGGTATATTTAATATCTTTATGTGCTTTGTTAGTTTTGACAGAGTAGTGAAGACAGTCAGTACCGGTGTATCAAAACACTAAGGAGAGTTCTGATTTTCTGGCTATTAAGTTATTTTCAAGAGAAGGAATACAAACTCAATTTCTGCTTCTTAATGTTCTTAAGAAAAATATACTATCTATCTGCACCAGGTATTTTTAGGTTTTTAGAGAAAAGGTTTCCAGCTGGCAGAAATTAATAAACTCAAGAGAGGCAAAAATTATTTCAAATATCCTTTTAAATAAAAGGCTTAGCTAGTAAGCTTTGTGCCCAATTTTGTGACCAATTTTGGTTGAGACAAAATGAGTAAGAAAAAGACCAATCCATCTTGTCTTGTCATAAGGAAAAATGCATTTCACCTGCAAATAGTGACCCCTTCTAGCAAATCTTCCTCTAACAGATAACCTTTCTTTTAGATGGACAATAGTGACAATAGCTTTTAATATGACACCTGAGCCAAGATACCATTTGGAAAGACTTTTACATTCAGGGGGGCAACCCAGGTCACTGCGTTGCTTAGATGAGTCATTTCAATTAAGAATTCAATTAGTGCTCCATCCTTGAACTCGTAATCCACTTCTGCATTTCCTAGAATTCTGGGTAATATTTCAGTACATGGAAGTAAATTGGATAAACAATTGAATTACTGAGACACTGAGCACACTTTTTTCCTTTGGATATTTATATTTATTCTTCCTTTCAAAATTGACTTAAAACACATCTGCGTATAAAATTTATTTTATCTCACGTCTGGATAGACTTTCACAGTCTCCTGCCACAGAGGAACTGTTGTACTAAGAAGGTAAGTATTGCTGCCACTGTTTAGAGTGGAAGCACATTAGGAAATGTAAAAGGAAAGTTGTTTTAACCATGGAATATTAATAATGTATCAGTAAGCCTAATTATAATAAGCTTAATTGTATTACAGAAATGACGTAAAAGAAAGCCAAAGAATGAAAGGGGGGAAGTTTACAAAATAAGATAGCGAGGGGAAAAGAAGAAAGAAAAGAAGGAAAGAGCGAGGGGAGAGGGAGAGGGAGAGGGAGAGGGAGAGGGAGAGGGAGGGGAAGGGGGAAAGGGGGAAAGGGGGAAAGGGGGAAAGGGAAAGGGAAAGGGAAAGGGAAAGGGAAAGGGAAAGGGAAAGGGAAGGGAAAAGATAGCACAAATCTCTTTATATATGGTTTCAAGGATAAATTGGATGTGTTCGTGGAAGGGAAACTCACTGAATATTATTAAAACAGAGAAACCACTCTGGTTCAGGACATTCCTAAACGAGGTGGAGGCTCGAAGAGTTGTCAGGGGAAGTATCACACAAATTTTAGATTACTCCCAAATTATCCTATTTCCCTTTTGCATCTATCTACATGCTTAATTTGAAGTACTGCATATTTCTTAAGCACAAGCAAAATATATTACACAACATATACGTCATTCAAGTAATGTAGATTAGTTAATTGTATATAACAGTTAGTATCCCTTGATTCTTCAGTACTTGAGTTACCAACCTCAATATTTTATTTTGTAAAGCAAAATAGAAAGCAAAAGGCATTCACCTTTTATTTGGAAGGGGTATAACATAAAGATTTCTGGCATTTCCATTACTCTCAAATAGTGTGCTTACAATAATACATTCCACTTCAGCATCAGCAGATAAAACAGAAAGAAGATTTTACTCAAATATGGGATGTCATGATCAAAGACACCCAGTGGATGGCAGTGCTAAAGTACTGAATTCATTGTTCTGTCGTTATTTATAATTTGCACTGCTGCAGCAGCTCTGAGCTCCAGCCGAGGAAGGGAATATAGCCATGCTCAAGTCTTTGCAAGCCTAAGATGAAACAATGGGGTCTGCCACAAAGAACTTAAAAGTTGAAGCATTGAGGTGATAATGGAGAGACTAGTACAGTCAGATACTGTCCCCAGGAGAAGTTACAACGTGGGTCCCTACGCCCAGAGTAGTAAACCTCACAGAGCAAGCGAAGAGAGTTTCATTCAGTGAGTTGAGATGGAAAGGGACAGAAACATGGGCAGAGAAGGGGGAAGTGGAATGTTTTTTAAAAAACAGAGAGACTAAAGTATGTTTAAAAGTGAGTAGCCAGTTTAGCTGAGGAAAAGAATAAAAGATGCGATGAGCGCAAGGTTGCTCAGATGAGAGAAAGTTAGTGGAACAAATCTGGGTGCAGTTACGGCACTGAAAGAGGCAGAAAAAGCAGCTGCCTGATACGAAAGAAAATAAAAGTAAAAATAAAAATGGAGTGTGACTCAGTAACATATTCTTTTCGATTTTCTCTTGGAAGAAATAGCATGGGTTTAGTGAAGAAAAAAGGCAAAACATGAGATGATATGAGGAGGCAAGAAAAAACCATTCAAGGTTGTGAACTGGAGAGGCAGGTGGTTTAGACAGGAAGAAGTAAGGTCCAAGGTGGAAGAAGATAGATGCATTGTGAAGCCTGGCTATGGGAATTCCAGCAGAGAGATGAAGATATGCAAGAGGAAGAGAAGTGAATGGGCAAGCCAGTAAGCATAAGCGAGCCAATATGAGGCACTACAGGGCAGAATCTGTGATGAGGGACAGGAAAACAAGTTTGAAGGGAAGGAGAATAAAGAACAGAAAACAACACCACAATCAAAGTCCTCGACAGCACTGTTGCAATACAGAGGAAAAAGGAAACAAGCTAGCTGAAAGATGAGCATAAATCATCAGTGTTGTACTGGAAGAATTGTCAGGTTTACGTTTGAAGACGTCAGTGAAGCACAGAGCTTTGAACATGGGTGTCTTGCAGAAGTGGCCTGATTACTTAATACTCACTTGGCACTGCTGTTGCTGCTCAGAGCTTGCAAATGCAGAAAGAGGCAGCAGCAGTAACAATTTTTGTGTCTTTATTCCTGAGAGGTCACTGATTAACAAAGCATGAGACAGAATTCGTAGAGAATCTCCATTTTAGCAAAAAGAAGTCCTAACCAAGTCAAAAAATGGATTCTTCAATGAAATCATTATCACTCTCATGAACACCAAGAAAGAAGCCAATAGGCAGTCCACCAGCTAGGGCAGAGCCCATGTTTTAACTGCCACTCTAAAGGGAGAAGAGCATGTGCAGTCCCCCTGTGATACTGAAGAAGTGGACCAGAGTGTAGCAGACCAGATCAGAGGACCAAGGCACTCTCGATACACAAGGCTGTCTGAGTTCCACTGTGTCTTCTGAATGTATTATATCTAGGGGTAAAGGTGTGTGACAATAAGCACTCCTTAAGTCTACCCTTTTAGCTTGTCCACAGAACACAGCTTGGAGGCAACACCTTGGTCTTGCCAGGACTTGGCCAACTGAATATCACTCAGTAAAAAAAAGAGACTGGGTGGGCAGTTTTATGGGCTTCTTTAGAGAGTCTCAGCACTGTTTCCTCAATCAGAACAAATATCAGTATAAGCCCTAATTAGTATAATTATAGGAAATGTTCAAATTTCTATTAAATCTTGCTTCCATCTTTTAAGCACCAGAACCCAGCCAAGGAGCACTGACCATAAGGACCTGCAAGGTCATTAGCTTGCTGATCTGAATGTGCAGATGGTCCCCATTACAGCCATTCCCCAAACCCGCCAGCCTACTGCTGTTCTGCCAATACCTGCCATAGATAGTAGCATCCCTCTGCTGCTATCCCTGGTAAAACTAATGTCAAGAGGATGCAATTTACTCCAGGATTTTTTTCCCTGGAATTACAGTATTATCCTGCCTTCTCCTAGAGGACGTGCTACCTTGTGGACTGTATTTGAATGTATCTGTAAACCTTGGTTCCACATTTACCGAAAAAAAACCCAAACCCACAATACAACAAACAAAAAAACTCACTTCTTTGAAAAATAAACCCCAAATCTGAACTACTCTGGAACAAAGAGAACCTCTGTAGTCTGATAAACATGGATACTGACAGATTTGGATTGTTTTGTCGGGATGAATTGTGCTCTTCTTCAACAGCTGGAGAAATAGTTGGGGTGAGGGGGTGTATTTTTTCCCAAAATAAATATAATTTTGCAAAGAATAAAGAATAAGAGAATTGTTCTGGCTGCAAAAATTACCTTAAATAAAGGGAAATTCCAAGGTAGGGAGTTCCCTTATTTATCAGTGACTGACAGGTCTGGTCTTGACCTGAAGCTGCAAACAGACTGAAATATCCCTTTAGCTGACATGTGGAATAACTGCCAGAGAAAAGAATTTTAGAGGTAAATTCATACACATTTTCCAGTTCTCGACAGTCTGCTCAGCTTTTAAAAAACCACACTGTATTCTATCTGAATCTGATTTACAAAGAGAATGTAATTTAAAGTAATGTGAGACAAAGATGGCAAACCTGGACAGCTGATACAGTTTACCTGAGCCTTTAATATACCAATAAAATAATGAAATGAAGACAAACTTTCTCATACAGAACAAAAAGCCAAATTACTAGTGATACAGCTTATTCCTCTATTTGTGAGCCAGAAAGGCCTGGATTTATTCATAAAATACTATGACTATGCATCTGAAGTTAGGGAGAAAAAAAATGCTTTTCCCTGAAAGGTTCTGGCCAAGACTCTAGGAGAGCACAAACGACTTGCAATTACTAAGCAGAGTAATTGCACTTCAGGTTAACAAATTAGAAGTAATTGTCTTTCTTTCCAGATAAACTGCTGCTGAAATTTCTCACAATTCATCAGTTTCTTTTCTCAAAATTCGTGATATTACTATGTGGAAGAGCCAAAAAGAGCTAGCTNTAGAAACAATTTTTAATGAAAAAATGTAACTAAGTGTTTGACAGTTATTTGTCCATTGAAAGAAATGTCCTTACATTACTTTATCAAAAATAGGGCAAGATTTTGCATCATTGGTTTCACTTTTTTTTTCCTAAGACCTTTAAACTGAATAAATCACCAGGTTGCAGCTTCAATTAAGCTAAATAATCAGTAAGTAATTTAAAATATTTTTTGAGTTATAAACAGAAACGTTTTGAAAAAAAGACCACTGTGTCCTTTCTAGTTGCTTGGAACATTTTACAAATGGAATCTAAACCAAAGAGCTAAGTGATATCTGGTTTGCTTAGATATAAATAATAAGTTTGTGCTAACTTCATTAGTTGATCAGGAAATCAGTTACACTGTAAACAAAAAGGGAATATTTTCACATTGAGAAGGATTCATTCAATCTGTTTTTTAATTCAGATAATTGTAAGTTATTCTAATATGCATTTATATGGTTATTGAATCGGGATTTTTTTTTGTGAAATGCAAATTGATTTTATCTTATGTTCAGATAACACAGAAGCATTATTGGTTTTATATCTGAATGCTAAAGCCTAATAATCTTCTGGATATAAGTCTAAGTTGTTAAACACATGACTTCCCCTTCAAACACTTCTAACATATCAGGCTTTTTTTTCCCCTTCACTGGCAATAATGGATGTTTGAAACAGAATGGCAAGCTACTGTTCTTATGCTAAACAAAGCAGTTTCCCTAAACAAAGGGAAAGTGCAGGGTCCTACATCTGGGCGGGAACAACCCCAGGCTCCAGTATAGGTTGGGGAGTGACCTGTTAGAGAGCAGTGTATGGGAAAGGGACCTGGGGGTCCTGGTGGACAGCAGGATGACCATGAGCCACCACTGTGCCCTTGTGGCCAAGAAGGCCAATGGCATCCCGGGGTGTATTAGAAGGGGGGTAGTTAGTAGATTGAGAGAGGTTCTCCTTCCCCTCTACTCTGCCCTGGTGAGACCACATCTGGAATATTGTGTCCAGTTCTGGGCCCCTCAGTTNCTTACTAGTGTTTATAAATATATGAAGGGGAGTGTCACAAGGATGGAGCCAGGCTCTTCTTGGTGGCAACCAATGATAGGACAAGGGGTAATGGAATCAAGCTGGAACACAAGAGGTTACACTTAAATTTGAGAAGAAACTTCTTCTCAGTGAGGGTAACAGAACACTGGAACAGGCTGCCCAGGGCGGTTGTGGAGTCTCCTTCTCTGGAGACATTCAAAACTTGCCTGGACACATTCCTGTGTAACCTCATCTAAGTGTTCCTGTTCCAGCGGGGGGATTGGACTAGATGATCTTTTGAGGTCCCTTCCAATCCCTAGCGTACTGTGATACTATGATACTGTGAATTCCTAAACCCCTCCAGTCAAAGGTGTGATGTTATTAGAAACATGGTACCAAAACTAGTTCTTAGCTGGGATTTCAGCTGAATCACATCACCACTCACTTCTAGGTTTGCTGCAGTGCAGGGGAGAGAGCACGGGTGTGTTTTGTGTGTGCCCAGGTGTGCATGAGATACTGAAGGATGAGAGCAGTGTGGAGAAAGGGACCTCTGTGAAGAGGGACTTGAATGTTTTGGAGGATGTCTCTTATACTGGTTTTCTAGCTCAGTCATCACCTACATGCACAGTCTGAATTTATTACACAATGCAGAAGAACATCAGCTCTTATTTCACCCCTCAGGACACAAAGAACACTGTGTATGCTTGCCGTGGTGCTAATGTTGTGTTTAGCTGTAGAGTTTGTTCCTTGAAAATGGACAATCTGAAATTCTAATAGGTTTGCCTTGTTTTTGTTCAAGTCTTCTTGTTTCTTCTTGGATATGTTCATTCAGGGGCCTCTGAATTAGATTAAGGGACCCTTTTTTCTAAACCTTGAAGCTGAGACAATCTTCCTGTGGCTGGCTGAGAGCAAGCTCACTCAGGCTGGTTAGTTACCTTAAGCAGGTGCTGTTCTCAGCAGCTCTGCCCTCATTTCTTTGAGAGAAAATCTTTCAGCCTGTATCAGCAGGAGATTCACAGGAAAACTCATGTATTCTTATTCTTCAGAAGTAACACAATCATATCAGTTTTCAACACTTAAGCAACAAGCAGGTAAGCAAGTATCTCCTGCTTAAAAGCAGTTCAAGGTAGTACATTTTATTTTTATTTGCAGCAAGCTAAGAGTTTATGTATGTTAGCTAATGCAATCAAAACTGATTAATAGTAACTCATTAAGCTGTACTAACTTGATTGCTTCCAGTGATGTGTGCACACCCACTCATTAATTTTCTTTAACTCTAGCAGAAAACAAACCTATCCTTTAGTCACTGGTGCTTGTTTGACAGCCTTGCTTAGAGCTAAATTATTATTTCTGTTGTACGAGCAGTCCAGCAATAACACTGCTGCATTGTCCTGGACTCTTCTGATTTAGTTCAGCTCTTTTCTGGTTCAAAGTCTTATTACCTCTGACTTACACCAGCCCCTCCTTTAACACATAAACCAAACTGCTGCGCTGATGTAGCTTCTTTTCCCTTGCCATTGCCTCAGTGGCTCCGAGCTAGGCTACTGTATCACCTATGCCAGTGAAACAGTCTGGGAAGTCCATGTTCTGTTTGTCTTTAGGACTGAATAATTCTCTGTCGGAATTAATGTAGGACAGTTGCTTAGAGTCATCCACCATTCACACAGAATCACAGAATG
>VWYH01007357.1:0-10200 GCA_013399365.1 Pampusana beccarii | reverse complement strand
AGCTCTAGGTACAGCTCTTCACAAACATCTGCCACTACAGTAAAGGGAAAAACCCAAGGCCTGAGCCATGTAATGTCTTCTCATGTCATAAAGCCCAAAGAGACCCAGACAGCCAAGCAACGCTCTCTTACCTTCACGTCTTCTTTGGACACTAAAAAGACTCCTTACTGCAGATTCCAGTGTAAAAATCTGCCTTCTCCCCTCCCCTTGCCATGCTGAAACACTTGTGTTTCTCCCAGCAGCCCAGTGCTAGGTGTGATGGACTGCCTTCAATGGAGGTGTATGGGGGCACAGAGAAGAGACAAGTCAAATACTAGACAACGTGTATGTAGACTTAATTTTCCTTATTTCCTCTCATGCTGCTGTTAATGAAAAGCAAGTATGCACCACCATAAACATGAAGAGGTCTGGGACGCGCATCACAGGCTTAAGCTTACATAGGGGACAAAATAGTCTTCAGGGTCTACAAAACAAACTGAAGATAAGGAACTACTAGGAGGGGGAGTTCATTAAAGGCAAGTTTGCTCAAGGTAGCTAGAGTGTCAATGAAAGAAATACCTCTAAAAATTATTTGCTGCATAAACAGGCTGTGCTTGGGCATAATTAACTCTGATTATCCTCTACTGAGGAAGGACATGTGACACTCTAGGCTGTAGAACTCTTCCAAACAGTTGAGAGCATGAGCAATTCAAACTGTCAGCAGTGGTATGATTCATGCTATGACATTTAGGAACATGTAAATTGAATTTATTGTAGTACTTTTTTGTGGCAGGCTGAAATAACCAAGGACAGACAAAATGGTTGTTTTCCTCTCTTTCTGTTCTTAATCATAGCTGGAAAATCCACATGCATATTCATAAAATTGGAGATTGTTTTGCCTGATGCTGACAGTGCTACCAAGCTTTTCTTACTCCTGAGAGGACCAGAGCTCAGAGCACACACAGCTGACAACACTGCCATGTAGGGCACAGACTTGTTCCTGCAACTGGGTCTGAGCTATCTGGGTGGTTACCATTATATGACCTGAGACATGGTGACTATTCACAAAAGGAAGANAAAAAAAAAAAAAAAAAAAAAGTATTTTATTTTATTCTATCCCCATTATTCAATGGGATGCCACAGGTCTTTCATGTCACTTCAAAAACCTGCTTCGAATACCTCTTATTAATTTCTTCATAAGTTGTTGGGGTTTTTTGTTGTTGTTGGGGTTTTTTGTTGTTGTTGGGGTTTTTTTGTTTGGTTGGTTTGGGTTTTTTTGTTTGTTTTCTGTGAAACTTTCCCCTGTATCATTTGAATGACTAACAGCCATCAATCAATTTACTATCAGGATGTAAAATAGTATTCCCTTATCTCCAGTGCAGAACTGAGACACAGAGTATGTCTACTCTGTTATCACAGGATGACAGCAATATGATATACAGGCATCCACAGAATTTAAACAAGCCAGTAGCAGCTTGTCAATGACATGTGTGAATTCACTTTGGACTATTTATCCTACTGCCCAAAGCTGGCTATGCACAACATTTTACTTCTCCCTGTAGTTCACTGTCCCTGCAAATGTAAAGGGTTTACACTCACTTGATGAGTCTGCTTTAAAGTAGTCACTTTTCCTGAGTATTTGGCATTCTATAGCACTTTGAACAATGCAACTGATACCACATAGCTGAATATAAGGCAGTTCTGCAAAACAGGCCTCTGGATTCAATAAGAAGTTTAATGTCTTAACCCCTGTGAGTAGAAGCTGAAAAAACACATTACTGAGAGATAACCAAGTTTGTGTGAATTAGATGACTTGCTATTAGTTCATGGTTATCTAATTATATGTATTACATTAAGCAGATCTCTATTTGTAGGTTAAATTATTCATGTGTCTCCATGTGACAGAGCAGAGGTTTTCCAAGGTGAACTTTAACTGCAGTGGCTTGCCTTTTCACTAGACACATTCTGCAGACAAAAATAACATCCTACGTTCAACATCCTCCATCAACTTAAAGCACTGATATCCTCATAACTATTAAAGCAACATACATTTGAGAGGTTGACAACTATGTAATCCTCTAAGTTAAAGACAGGACCATAATATCAATGCACAAATAAAGGATTTGTGAAACTCTTAATATTAATTTGACCATGGTGTTATTTGGTGTACACATGGGCCTATTTGGGTATACACAAGCACGCACAACTTAGCATAAGAGCTACCCAAGCCACAAGTCCGTGTAGTTAAGACCTTTATCAAAGGAAACAATCATCAGCCTTCTACTAGAATTCTTACAGATCATAACTTCTACATATATGATTTAACATTTGTATAAGGTATATAGTAGTTAGTACTATGAAATACTGTGTTGAAATAGTGCACAGCAGAGCACAGAAGGGGTGAAAGTGCAACTTCAGTTTGTGTTTCTTCACACAACTCAGTGCCTCCTGGATGCCTTTCAGCCTGCAAGCACCCAGCCTAACAGTAACACACACTGAGACAGGATACACATGAAAAAGTGTCCCAGGCAACTCTGACAGAAAGGTGTTCTTTTAAATCATGTAATACAGTCATATTACCTTTTTTTAAAACATATCTTTTTCCTCTAATAGTTTTTATTTTATAAACTAAGTCCAAAATATGAAAAACATAGATTCAGGTCACTCAAGCTGATAAGGGAACATTTCCTATATTATGATACAATAAAGGTGATGACTCTCCATTTCAGCTTCAGTAAGTACTCTTTAAAATTGGTTCTATTGATTACAGCAAAAACAAATCTCCAACTATCTGCATTTCCTTGTATTAAATAAGAAAACACATTTTGGCATATATTTGGGGTGCATAACTGCATTTATTACAGTCTCATATTTTATTATGCACTTGATTTGTAAAAGTCTCAAAATTATGGAAAATGCTCTGATGTATTCTTTTGTTTTGAAAAGATGCAGATTACATATATATGCAGACTACTGCTCTAGTTGAATTTCTTTTACTAATGACAATACAGTGATAAAGGCCAAATTATCTTCCATTCTTATATGCTTTGTTATTTCCAACATCATTTTTATCACAGGGTTTTCTGAGTATCGGTTTAAAAAGACTCTTTAAATATTAAACATACCAAAATCTTGATGGATTAAATGAGACCTCGTTTCATAATCATAATGCACAGTGTTTAGTGTACAATGTTTTCTTTGAGTGTGCTTAATACCAGCTTTCAGAGGTTGCCTTGCATTTTAAAATAGACTCAGTTTCATTATCATAGATGTTTTCTCCTTTTGAAAACATTTAGTCATTCAGATATATTTTTTTTTAATTTCCCAGATACTAAACCCCTGGTGGGATAATCTCATACCAATCCATATGGGGAAGGCAGTTTTACAGATCAACAAATCCTACCATTATTTGATTTGATCCACGAAAAACTTAATTGAAACAACACAAAGTCATTAAGAATGGTTCTTACGCACATCCTAGTTAATGTAAATGACAGACAGTTTAAAATAATGCAAATTTTGTTATGACCAATAGATCAACCCATTCTCATATTAAGTAAATCCAGGATTTTCTTACATATACAGTGCAGTCTGGTTGGTCACAGATAATGGTTAGTTTTATACCAAAGGAAGTGAACAGTTTATAACAACCATGCTACATGTAGTGTAACACACACATATATAGAGAGTATTAAAAAGTGCTGTTAAAAACTAGGCACATGCCATAATCCAGGGAAAGCATCTGAGGCAATGAAAACTCTCCTCATAGATACTCTGTTGAAGTGGGTTTTCATTTCAATATATACATCCAAAAATGTTATTTTGGGTTATAAAAATAAAAATAATGAAACTGCAGTGACTCGTCTAAGAAAAAAAAGTATGAACAAGAAGCTTTTATTACCTTTGCAAATTAAGCAAGTCTTTAGCATTTAGCCAGCATTACAGAGACTAAAGACAGAGAAATTAATAGGCTACTGAAATATATTCAAAACCACAAAAACTCCTGCCTAATTCAGAGATCTTCTTGTCTTCTAAATGTACAAATATCTTACTGAAGCTACTTCATGCTTTGCTTCTCCTGAACAAACTGTGGGTGAAAAAGACATTTCCTACCTACACAAATGAACAGGTTTTAGAGCTCTGCTTTAGGCAGTCAAATCTCCAAAATTCTCATTATGGACTAGAGAAGAATTTAATGTGGAAAGCATATTTTTGGAGCACAGGGAAAAAAAAAAAAGGGGATTTCCTAATGAGCTGTTTCTTAAATCCTTCAAGGTAGAAGAAATTGCACACCATTTCACCGTATTTCAAAAAGAACAAAAAACTGGTAAAGGAGAGGAAATCTATGTCCTGAAAAATCTTCCAGTCAAAAAATCTGGTCAGCTGTTCGTTCTTCCACTGAAGCATAATGAATCACTTCACTCGTAAAAGAGTAACAATACCCACTGCAATTCACTTATTATTTTTAAATGGCTTTGTTGATACTTTCTGAAAACACATGTACAACCAAGTTTTAATCCAAGAATGTCTACGGAAGGTGAATTTCAGAGTTAGTTCTATTTACACACATTGATGAACAAAAATACTTGCATAGCTTATAGCATTTGCTGACTCAAGGAGGAGTAGAAACAGGATCTCACAGCATATTGAAGCAACTATACCTAACTAGTAGGACATGGACAACAACTGTGAATTATCCCCAAATACCTGGGAATAAAATTCCAGAGTTAAAATTTCATACCACTGAACTGACACATTCAACTTGCCAAGCTAATAAAACCACGGGCTAAAATAATCAGCTAACTTGCCTTCTGCAAATCGTCTCAGTCCAGGTATTTTTCTTACATCTGCAAATACCATGGTGACACAGGTAAGTTGTTTTGAAAGTTAGAGAAATTGTTTGCTGCAGTGAGTTTCTGTTCTTGAGACGCTTGTCTTTCTAGTATGCCACAATTCGGTGTCTTCTGTGCATAGAAATCATAAATCCAATCTTCACATTTCTACTGGCTGATTTTCTACACAATGGGTATATTGCTAGTACTTATCATTGTTTCTCTAAGAATGTCCCCTTGACTAATAAAAACAGTTTGCCATTTATTTCAGTTTATTCACTGATCTCCTGGATCAAACCACATTCTTGACATAAATCAAGAAAATTCATACTCAAACTTGAGCACAAATTATTCTATGTATTGTATATATTCCAAACTTATATAAATTTCAAATTATTGAAGGAAAACTATTGTGATTATCCAATCTGGTCCGTAATTTTTTTAACTGACATATCAGAGGTGCTGAGTTTTGGTAGTTTTCCATTACGTCTAATAGTTACACTACCTTTGGATGCTTCTACTGTTTTGAAAGAAACATACAACGCAGCCCTACCAACATCTGACTGACAGGTCCGATTGTTAACCAGTTGAAACAATCAGACATATTCTACAGAAACAGTATTTGGCACTCAATCTGTCAGGCCATCTCTCACAGAGTATGAGTCACGATGCAGACCATTTCTTGGCTAAGTGAACAGGCAAGTTTAAGAAGGCTGCAGGAAAGTAAACACTGCTTTGGACTGGTTTCTTCTTTGATTTGCTCCTGACTGTCCCTGTTCTCTTTCTATCTTTTCGAAAGCCATGCTATGAATTATCAGTTGATTCTTGTTCAGGTAAAAAAACACTGAAGACTGAGCAAATTAAATATGTATACTCCTAGGACTCTTTTTCAGTGACCACACAAGATCTTTTTGACGAAAATAACTGGTAAGCATGAATAAGACCTTAAATTTCTGATTTACTGCCTGACAGGTGACAGTAACGTTTTGTTGGTTTTAACTTTAGAGTTAGAGTTTTAAATGCCAGTTGGACTTTAAATGGGCTTGAACTCCATGAAAGCAGGAAAAAACAAAATTAAATCTTTTTATATTGTTTTCTTAGTATTCTTAATATACTTTTCTTACTTCATCCTAATAAAACACCCTCCTCTGAAATGCTGATTTGTGTAGATTTTCCAATTCATACATTCAGAATGGGTTAATGTTTCAAATCACACTATACGTGTTATTAGAAGATATGAGAAAATATATTCCTAGAAAAATCAGAACTGCTGTCCTAACTAAAAGGCAGACATCTGCAAGTTGCTTTGGCAAGACCCACTAAGTGTCACTGAAAACAAAATAGTGCTAAACTGGAATGGTTCAGAATTGATTCTTCCTTACTCTACATTATCTTTCCTTCTCTGAAGCAATACAGTTGCTTATATTTAATTTTTGGTTATCTATCCTCTAAATCTATTAAAATCAGAGCTAAATAATAACAAGAGAACAGTTATTCCTTGATGGAATAACTGAAGATACCATCTTGTCAACATTACACTGCTCACATCGTGGGAAGTATTCTTCATTTATGTACCATGACATTCAAAGCAAGTGGATGTTAATGGTGTTATCTGGATGAACAGCAAGACTAGTTTCTCATTAATATGTACATTAGGTCATGAAAATTTTCTATATTCTTTAGTAGAAATCATAATCCACTGCTGTCTGTGACATCGCAGCTGGTTACCCTGGGGATAGTGACATTGTTGCAAATAGAGGATTATTACTCCAGGTGAGGGAAAAAAATGCAGAAATAGATAAAGTGTAATAAGGGGTAAAGACACTATTTCTGGAAAAGCTGTAGAAAACAAACAAGCAAACAAACACAAGTTAGAAGAAAACAGTCTGCAGGTGATACATACAGACAGAATTCTTTAATTAGGCTGTTTTCTACATGGTTCATTCAAACAAAAGAGTCTATCTGTGTCATGTTAAAACAGCTGGGAGTTCAGAGTTGGTGAAAAAGGGCCAAAATGTTCACTGTCATGAACAAACTGCCTTTAAGTTCATCCGGTAAGGTTTCAATGTTTCATGACAAGAAATCACTTTTCAAGATCAAAGACAAATTAATTGGATTTAAGGCTGTGTTTAACATTAAGAACAAAACATAACCATACCTGTAATACAGACTAACTTATGATTTCTGCAAAAGGCACACCTGGATAGGTTTTCTGTTAAATTATCCACCTAGTTTAATTCTCTATCTATGCTCACCAGTTCGTATAACTAAGTGTATGTAATCATAAAGGAAATCTTAAAAGACTAATTTTTATCTTGCTCTATTACAGTCAAATTTCAGAAAACCTCAACGAAACTTCTCTTACTTTCTTTGGGTAGAACAGAGGTCTAGACCACCTGCACTGACTCATGACTATATTATCCAATCTGATGACCTACCAACTTATGGAGGTGGTAAAGGCGGTATTTTAAATCCGCTGTCACTTCTGAGCGGATGATTATCACACAGAAGAACCTGGACTTCCTCAAGGGCAATGCAACAGATCATATAATAAAGCAATAAGGCAACTGCATCTATATAATGTACCATTTTCCCTAGGGACATAGAGTGATTGATTGATTGATTAATTGTAGTTATTAAACCAGAATATCCACCCTCTGCCTTGTCACATCTCATTTACAATCTGGTTGTTGTCACAGGCAAAGTCATTTCATATAAATCTTCATTTGAGACACATACTTTGGTACAGATGTGAAGATAAAAGCCAAAAGCTAAAGCACAACGGCAGAATCCTAAGCTAAACAAATTGAAGGGATTTTAGATGTCATCAGCTGTGTTCATAATATCAGTCACAAATTAAAAGCATAATCACTGCTATTGAAATCAGTGGCAGCAGAATTAAATCACATTTTCTGGGAATATGATAAAGATCTAACTATACTGCTTCTGGTTCCGTATGGCAATGTACCGCAGATATGTCCTGCATCCTCACTAAAAAGACATTACTTAACTATCAACGTGACCAGCCTTAATACCTACAGGCCTTAATGCCTTTCCTCCCTTGACTAGACATTCTCAGGCTGAAAAGATCAGTACCCAAAAACTATATTGAGGAGAAGCTGAAGAACAAACTTCCTTCTGCTCTTATGTCACTTCTCCTGTTCCTATTTTCACAATTTCTTCTTATTCCTTGTTTTCTAACATCCATTGCAATTCGCCATGTCTTGTCTCACTTTTCATAAAAATCCTTATTTACAGGTTTCCTCCATAAAGCCCAGGAACAGAAATCTCTTCAGCAAACAGTGATACCATTCATAAACAATTCTTAGAGAGACTTACTTAGATAAAGCTTTCCTTCAGGTCTATGGCTGTTTTTTTGCTGTATTTGTGTGCTTTTCTGTTCACACACGATCTTTGCACTCAAACTCAACTTTATTAGACAAGATAACCTGTGAGAAATGTTTGCCTGAATTTTATTTTTTTTATTACTCAAGGTTTAATTGCATTTGCTATTGAGCTCTCAGCAAATTCAGAAAAAGGTGACCCCAAAATTCACCAAAGACTAAAGAGAAATTTCTATTGCTGTCAAATCACCTTTACACCAAGCTTTGTTTCACCTGGCCTTCCTCCTATACAATGTCCGAAGTTACCTGAATCTAAGCCATGTTTGTGGCAGATACTAAGCTCTCACTTGTGATATTTCATGGAGACACACAATTCTTAATGCCTACTCTTTTCCTTCAGAATTTTGCCAACAAATTCCATGACTCAGCCACATTTTTTAANAGGCTATGAGGTCGTTTTTAGTGTCTATTCATTAAAATCACTCTTTTCATACCATTAAGTGTGTAAGAGTCCATGTGCGAATTACTATCAACAGCCTAGAGGTCCCGATTAGAAAGGCGACCTTCTTCTGCTAGCCATTAGTGATGTGCATATCACAAGAAAAGTTAATTTATTTGAAAGTCTAGTAAGTATCAAATACTCTCCAGATGTTTTAACACTAATCAAAAAATACATTACTACACCTAAAATGCGAATTCATCGTTACTTCGTGTCATATATGCTGCCAAGGTAAGTCCCACTGTAAGCACTCCTCCTTTCATCCAGTTACTGCAATCACTCAAGACGAACATCACCACCAAAATGTAGGAAACTAAAAGGGCAGTTAAAGAATGTTAGCAGGTTCTCTAGTTTCTGAGACTTCCTAGGTAGACACAGACCAGTGCTGCAGCAAACACTAGTTTTACATTCTCCCAACATCGTCATCTACTTCACAAACAAACTGACAGTTTCCTTCTCTATCTGATGACAAGAAATGGTCCCATACAGGCCACATTACAATGTTCTCCTATGGTGGTAAAAACCAATCACCAATACGTACTAAACATAAACCATACATACCATACACACTAAACATATACATTCACCAATCAATACAACTAAAACCATGGGTACCCAGATTGTGTCATGTTGCTCCAGGGAAGCAGCCTATCATAGCTTCACCAGCAGAGTGTAGTAGCCTGCAAGAAGAAAGAAAATACTTTGAGATTTCCTTTCCTATTGAGCCTCAAAAAATAAAAACAAATATAAACAACAACAAAAAAAATCAAATACTCCAGACTATTTTACAGAGGCTCCAAGCAATACTATGAGCAAAGTCTCTAGAGAGACTAGGATGCTTATACTAATTGTGTTTAACATTTAAGCATCTTATAAATAAGCCATGGGGCAAGTGAATCATCTTGTGAAATTATGGTGGTTAGGATTTATTCCCGAAAGTATAAACATTTGAGTTTGTAAGTTCTTAGCGTGTATTGCCTCAGGCACCAATAAGTTTACGCGTTCTATGGCTGAAGTTGGGATTTCTCAAGATCGTGGAAAGCTTGCAATGCCCTTCAAGAAACAAAAATCAGCCTACTTTTGCAAGGTAACTTGTCTAATGCAAAAAAAATGTCTACATATCTTGTTAGAGATTGTAGGGAGTAAAATTCATAGTGATTAATTTGAGGTGAAAAGCCAGGTTAGCAAGAGAGGGGTTGCTCAGTGCAAATCTGTATTCACCTACAGGTTTGATTCAGCTTTGCAGACAGAAATCCATTAGGTGGTACAGAGCTCCACCAAGAGAAAATATTAAAACAGAATTATGCAAACAAGGTGGCAAATACTTTCTTCGGCACTAGAAGAAAGCTGTATCACCCGGTAACAGTAAAAAGATGAAAACAAAGACCAGGAGCAAATAAGTACAAAGTTTATTATTACTTACAATTCATAGTCTGTAAGTGTCACGGTGAGGAAAAAATGAGTTAAATATGCAAAGACAAGATATATGGTGGATGGAAGAATCTGGAGAAGCACAGTTATGTCTTTATCACCAATCTGGAGACTG
>VWYH01007352.1:1499-99989 GCA_013399365.1 Pampusana beccarii | reverse complement strand
TTGGTGTCATCTGCAAATTTACTAAGGGTGCACTCAATCCCTTAATCCAGATCATAGATAAAGAGATTAAACAGAAGTGGCCCCAATACTGAGCCCTGGGGAACACCACTCATGACCGGCCACCAACTGGATTTGCCTCCATTCACCACGACTCTTTGGGCCTGGCCCTCCAGCCAGTTCTTTATCCATCGCAGAGTCCACCCGTCCAGGCCATGAACTGCCAGCTTCTCCAGGAGAGTACTGTGGGATATGGTATAAAAGGCTTTACTGAAGTCTAAGTACACAGCATCCACAGCCTTTCTCTTGTCTACTTAGGGGGGTCACCTTGTTGTAGAAGGAGATCAGGTTGGTCAAACAGGACCTGCCTTTCATAAACCTATGTTGGCTGCGCCTGATCACTTGGTTGTCTTGTATGTGTCATATGACATCACTCAAGATCATCTGCTCCACGACCTTCCCTGACACTGAGGTCAGACTGACAGGCCTGTAGTTCCCTATAGTGGTGTAGCAGGTCATGAGCCATTTCCCCTTGGATTATGTGGGCTTCATTCAGCTCCCCAACCCTGTCTTCTGTCTCAAGAGGCTTGGTACCTGGAGCACAACTGGTCTTGACTATTAAAGACTGAGGCAAAGAAGGTATTTAGTACCTCAGCCTTTCCCTCATCTTCTGTCACTGTGTTTCCACCCGCTTCCACCAGGTGATGGCGATTCTCCTTAGCCCTTACATTACATTAAGTTTCTAATTTAGTCTAGACACCTACTTACATAATACTGAGATATTACTTAGCTCATGTATTAGAGACTTGCTCATTAGAGACAAAAGAATGCTTTGTTTACTTGTTGAGATTTAGCTTGTATTTTAGATACCCATTTATACTTAAAAAAATGTATTTCATATTTCATGAGTTGTACAATCATAGAACAGTTTGGGTTGGAAGGGACCTTCAAAGGTCACCTAGTCCCACCCACTCTGCAATGAGCAGGGACATCTTCAGCTAGTTCAGGTTGCTCAGAGCCCTGTCCAGCCCGGCTTTGAATGTCTCCAGGGATGGGGCATCTACCACCTCTCTGGACAGCCTGTTCCAGTGTTTTACCACCCTCATGAGAAAATATTTCTTCTTCATGCCTAGCCTGAACCACCCCTACTTTAGTTGAAAACCATTACCACTTGTCCTGCTGTAACAGGCCCTGCTAATAAGTCTGTCCTCATCTTTCTTATAGGCCCCTTTGAAGTACTGAAAGGCTGCAATAAGGTCTCCCCAGAGCTTTCTCTTCTCCAGGCTGAACAACCCCGGCTCTCTCAGTCTGTCCTCACAGCACAGGTGTTCCAGCCCTCTGATCATTTTTGTGGCCTCCTCTGGCCCCTCTCCAGCAGGTCCATGTCTTTCCTGTACTGAGTTGAAATGAAGCTGAAATGCTTTAGGAAGAGTTATTCAACTTGTCTGAAAAGTGTGCAGGAAAATTTTAAAGCTCTTCAGAATAGGATTTCTACTATAGTTCTGCTGGAAGACTGGCACATTTCTGAAATTTTATTAAACCAAGCATATTCTTTGTCTTCATATGTCTAAATAAAGAAAATGGAACTATGTTATTGTAATTCTAATTTTCATTCAGGCCCAGTTTGGAACTTTATCAGATTACTTTGAAGCTCTGCGCAAAGAAAGCAATTTGGGTGAAAAGAGCAGCAATTCATTATTCCCTGTTGTAAGTGGAGACTTCTTCACCTATGCAGACAGAGATCATCATTACTGGAGTGGATATTTTACATCACGACCCTTCTATAAGCGGCTGGACAGAGTCCTGGAATCCTACTTACGGTAAATGCTGCCATCCAGTAACTTTATAACATATGTCTTGGTACGCAGGAGAGATGAATGTATAAGTACTCTAAATCTGTTGGACAGATGGAAAAGTGATTTTGAAACGCACAGTATAGGTTTATTTAGAATAAGGATAGCCTAAATGGCCCCCAAATATAGTTCTTGTTACAAGGATCAGTTTGTGTATCTGCTTTTTCTAGTAAATTCACAGAAAGACAATGATATTTTTTCCATCCAAACAAATAAGTTGTTCTAAAATATTATTCAAGTGATCAGCAAGTCCCGATTCCATGAAAAATAGCAGATAGTATGCTTTTTATTTCTGTATTGGATTTGGCTAGCTGTCAGATCAATCTGTCATTATTACTATACTGTTAACTCTTTGAGAGAGAAAAACAAAGCTGTGAATTTTACAAAGCTTGTTAGACAGTTGAGAACTAGTCAGGAATATTGTGTGCCAAGTGATCTCAAAGTAGAAGATACTACTCTGCTGAAAATTGTTTGCGTCTTCTTTAAAAGAGAAATTATTGCTGAATTTCGGTAATGGAGTATTTAAGTGTCTCTCCCTTGTAGCAGCTGTAGATAAGACACATTGTAAAATAATGTAGCTGTATTTTTAAGGCTCCAGAAAGAAATCCGAGACAGATGAGTATGATGTAAGCTTTCAACATTTCATCCATTGCCTAAAGTTGCAAACTCTATTTCCAATAGATTATTCTTCCTTGGATCCTTAGACAAAGGACACATTTTGGCTTCTGGAAGGACCCTTTAAAGTACATCTATTGTAGCACTTCTATATGCTGTCCAGACCTTGTGCTAGAGAAGAACTTCTGTAATGCTGAGAAATCCTTCCTTAAGGATTTCTTACCTTTTTTTTTTTTTTTTCATTCTAATGTAGGGAGCAAGTGAGGTGTGGAAAGTAGCCTTTTGGAAGCACGGGAAATACTGTTTTGGAGGCAGATACAGGTGCCTTTCATAAGAGAAAGCATCCAAAAGAATAAGAAATGTGTAAGGTGAAGTGACATTGAGGGCCTAAGAATAGAAAGGTATTAGGGAAGAGGCACTGTAACATAACTTAGAAGTCATTGCCTTAACCAGCAAGGAGAAGTCTCACAAATCTGAAAGCAGGGAGGAAAGAAGCCAAAGACTGTCAGGAAGGATAAGAAAAATAAGGCCAAAGCTGAGAGGAATGACAAAAAGCAAAGCTAGGATCCTTTTGGCAGAAGAATATAAAAATAATATAGTAAGGAGAAGTTACCAGAGGAGTTTTAATCAGAACTTTGGAATGTTTCAAGTGTTATGCACAAAACCTAGAATGTTAAAAGATTACAGAAAGGATATTTGTAAAGTTAACAGTAATTACGAAGTTTGACAGCTATTCAGAAATAGTTTACAGAGTATCAAGTAGCACTAGGAATATGATTTTCTTGAAAGCATTTTTTTTTTTACTTACTGTATCAAAATAAATACTAATTAGCTCTGTTCTCATTAGCTTGTTTTTCATAGGAATCTTTGATTTTCAGTGAAAACAGCTTTGTTTAGTACTGCCATTGGAAAACACAAGGTGTGTAGAAAAAAGGATAGATGATGTCCTTAGAAATCGAGATCCCTACTTAGTTTTTTGCCTCAATTACAGTTTGATAAAATGCACAAAGGATTTAATTTTCTTTTAGCTCTTTCATAGCCTATTTTCTCTATTTTTTTTTTTACTTTATTGTCATTTTTCAATTTTTTATTACTAATGCTGCAAAAAAAAATCATATGAATTGCTTTAAAGTTTGTTTGTAGTATTTAGAACTTTACACTGTTAGAAGATTCCTTCAGGTAAGAATTTCAATTACCTTTCAGTTACTTTTCTGAAAGGCATAAGAGTTCCAAGTGTTCTTTATAGACAAAGTGGCTTTGAAGTGAGGTTCTGGAAGCAGGTATGACCTGCAAATGTGTTTACAACTTCATTTTATGTGATACATAACGAGAAAGAGACCAGACTGAATCCCAAAGTATTTTTCATGTTAACAGTTAATATCAATGCACAGTCTGAAAAGCCACATCGAGAATGATTTTAAAATTTGTTGTTGTACCTAGTTTAAATTTGAACACATACATTCACAGGGTAAATGTAAAAGTTGATGTATTTTCCTTAAAAAAAACCCAAACCAAAACAAAACCATGCTTAGAAGTTATGTTCTTGAAACAACTGTAAAATTATGTTATTTTGCTCTCTTCTGTTTTTATAACATTAACATTTATCTTCTTGGATTCTTCAAACACTTGGGAAACCTCAAATAAAGATTGAAAAGGAATCTGACCCTTTTCAGACTCAAAAAAAAAGAACTGTAATATTTTAGGAAAAGGAGATAGGAAAAAATGTTAACACATGGCTTCCTAAAATTTCTACAGGCATCTTTCTAGTCAGATATTAATGACTGGCAATTTTTTTTTTCTTTTGTAAAATGAATATAGGTTCTCATAAAGCAGGTGAGAACGTAATGATAATATTTTAGTGCTAGGGTTTTGCTTAATGAGAGGAGAGGAGAGCTCTGCGTTCTGTTCAGTCTAAGGGTTTTTGAATTCAGTGTTCTCAACATTCAGGTGAACGTATAGTGAACAGGTGCATGAACTGCCTAAATCTTTGGGATAATTTCTTTGCTTAAAGTACAAATGACAGAATAGATACTATAGGGACTACACAGATCAATACATTTCTTTCAGATAATTTAATTTGTTTAGTAAGTTGCTTTTTGAAATGGGAATTGTGTCTCTCCTGTAAGGCAGTCTATCCTTACTGTGTCATTTTAAGGTAAGATCTGTATACCTCACAGGTTTGTCAAAATGCTGTGTTATTTTCTACTGCCATATTTTTACTTTAAAGCTCTATTTCCATCACTGAAGCCTTTCGAGGAGCTTACAATGTTTAAAACTAGTTGATAAAGTGCAACAGTGATGTTTAACTGTTTGAAGATAGAAACAGAGTAAAGAAGTACAAGAGCGAAGTTTAAAGAACTCATGGAACTAGGCAAGATGAATGAAATAAAAACAACAGTTTATTCTTCAAGTAAAATGTGTTACTTTTTGCTTTTAAAACATATATAATTATTTTATTATTCTCTGCATTTCCAGGGCAGCTGAAATCCTCTACTCCTTGGCTTTGGTACAGTCCAGTAAATCCGAGAAGATGAGTGTATTTCCTTCAGTGAATAACTATAAATTGCTGACAGAAGCTAGGAGGAACCTTGGACTCTTTCAGCATCATGATGCTATTACAGGAACATCTAAAGATTGGGTAGTTGTAGATTATGGCACTAGGTAATTTATTATAAATACATTAACCTAAATCTTAATTTATCTTTGCCTTTTAAAAATAGAAGTGTTTATTTCAGAGATACAGATTTGCTATAGCTAGCAACATAGTACTGAAAGTGTAGTGGTGCTCTACAAGAGAAGTGGGTTTGATTACCCATGCTCTTCATTTATGAGTTATCTTTTAATCCTCTGAAGAATTTGATGTCCAAACAAAATTTCTGAGGTTTCAAAATAAGCTAGGTAGACACAATGCTGAGAGTTCTGTAATAACAGGGCTATTTTCTGCAGTAATGCTTGTATATGAGAACATTTTATATTTGCCTGTGCTAAGCAATGAACAAGATGGATACTAATTTAAGCATATATTCCTTGGAAGATCCCATACCCTCTGACACCTACCTTTCTTCAATGTGGGAAATCTTTTTCATGTTGCAAATCTTCTAATTAGTCTGTTTATTGCTGATGTATCTCATGGGTAGTTGCTTTCTCAATATTGATGAATTCTTCTGCTAGCTACTTTGTGGAATATTTTCGAAGAGGCTATAATTATGTATATGTAGATATGTGCTTTAGTTGTGCATTTGCTCAGAAAATTGTTACGTATTTGTATGTAACAATGTTAACCTTCCAACATTAACGTTCCAGTGTAACAATTGTTAACACTGGAATGTTAAGCACTAGTAAATTTGATTAATTGAGGTAGATAATGGTAGACAGTTGATGGTAGAGCATGTCTATTAAATAAGTTATTGTTTTAAATGCCTCTAAAATACTCAGTTTAAACTACTGCATTCATGACAAATATTTTTAAATTCCATAAACTCGTTATTTTTTTAATCTAGTAAAGCATAGGTATAATCAAGGTATAAACATGTGCAACACACATGTTAGTTATGAGTGTGCAACACACACTTAGTTATGAGAGAGTAGAAAAAAGGCTTCTTTCAGTTCACAAATAAAATATCTGAACTCTCCACATTTAAGATTTTTTTTAAACCCTGTGTCAATCGAAGCAATGGAAATAATGGTAAAAATTTAAATTTTTGTGTTTCCGTTTGTTTTTCTAATTCTGCTTAAATGCAATCTTAACTTTGTGACCAGTGTTACATGCTTGTCTCCACTATAAATAGTGGAAATCGAACATATAAAACACAAACTTTCCTGAAATTAGCATTTTGAAAAAGTACTTGATATTTTGAGGGTGTTTTATAGCATAACAGTGGGGTGGAAATGTACCTTATTTTCAGTATGCAAGGTAGAAATACAACGAAACTGAACATGTTTCTGCATTTTGCAGTCTGGTCACTCATTGCAACTAGCTGTTCCTAATTTCATGTAATATTGATATTAAAATTTACATTTTCTGTAACTCATCCTTTTGAGTTCTTTAATATTTTAAAGTTTTGATGTTATCACATTGCATAAAAAAAAGAAAATTAACAAGACTTTAAAATTTTTAACAGGCTTTTCCACTCAATAATGAACTTGAAGAAAGTGATAATTGACTCTGCTCATATTCTTATCCTGAAGGATAAAGGTGCTTATAATTATGACATGTCAACTCCATTCCTGAAGATGGTGAGCTATCATTCCTGATTTCCTCCAAACATAAAATGTGAACTGTCTTTTCAGTACAGTTTGAGTGTGCTGGAAGAAGTCAAAATGAAATTTACTAGTAATACCTGTTGAAAAATCTGCTACTCATCACTGTTCATATTAGTTGAAGATATGGGAAAGTAACAAGTGAAAACTTCACTTATTGCTGAAAAACCAGCACATCTAAAGAAAATTGACTTATTTTGTTCCACTTCATGAATCACACAGTAAAACCACGTGTTCTAATTTTTTTGTGGACGTAAATTTGTTGGTCGATTCAGTGATGTGCATATGATAAGTGAATAAGAAACAGTATGCAGTCCTGTAATTTGACTTTGCTTATTACTTAAACAATTGTAGGAAGAGGAAAATTTTCATCTGAATGTAAGTCTAAGCTGCATTCACATGACCAGGTCTAGACAAGACCTGTGCTTTTTTCCTTAGCTGGAAGTATTTGAAACAGGAATCTACAGACGATAAAGTCAGCAACAGATCCCCACATATCATTTTGAGACCCATTTTATGGTGAAGAGCACCTCGAAGAAACACTTGCTAATATTGTTTCCTTTCAAAATTGTTAAGTTTCTTCACTTTCTGAACAAATGGTCTCTCCTGTGATAGCTAAGTAGTCTTATGAAGTATACCTAAGTCCATACACCTGGAACAGAGAGCACATGAGATGCTTCGATGATTTTTTTTTTTTTAATTTTTTTAAATTTTTTTTTTAATGAACAAACATAGCGGTTTCACTATGAGATTACCTTGCACTTCTGACATAACTAGGATGACATATATTCTGCTGGCTTAGAAGTACTAGATGTGTGATACCTCCTCAAATTACTCTTCCAATCACATATATTAAAAAAAAAAAAAAATAGAATAGTTCTTTATACATTTTATGACTTTGGTACTAATATATATGCACGTGCTGCATGTATGTGGCTGTGGTTATGTGCTATATGGGTGTGCCACAAATGTGATTTTTCTCCTGATTGGAAAGGGTAACAAAATGAATATGCACCTTCATAAAGGAAAAATATTTTGAAGTTCTTGATGTGGAATTTGTAGAATGCTAATGGAAGAACTTCTGGATATGTACAAAAAACCTTTTGCAAACCTACAGCAAACGAAGTTCAAAAGGCACTTGTTTTGAAATACCACCATGGTGTATTGGTTCCTGATGGAAGCTGACATCACGAATTGCACAGAGATGGGCATTCAGAATGAATGCTGAGAGAGCTTAGAAAGACCAGTGATTAAGATTGAAAATGGATGTTGTCTTTGAAGTTAGAAGAAGGAAAAAACACATGGTCAAAGGAGCAGAGCACCAGACTGTAGCAACATTCCAGTAGATTGTAGGGAAAACAAGGCAAAAATTGCCCTTCTTTAAACCAGAAAAAAGGAATCTGGAAATGAGACATGATGGCAGGGTTCCAGAATTCCACTGCTTGCTCTGTGTTTCTGCCATTCTTAATTATTAGTTACACACAAAAGCATCGTGGTCTTTCTCAGCTGTTAACAGAATATTTTGTATGTCGTGTGTAAGTTTTACAGACTACATCAGTAAACAAAAAACCCCTAAATTTCTCGCAAGAAAATACACTGAAAAATAGAAGAAATTTGGAGATCTCTGAATGATCCAACCAATCGGATGAGGTCCAACCTATAAAAGTAAAGCTATGCAACTGTTCTATCATTCTTGTATATTAGTTTTATATCTTTGAGTGCAGAAAGAATACTTCCATGTAAGAGGCAATACTTGGATTTGAAAAACGTGATTTTAAGGATTTTTGGAATATTCTGAGGAACTGAGAGCTTTGCACTTCAGTTACAAAGTCTTTAGTTTTCAGCAGTATATGAACGAATAAGAATGTGACAGTACATGGATAGCTTGGCTTTTGTCTTGCTTAAAGACTAATGCAATAGTGACAGTAATGACTTTGTCACTACGTTTTCTTACTGGAAGTGAGTGTTGGTCATATTGTATTTAAGAAGAGAGAAACCACTGAAAAATCAGGATTGATCAATATTGTGAAACAATTCTTCAAACAGTTTGTCATATAAAAATCATACACACCCCCCAAATTATATTTTTTGAACATTTTCTTTATGTACAATATAAGGTAACAATGGGATCTGACAGAAGACTAAACTAAATCCTTGTGACAAATGTACAGGAGTGTAGAGTTTCAGAGAGTAAATTTATAGCAAGACAAAGTAATATATGATAAACATTTGCAAAATCTGAAGGAAGTTGAAGATTATGATATCTTGTATGCAAAGATGAAAACACGGGGGTCACAATTTGATAATGGTATCTAGTCTAAGATACGTACAATGAAAGCAAATATTTCTCAATGAATTAGTCAAAATGAGCCCTTCTCTTTTGTCAGTCTGAAGTACTTAGTTTATAAACTTTTGTGTCCTGTATAAGGTGTTAACGTAGACTTCTGTTTATGGTATGGCTAGTATGGTTTTGTACTCCATGAAGTTCATTCATATAATAGACAAACCTCATATGTTATAAATTTAAGTGTATTCATAAGCAAATTCAAAGATCTTATCTTCTAGGATGATGTTCAGTCTTCCCAAGATTCTTTGCCACGCAAGACAGTTATAAAGCTGACATCACAACCAAGGTAAATAATTTACTTTTTACTTGGTGTCTGAGATTCTTTTAGTAGTGTGTGTGATTTCACTACCTAGTAGGTTTCTATGCCATTTCATTTTTTGTAACTTTCACTCAAAATAAAGGGAAATTAAAAAAAAAAAAAAAGGTAGGCTGGCATATTATGCTAATACTGTTATGTCTAGTTGAAAGAGGACATAGCACTTTGAAACTATAGAAGTTTCTCACATAGCACTAGTTCATAATATATAAATGCTGGGTTGTCTTTAAAATTCAAGTAGAGGGTAGACTAGGACACTGTTTTCTCTTAACTGCAACTTTCCATTGTCTTAAGATGGCTTGCTCCTTTATATGTAGTTTGAGAGTATTGAGTTGAAACCAGCATCTTGGTATCCTCATGAATGTTCGGTATCCAACCTGAAAGAACTTGAACATTCATTAAAAGTCGACTAATCCAAATAAAGTGAGTAAGATGTATGGATATGAGAGCTGCTATGTGTGTAAATCAAATATATATCAAGGGTTTTGCTTGCAGAAGATTTAAGATTCATTTTAAAAGTAGTGAATGCTATTTTTGCTGATGTTAGTATTTAATTTCTCTAGTTCTAGCAAAGTGGCAAAACTTAATTGCGTAATTCATGAAGGTGTTAGACTATTCAACAAACTGACTGCTACTGTTAAAACATTCTAATCAGATTCTTCAAATAAATGAGTAGAGTTTTGTCGTTGTGAGCTTTTGGGGGAAGCTGTCGTCAGACTTCTGAAGTTAAAGGTGTGTGTATATGTAGTTTTAGTATAAGCTTGTCTCTGCAGCATTCAGGTAGACATGCGTACTTTTTTTTTTTTTTTTTAATAGGAGTTTTATTCTCTTGTTGGAGTGCTAGATAGGTGCTAATACATTATCTTAAACTTTTCCAAGATGGAGAAAACCTCAGGTGTCTAGCTATTTATTTGGGCAAAATCTTTTAACTTTTTCAAAATATTCCCTCAGACACCCTTACAGGGAAAGGATTGTATATATTGTATATAAACACTTAGCTGGAGGCAAGTTATGATGTAGACTTTCTTAGCCATTTGAGGATAGTTTTGCTTCCCTTCTTTAGGTTAGCTGTTGAAATTTCTTCCATCCATCCCCTGAATTGCCCTTTGTTTGCGTCCACTGTTCCACTTACCTCTCCGCATAGTATGCTAAGTAAGTTTTCCCCTTTATGGTGTTAATGCATTTCAGGCATTTGCCTTTTTTTTTTCCTCTCTTACTTGTACATTAAGTAGATATTAATTTTAAAATAAAAAAGCTTGATAATACATATGTTATCCTAGCAGCCTGTTGCCGCTGTTCTCTAAACTTGTATTAACTCACTAAGAAGATAATGTTGGCAGATAATTGCTAATTTTAACTTGTCTGGTACTGTGAAGATACCATACGGTCATATAGGATGTGATTTATGTTCCAAAGACTGTGTAATCAGAATTATAGGAGACAGAATAAAGAGGAAAAAATGGGAGGGAGAAGGGGATGAGAAAGATTACAAGGGAATATTGATATTGCTGCCTGAAAATCTGTTTTTCTATAATGACTTCCTGTTTGGAGGCACTTTCAAAGCAATGCTTCAGTGCACACTACTTCGTGTCTCCTTTGTTGGTAAAATTTTCACTTGAATATCTATGTGTTGAATTATTTTCTCTTATGAAAAATAAGCTTAGTCTTTCTAGGCTTCTGACTTTATCTCTGGTTGTATTCTGAATCTCCACTAACATTTACTACCATCATGAAAAATGGTATGTAAGCTGAGACAGTAACTTCTGCTTAAATATAGCATGTGAATATTATAACTATGCATCTGGGTTTTCTAGGTAACTAGTAAATATGTGAAAAGTTAATTTTATCAGAATCTTAAACTCAATTTGAAAAATTTATCATTAAGGATTACTGTGGTTAAATTTCAGAATTTGATGTTTCTAAGACAGAAAATGAATTTTCATTTCAAATTTTGAGACCTTAGCAGATTGAAAATACTGATTCTGATCAAAACTTGATTACTTGGTTGTCCTTTATTCATAATAGTCTTCATTGTTCATGTTTATAGCATGAAATCTCTAGATTTCTGTCTGTTAATGTGTTTTAATATACCATTATGATGGACAGAAATTAAGTCAATGTAACTGACAAGGTGTTTCTTTTCTTCAGTTGCCTGAATATTTAGCTTTTTTTAGTTTTGCATTTCCATGTCAAGATTTTTACAAGAATCTGCATTGTAAATTGATTATTCTTATAGAAGGTTGGTTCATATCACCTATAAATTGAGAGGAGCACTACTAATGGAAAGCTCACAAAATGTGAAGGTTTTTATCTGATTAATTACTCAATATTTTTTTTTTTCTTATTTATTGAGTTGATACTGTCAATTTCAAATCTAACCTGCTTTTCAGCGGGGAAGTAGTTGATAGTACACTTCTGCCTCATCCAGCCTTTCTTTTTGGTGTTCTTAGTTAAATGTTTTCTTGACTGCTTGTAAGAGTTGTAGTCAGTAGTGAAAACTGATCGGACAGACTCTGCAGAAGAGCTAGTACAGCCTGATTACATGGAAAAAAAAGAAAAGAGAAAATAAATCTTTCAGGAGTCATTGTTGTAGTACAAAGTAGCTCCAGATTGTTGTGTAGTTGAGAAGTATCTTTCAAACTGCTTCTAAGTAGGTACCACTTTTAATATATTCAGTATTGTTCCCCCCTTCTATGCATCTCTTCTATAGTGCTGTTCCTGTATTTTTATGATTCCATAGTTTTATAAAAAACATAATGTGTTAACTTCAATGAAATAGGTATGTAGAGCATTTTAAATCTTACTGTGACTCTGCCACCTTGGAACAACTAGGTGGTCTTATGATCAGGCTTTTGAGTACTGAAGTTATCATGTATTTAATTATACTAAACCCCTTTTTACCTGATAAATGAAGTTACACGCTTTTTAAAAAATTGTTACTTCCAGCTGAAAGACAAAGCTTTCACAAGATCATATCTGACTAGATATGGAAGTACTTTCATCTTGTTCTGAAATTAACAATTGAAGACAAAGCCCATGAGTATGCTGATAAATTGGATTGTGCATCATACTTCTTGTGAGAGCCCTGACCTTTGATATAATCATTGCTTCTTGGGAATAGTTTACCAGAAGTCGTACTTCCCAAATGGCAAAACACTTGCACTTGCTCAACTTTGGGGGAAGGGGTGGCTTGAACCTCTTGCCATGCACTTTAAGCTGTTGACTGTTGATGAAGGGTCTGTCAATGGTGTAAGTGGCAAGATTTACTAGCAGTTTGTATCTACGGTGTTTCCCAGAGAGAGCATCACAGGGGAATGTGATACATGACCAAGTAACTGAATTGGCTGTCTGTGCCAACTTGGATTTTGTATTAGTACTGTTTGGCACAACATGGTGAACCTAGGTGTGAATGAGATGTAACAGTATCAAATCATGCTTTTTATTTTTTTTTTTCCAATTCTGAACCTTCATGTACCTGGTTGGGAAGTTGCACTCTTACAAGCATGGTCTAAGGCAGGGGTGTCAAACTCATTTTCACCAGGGGCCACTTCAGCCTCGCAGTTGCTGTCAAAGGGCGAAGGTAATTTTAGGACTGCGTAAATGTAGGAGTAGTTACATTTACGCAGTCCTAAAATTACCTTCGCCCTTTGACGACAACTGCGAGGCCGATGTGGCCCCTGGTGAAAACGAGTTTGACACCTCTTGTGTAAGGCATCTCATCTGTATTGAAAATACTATGATATTGAAATATTTTTAAAATAATTGATTTAGGATTATTTTAAATGCTGAATCAGCAATACTTATTTGCTCACAAATTACTCATATCAGCTAATCGTAAAAAAAAAATGCATGATATCCTTCTTATCAGGCTAGTTTAATATCTTAGCAGACACATTTTCTACTAGTTGAAATATTCACGGTGCTTAGGAGATTAATTCTTAATAGGATACACAGTAATCAATTATTTCTTCAAAGATTTGTCAGAGAACCAAACAGCTTAGTGACATCCACCTTATAAAAGAAAGTTTCATTTTTTCCGAATAGAGGATACAAAATAATCTGGGCTATTATCCTTACTTCAATATCTATGAGCAGGTTTTGGAATAAGGTTATAATTAGCAAAGGTTTGGTATAAGCTGTGTTCATCCTGTTGGGTCCAAATTTTTTTTTTTTTTTTTTTTTTTGAGAAAGAAAATTCTGATTTGCCTTTAAGATTTTGCAAGTTGGTTACATTTTCAAAAAATCACTTGGCAGGTGTACCCACTGCTTTCTCAGCACAGCACATAATGTATAAATTAATCCTATGTTACTAAGTTTAATGTGTGATAAAGAATAATGTACAAAGGTCAAAAATTCTTGGCAGACCAGTGTGTATGTTGCTGTATTTGGTTGGAAGATAACAGCAACAATAACTTGGATAAGAAGGAAATTTTCTTGGTGTGATATGCCAAAACTGTCCTGATGATGTGAAGCAGTTGATTAAAGCTGTATCTTTCTGAGCTTAGAAGATTACTTGATTTCGGTAATGTTTTAATATTCTCATTTGGCAACTTTAACTTTGGTGGGATTTTTGTTGGGTTTTTGTTGACCTAAGTTGCCCATGTTGGTGCTATCAGTCTAAACAGTTGTCCAGTGTAGTTAGAAGGAGAGGATGCTCCGACAGCATTTAACATTTCAATAATACAAATTTTAATTACTTTTTAGGTTTACATGAATTCTGAGGCATATGTGTTTCTAGTTATATATTGAAACAGTTTAAATATACAGTTGAAACAAGGGTAATTTCAATTGTCAACGAGGGGAAAAAATGTTTAAAGAAAACAGGAAAGAATACAGTAACATTTAAAAAGATGCTAAAAGTATTTGTGGCAGTTCATACATTGCTAATAAGCACACTTATTCCCCAGTGAAAAAAAATTCCCTGAACAAACCAACAGTTTTATTTTTTTATTGGATGAAATAGTGATAGCAATATGCACAACCTTGTTATGTTTCTGTTAAAGTGAAACTTCTGTATTAGTAACTTTAAGATAAGTGGACAGGATGAGCAGTTGTTCAGTCAAGCCTTAAGACTCTTCTGCTAACAAACAACACTTAATTAAGCACTTGTATTCTCAGCAAGTAGTATTCTCTGTGCAAGTAGTTAAAAAATCTGAAATAATATGCGAAGAGCTGCACTTCTAGTTTCTAGTACCCTGGCTGTTTAGGCTGAATACCACCTAGTGTTTTTTATAAAGTTACGTTAAAGTATTAATCTTGGTGGTCAGCTGCCTGATCAATTTACTGGACTTCAGGTGGCCTGTAACTGCCATGACCATGTTCTGTTTGTAGTAAACTCAAGATCATTTTTGACTAAATTGAATGGGTATTTAAAAAGCATTCTCCCTCCTGATTTTCATGATAGAAGATCTTTTGCAAAGGCAATGAAATGCTTCGCTGACACTGGGTAACTCAGGTGTCTGAATCCTGAAACGTCAGTTAATATGCATTTGAGATAAATATTTCAGTAAAAATCATTCTGGCAAAAGTGAAACAAATAAACAAAAGCAGAATACATTAATTCTGCTTTATAGGTGGAAGTTAGCTGTGCTACTTTTGACCAAAACTGGCAAATTCTGCATTGGCAATGTCTAATGGGAGAGAAAGGGCATGGAAGAGTTCACAGCACCTTGATCTCTTAATTCTCACTCTTTCTATAAGGTCGTAGCAGTTTTTCAGATCTTTCTATTTTTACTGTACGAGTTTTCTACTTCTTGTTATGATTACACTATATTCAGGCTTATCTCAGGACTGACTCCCTGCACTGGCTGTTGACATTTCGCTGAAAGCTTATTTGTGAACTCTAAAAACAATGCAATAAATAAGCTAAGGGATGAATGTCTGTTTTGATGTAAGGGATAGCTCTTTAAAACTGAACTGTGTTCATTTTTTGAGTTATTATAAATGTTCATTATTATGAAGAAAAAATAAAACACCTTTGATTTGCAAAAAAATGCGCTCCAAAGCTTTCTTTGGAATTAAAATTTATTTTTCAAAACTCAGTTTTAGCTGTCATGCTTCTGAATTCAGGTGGTTCTAAAAGTTGTTAAATTTCAAACTTCTAACCATTACTTTTTCAATGTGTAAAAATTCTTGTAAGTCAGATTTTTCAGGTTTTGGTCTGTCTTATTGTTGATAAACCAATGATGATCTGACTGTCTTTGAAACTGCAGTTGGAAAATTAAGGCAGTAAATAAGTTGATACAGTTTGTAGCATTTGCAGGATCTGTGCAGGCTCTCAAGACTTACAACTTTAGGAATTTTGGTTCAATACACAGAATTTCAACATTTTTTGTTAAGGGTTGCAGTACCAGTGCAATCAGATTATGAAGGTGCTTCAGTTGCTTTAAGTGTTATAATTTTAAAATTCCACAGTTATATGTTAGAAGAAATTTCTGGATTCCTCTGAAAACACAATTTGTAATGGAAGTGTCATATAAAAAGCAGAAAACATAGATTAACTAAACATACTTTGGGGAGGAGGAAGAATATCTGGGTTTGTTTTTCAAAACCGAAAAGTGTTCATTATGAAGGCATATGCTAGTAAAGAACTGAATACAACTGAAGGATCTGCATTGTATACATGTACTTGTTGAAGCAGTTTTGGAAGTAGAAGAGGCACATTTTCAGTATATTAGTATATCTGTGTATGATTTCTTTTTTCCAGGCACTGGCCCCTTCAGCCTTTTTACTGGAGTTGCTTTGAGGCGATACTGTAGTTAGTCCAAGGCTGTCAAGGCACAGACTGAAGTGATATGGCATACTTGAAGTCTTTCTTTCTGCTCTTCTGAACCAGATTTTTTTTCCCTTCTAAATGCAGATTTATAAAGCCTGCACTACAAGAGGAACAAGGAAAGGATTTTAGTGAAGGTACTTCCTGATCCTGAAAAAGTCAGGGGGCTTCAAGCCCATCTTGGACTTCAGAACACCTCACAACTTTGTGGTAAAAGAAAAATTTAAAATAGTGCCTTTGGACTTAATCCTTTTATCTCTGTTTGGAGAACAATCATGTAGTCCAGATTAGGATATGTGTGCCGCTACAATCCATCAAAATCACAGGAAATATGTGTATCTGGCATATGTATTAGGTACATTTTTCAAAGTCTCGTCTTAGGTTGATGTTGGTTTTTTGTGTTCTCAAAATTTAGTTCTTGCTGTGCTGTTGTCTGTGTTTATTGTGAATGCTGTTTTCTTGAGGATGTTCCATGATTTGTTCTTGAGAAAGCCACGCAAAGGTCCTGTTTCTGTGAGAGCAGAGGGGTGGAATATGTGCGTATTGTCTGCCTGATTCTCTGGCTTTTGCATGAGCAATGGATATTATAAAGTTATATCTGTAAAGTTATAAAAGGAGAATTGGTAGGAATGTGTGTGTGGGTTCTCTCAGCTTTAACAAACCTGAAGTTTGACTTCAGTTTTGTTGTTAGGAAGGTCGTTCCTGGAACTTTTTTTTTAAAGCTTAGTATCATTGCTTTTAATTATTTGTATGTTACTCAGAACTGTCAGCCTTTACTGCTTTTAGAAAGAATGTCTACTTTGATCATTTTAGCTGTTTCTAAAGTAAGCATTTAACTACTTCAAATGCTGTTGTGATCGTAGCATAATTCTATTTTGTGTTAATTACAACTCTACGGGATTTTTGTGAACTTACTTGTTTATTGATAGCATCTGATTTTTTATTTCTTGGTGTCACCAGTTTGATTTTATAATGAAAAGCTGATCTGTGGATAACAAATTCTGTTTTCCACTCTTTTTTTTTAATATCATGAAAGCAACACAAACTTATATTGTGTGCTTGTGGTTTCAAATTGAGATTAGATTCCTACTGGATTTTTTTCATAAACTAGAAAGTATGTCTTGTTTAGGAAGAGGCAGAAATCTTAGTATTTGTTAATACATGACAATATTTGATTATATATATTCAAGATTAATATTCTACTCTATAATCAACAGTTTAATTGGATTATAAGAGTTTCTGCTTAGATAGTAATTGTTTTTTTNTTTTTTTTTTTTTTAACATCTGTTACAGTATTGGTACTCCCAAATTAGGACTCTTAAATTTACAAGAAGATTAGCTGGGTATGATGCAGAGGACCATATTAGCATTATTTATCTTATCCAGTTAAATAAGTGGAAAAATCTACTTAGATTTTATCCAGTCAGTGAAAAGCCCCTTGGGAAGGTATCAGAATCTCCTTTTCAGGAGAACTTGCTTTTGTCTGACTATATAGAGGAGAACTGTTTGCTTAACTTGACTTTTTTATTAGAATGCCCAGATTCCCAGTGTCACATTTCATGTTTACATCTGACAGTGTAGAATCATAGAACTGTTTTGTTTGGAAAAGACCTTTAAGGTAATCGAGTCCAGCCGCTAACCTAACATTGCCAAGTGGCTAAAGTCACTTGGTTTATTCAGCCTGGAAGAGACTGAGGGGAGACCTCATTACCAGCCTACAGCTTCCTCATAAGGGGTGCTGATCTCTTCTCTCTGGTCACCAATGGTAGGACCTGAGGGAACGGCAGGAAGATGTGCCAGGGGAGGTTTAGATTGAACATTAGGAAAAGGTTCTTCACCCAGAGGATGGTGGNATCTCATCTAAATGCCTTTTAAACACCTCCAGGAATGGTGACTCCATCGCTTCCCTGGGCAGCCTGTTCCAATGCCTGACAACCCTTTCCGTGAAGAATTTTTTCCTAATATCCAATCTAAACCTCCCCTGGCACAACTTGGGGCCATTTCCTCTCATCTTGTCACTTGCTACTTGGGAGAAGAGACCAACACCCTCCATGCTACAACCTCTTTTCAGGTAGCTGTAGAGAGTGATAAGGTCTCCCCTCAGCCTCCTTTTCTCCAGGCCAAACAACTCCAGATCCCTCAGCTGCTCCTCATCAAACTTGTGCTCCAGACCCCTCACCAGCTTCATTGCCCTCCTCTGAACTCTCTCCAGCACCTCAATGTCTTTCTTGTTGGGAGGGGCCCAAAACTGAACACAATATTCAAGGTGCAGCCTACCAGTGCCAAGTACAGGGGCAGACATCAGTATATCTGAGACTGCAGCTCTTGGATGGTAAGGTTTTCCTCACAAAAGACTTTTCTATTTAATTGAATGTTTAGGGTTGTATAGTTATAAACACTAATGATTTCAGCATCTCTACTGTATCTCAGAGGTCGTATACATTAAAGCTGTAGCAATTATTGAAACTAAGTATGGTAATACGCTGTGTTTCAAAAAGATGAANAAAAAACACAAAAAAACCAACATAAACCCAAACAAACTAAAAACCACAAACACGACAAACAATCCACTAACCCAAACAAGAATGTTGAAGTAGATCTGATCCCCTTTCTTAAAAACTGAAAAGCAAAAAAGCAGATTTGGTGTCACTTTTTAATTCCACACTCTCACTTAATTTGTAGTTGGTTTGTTGTAAATACATTTTTTGCCAGTGCTACCTTCACTCAGTTAACAGACAACCTTACTGGTTGCCTAGCTATTACTTAAATGTTCATTAATAATTGTTGATATCACATATTATTAAAGTTGTATATTTGGGTACTCATCTGAGCAGGGTGGAATTTTTTGTTCAAGTGAGGCAAAAAAAACCCAGGAAATTCTTTAGATCATAAAATCACAAATTATTTTCTATTTTTATCAATCATGCTAATGGAATATAAATAGATTATAGAATTTGAAGTCATGCTGGGAACAAACTATATAGGATTAGCATTTAAACCCATCTTGGTTAACTGGAGCAAGTATTTCATAGTCAAAGAATGAAATGAAGTAGGCAAGTTGAAATATTACACACCACATGGAAGAATAATGTACAGACCAACCAAATAGACACAAGTAAAGCAGAAAAAGACTAGGCATTACAGAAGATCAGACTGAAAGTTATTTGTATGGTGTCAGAGGCAATTTTGCTTTTGGATTATTTGAATGGAAATGTACTATGTAAAATACAGCTGAAATAGTGTGCTATACTCAGAGTGATGGAGATGAGATTTTGAGAAGGCTTAACAGGAAAACAAGAGTACTCAGTTGAAGAAAGTGACCAAAGAGATGTTGAAAGAGCATCATCTGTTCACTTTGAAAAGGCTGATAATGAGGAACATAAATCTAGAAATACATACAGGTTTGTTACAAAGCTAATCAGTTGTAGTATGCTTGCAGTGGAAAGAAGGAGAACATCATTAGAAGAAATATTGTTTTGTGTAAAGTAATTAAATTTAATTCTATATTAGCAAAATGGGTGCTTGAGCTACAGAACGGTACTAACAGTTTTTGATGTTTTCAGGAATAGTGATTGCAGCATTTGTCAAAGGTTGTCTTGTTGAATTCTTGTTAAGAGGTCGAACTATAGCAACCTTTTAGTCCACTGTTAGTATTATTTTAAATGAATATCTATGTCTGCTTTTTGTCTCTTAAATGTAGTGTTGAGAGTTCTAGCAAACGAGNCAATTTCAATACTATAGTGATTTCAAATTGGGTCCATCTTTTTGAAACACCCAGTATAATTGTGTCGATGCATTTTAGAGCATGGTTTCACTGTAGTTTCATTTGGTGTTTTAAGCTTAACTTGGTGTAGCGTTTTCTGAAAGTTCATTCTCATAATATGCAGATTAAAAAAAAAAACAAAAAACAAAAAAACAAACGNTTTTGCCAGTGCTACCTTCACTCAGTTAACAGACAACCTTACTGGTTGCCTAGCTATTACTTAAATGTTCATTAATAATTGTTGATATCACATATTATTAAAGTTGTATATTTGGGTACTCATCTGAGCAGGGTGGAATTTTTTGTTCAAGTGAGGCAAAAAAAACCCAGGAAATTCTTTAGATCATAAAATCACAAATTATTTTCTATTTTTATCAATCATGCTAATGGAATATAAATAGATTATAGAATTTGAAGTCATGCTGGGAACAAACTATATAGGATTAGCATTTAAACCCATCTTGGTTAACTGGAGCAAGTATTTCATAGTCAAAGAATGAAATGAAGTAGGCAAGTTGAAATATTACACACCACATGGAAGAATAATGTACAGACCAACCAAATAGACACAAGTAAAGCAGAAAAAGACTAGGCATTACAGAAGATCAGACTGAAAGTTATTTGTATGGTGTCAGAGGCAATTTTGCTTTTGGATTATTTGAATGGAAATGTACTATGTAAAATACAGCTGAAATAGTGTGCTATACTCAGAGTGATGGAGATGAGATTTTGAGAAGGCTTAACAGGAAAACAAGAGTACTCAGTTGAAGAAAGTGACCAAAGAGATGTTGAAAGAGCATCATCTGTTCACTTTGAAAAGGCTGATAATGAGGAACATAAATCTAGAAATACATACAGGTTTGTTACAAAGCTAATCAGTTGTAGTATGCTTGCAGTGGAAAGAAGGAGAACATCATTAGAAGAAATATTGTTTTGTGTAAAGTAATTAAATTTAATTCTATATTAGCAAAATGGGTGCTTGAGCTACAGAACGGTACTAACAGTTTTTGATGTTTTCAGGAATAGTGATTGCAGCATTTGTCAAAGGTTGTCTTGTTGAATTCTTGTTAAGAGGTCGAACTATAGCAACCTTTTAGTCCACTGTTAGTATTATTTTAAATGAATATCTATGTCTGCTTTTTGTCTCTTAAATGTAGTGTTGAGAGTTCTAGCAAACGAGGGTATTTTGCACTACCCAGCATGGCCTAAGGTTATGGGCTAGTCTGTTTTTGTAAATACTGTTTTTTATTTGAACGACAGAAATAAACGAGAAAAGTGGACTAGCTTAAGGCATGCAAGACCTTCCAGCGACCTGAAATGTTACCTAGTGTTTGTATGAGAACTAGTTCCTCTAATGAGAGAACAGCTCTGCTTACAACTGCACATTCTACATTCTTAATTTCCATGTTCTGAATTTGTTTTCTTATTTTTTGGTAGAGTTTGCAACTATTAAAAAAAGTCATGAACCAAATGTCATTGATAGTAGTTCAAGATACACAGGAGCTTATAGTTTGGTGTTTTGAATAGCGTATTAGAAAAAAGGATAAGTTGGATAATATCACGAAAACTTCTTACGTTTCAAAAATGAATATTCATGTGTCAGAGGAGGAAATTAAGATGGTTTTAAAAATACCTGCAGTATCCAATTTTCTTTAAAATAAGCATGAGTTAGACTTCAGTACTTTCAGGAACTAGATTAGTCACATGATTTTAATGCATGACATTTTGAGTGACTTTGTCCAAAACTTTCTTTGTTACCTAACTTTCTTGCTAAATAAATTTTGAATAGGACTGAAAAGTGTCTGGAAATGCTGTGAAACTTATAGTTTCTAAAGCTCAGTTTAGTAACTGATAGAATAGTTCTAGAAAAAAGCATTTGTCTGCCATCAAGGAGAGTGTCGTGATTATGAGCCTGCACAGTTGGCTTTTGATGATTAGTCTTGTTCCTAAAGGAGTATTAAGAACATGATTTGAGATATTAGGAAATGTCTACCTACTGTAGAACTAGAGGAGCAGCATGACCAGATGATTCCAGATGATATCCTGAATCCCCTTTTCTGAAAAAAAAATTAAGGGTCAATTCAGGTGGTATATATGGCATTTATATGGCATCTGTTTTCAGAAAAATTAGTTTGTAGACTGTTTCCATCCTTAGTAATTCATAGCAGAAATGCATGCAAACTTGACCAGATATGGAGAAAATTGGATGAGGGTACCTGTATTTAACATGTCACTTAAATCATACTTTTGACTAAGGAGGCATTGACTCTTGTGTGAAAGACCATAAGAGCTTTGAACAGAACTAAATAACTTGAGATAACTTTTTTTTTCATAACCTAATGTTTTGAGTAAATATTCAGCAGAGATTTTCCTCTTAAGAAAAAGGAATTGTTATGGTTAGTTTTTGCTCTAAGTTTTTTCTCATGGCCCTCTAAAGCAATGGGAGAGCTTTTTAAATAACACAAGTGATTTTTGTAGTCCAGTTATTTTTTAGTTCTATTCTGTATTAAAAATTTGAGAAAAGTAAGTCTCTATTACATGGGTTTTTTGGGCTTCAGTCCAAGGAAGTAGCAACTCTTCTTTAGGGGAGGTTGTATGTGTTTGCAGTATATAGATAAATATCTGTTTCAAGTAGATGGTCTTGGTTCCGATTTTTTACAATTCTAGCTTTCTCAGGCTTTCCTTTTTTTTTAGCTTCCAATTTATGGCAGAAGTAATGTAACTCAATTTTTTAGTAGTATTTTTAGTGGCTACCATGTCAAGCAGTGCTTTATGGAGTTTAAATACTAATCCACAGTTTGTTTCCACCTCATACACATCAGTATTTACTAATTAAACAATGTTATTATCTACTGACTCTTCTTGCATTTTTCGAAGTATATTTTGGGATATGGAATGGTTTTGATTCTCTCCTGGTCCCCTGTTTGATGTCTGGAGAGTTTTTATTGTTTTATCATCCCAGTGAGATACCTTGCTTAGAGAATTTCAGCTTTGTTTAGAATTCCAAAATACTAGTTCATCAAAGTCCATCAAATGCTGACATCTCAGAACACTTTTCTAGTTGAATTCTGGTTTCTAGCCCACCAGTCCTTCTGGTGATTTTTAACATACGCAGAGTTACTTCAGTTCCTTTTCTTTAGGGCTTAAAGCATTTTAATGTGTATTCATTATTTTTTCCTACCTTTCATTCCCCCCACCTTTGACATTTCAGGAGAACTTACATGCTTCTGTGTGTTCTTTTTCATTCTTCAGTGGAAGACTGTTGTCATAGTATATGATTTGGTTTTGTGGCTTGTATCTTTTCTCAATTTTGGATGTACTTGTAGCAGTTTCGGTTTTTTTCACCACTGAGCTGTTTTTGGCTTAGCCTCTGTAATAGAAGAGTGAAAGAAACTAACCAGCTTCATAGGTGCTGTTCATGTAACTTTGCATTGAATTTGTGCATATGTGCCCAGAGAACTGGTTCTGATGAGCTGCAATGGGAAATGCCTTAATCTGTCTGCAAAAGTTCGTCAGAGTTTCTAGTAAAACAGATCAGTCTGAGCTCAAGTGCCTCAAGGAACTGGTTCTCAAAGCAAACTTGAATAAATGTATTCCACTGAGCAATGAAAGCTGTTCTCCTAAGCTACAGTGAGTCCAAGTGCCTTGAAGAGGTGCTTTTCTGAATAATTCTTTGTCACGAATGATCCTCTAATATTTGCTAGTAATGAGTTCTGGTTTCTCACATTAGTTGAATGCGTAATTTGTGAAGACAGCATTGAATGAACTTTAAAAGAAAATTATAATTGTGTTGCAGGTGTTACCAGTACCTGTGTGTATGTATCAATATGTATGTATGCCCGTATGTTTAGGCACATCAGTGAAGCTAAATGAGCAGTGGTCCAAAATACAGTAACTTTTCATTTTAAGAAACAAAATTTGGAGTAGCGTTCTTCTAGGAGACAGAGATTTAAGTTGTTAGCAATCTGAATTTGCTTTATTCGTATTTAGCCTGTGAATATAGGTACACTGGTTTAAATACTTTAACTCAATAAAGAAACTACTTGAAATAAGAATGGGGAATGGCTTTTTTTAGCTCTGGCTGAAAATGTTTCACAGCAAGTTAAATCTTTACTATAGGAAAGACGAGTCAAAATATTCTTTGATACTTGAATGTATGTGTTTAATAGAAGGATTTATTAATGGCACATGGTAGGCTATATAAGCGAAAAGATCATGCTTGTATGAATAAAATATACTCATTCTGGGTTTCAGAGACCCAGAAAAGTGTGAGGTAAAAAAATTCTAGATGTATCTTTCCAAAACTGACTGAAAAGCAGGTGGCAGGATTTGCTTTTCTAAAATTGCATATATATGCACATCAGAGATGCATCCAATCTAGGATTAAGAGCTCAAATCTGCACCTGTATCTCATTTTTTGAGGGGCTGAGACCTGTTTACTCCTGCTCACAGTGCACAGATGGAATATGTGGTGTCTCTGTGAGTAAATTTGCCAGGGTTTTATCTGTAGAAAGTTATATGATTTCCTTTTGTTTCAATACTGTTTATATTAAAATAGTTTCAGAATTCTTTGATGTCTTGAATAAGCAAAAGAAATAATGGCTGACACTTGGCCATAATGGTGCTTCTAAACTAAAATATTTTGGGTAAAATGTTGTTCTGAATTTTACCAGTAGGCATTAAAACCTCTGTCACGGTTTAACCCAAGCTAGCAACACGACCACGATAGCTGCTCACTCACCCCCTCCCCCATGCCCCTANGATCCCAAAAGAGAAAAAAAAAAAATGAAAAAGGCACAAAAACCCAGAGGCCTCTGCAAAATGGCAAAAAGCTGAACTAAATGTCCCAACCAAAACTCCCCCGGGTGCACCCCAGATAGAGCAAAAGAGAGAAAAAAGTGGAAGGCCCAACTCTCCTTATATCTGAAACATGACACTAATGGGGTGGAATACTCTTATTGATCAGTCTGGATGTCAGTCAAGCGCTACCCCATCCATGCCCCACTTCCTCGGTGCCTCACACCTGTGGGCAGAGTGTTCAGAATGTCCTTTATGTCCTTGGCTCTCAGACCAGAGTAATTAAAAACATTGCCTGTGTCCCGTGTTATCTTCTTGTTCTCAAACTACGTCCAAATAATGAGCGTGCCAGCTATGAAAAAGAAAGGTTTCTTCTAAATACATGGAGAAAATTAACCCATTTTCAGTCAGACCAGCACAACCCCTCGTTCTTTATTTGCACAAAAGATGTGAGCTTTTGTAATTTACTTGGTGGTGTTGTCAAAGACCAGTGATCTGAATAATGAAAGGAAACTAATTGCTTGCTGCTTCTGAAAGACAGTAATATTCATGTTTTTGCCTTAAAATCTGGAATAGAGAAACTTTAAATATTGTCAAGTAGCTTCTCTGTGCAATGTAACAACAGCAGGTGTACTCTATATTTGTGGAAGACTTTTTTTGTAATGATACAGCTTCAGTGAATGTGGCTCTTTTGTTTCATATAGAATTCTAAATATATGTAGTGGGATGTTATTTAAGGGTGGGAGCTGAATGATACTTCAGAAGTAATGCGATCTAATTACATTAATTAGTGCTTTTGTGTATGCACGAGAATTATATCTCACTGAATATAAATACTTAAGTCCTGCTGAAATAAAATTTGAAAAAAAAATAGTAGCATCTAGGCAAAATTCTTGTATTTCAAATGCTGAAAAACTGCCGTGTCCTTATTAGCTTCGTTTGACTGCCTTCTTACTCTGCATACACATAATGCACTTACAATACATTGATTTAAGGTGTAAAACATATGTACCTTGGTACAACAAGACCTTTGTTTTATCCAAACGTAAAAAAAAAAAAAAAAGTAGTCTACAGAAATATAATGAAAATATGGCAGTTCCTGAGGTCTTTTGTCATGGGTAAATTTGTCATGAAACTAATTAAAGTTGTGAAATGTGTTTATATCAACAGGAAGTGAACAAAGCTTCTGGAAATATTTTTACATTAATATGTCATTTGTTTGGCAGATTAATTGAAATTTAATGAGGATGTATAGCATTACTAGAAATGAATGGTATGCATAAGCTAGCTTTTTACTTAGAGGCATAAGGGCATAAGAATTGAGGAATTCCACTGTACAGGAAAAAATAAATAAAGGGGTTTTGTAATCTGTTGATGATGAGAATGGTGATTTGTTCTGAGCTTTGGTATTGGATCATCTCTTAGATCTGTATTGTTTCTGACACTGGTCTTACGCTTCTTTCACAGTATATGGCGAGTTCTTGAAGTATTTCACTTTTTTTTTTCTTCCTACTTAAGGAGTCTAGACAGACAGCAGTGTTGGTTTAGTTTGGTTTTACCTCACAATTGTTGCCAAAAATTACATTAACATTTGAATTAAAATCTTATCCAAAATAAGACATCTTCAGTTAAGCAGAGGTGTAAAATCACCTACTGAAGGCTAGGGGAGGTTCTTGCAAAGTCTTTCTCAAGTTCTTAAAGGCTCTGAAAGCTGACCAAGAATATGATTGACAATTGGTTTGTTTAGTAATCTAGGAGTCTTGAACATGAAACAGGGCAAAAAGAGCATGCTAAAGTGCTTTTTGTTGTGCTACAAGGCAACTAACCCCAGTGAGATGCACAAATATGCAAGGAAAATAGTAGTTATGCACCAAAGTTGTGACTTCAGCACAGGAATTTTTGTCTAGGGAATTAAAAGAAAAATAATTTTTATGGAAAGAACCAAAGGTTCTTGATAGAAAAAGCTAATATAGCCTCTGATTTTATGTTATTCAACTAGTGAGAAGTTGGAGTTGACCTTTCCTAGTGATTGTGAGGTAATAGGATAGCAGTGAAGGGCTACAAAATTGAACAGCCTAAGTTTGATACAGAAAAAAGAGGGAGCCAAGGACGGATAAGGGGACAGTAGTAGCCTGGCTAGGATTCACAAGGATTCTGAGTATCCCTACAGCAAAGCTGCATTTGTTAAAATTAGACTAATGTTGCAAAATAAAAAACAAAATATGGTATGGAAAGGGAGTAGGTGAGATTTTTCAGTAGTATGGAGAAGAAGGAATAATTTTCGTGTTTTGTCTGTGTTACGTTCATAGCTTAGTGGTGGATTGGCTTAGTCTCTCTGACTTTACATTGAAATCATGTAAAGTCTTCTCCCTCAGAATAAGGAGGAGTTAAATTTGTACTTCCTTATTAACTCTGAGCAGTTTATTGCTGCCTCTCAGCTGTGAAATTTTGCTGTTTCGTTATTTCCAAAGTATCATCTCAGCACTTCTGTCTGCTGCCAGCCAGACTTTATAGTGCCAGGGAGACCTCACTCTACTGTGGCACGTGTGTGGAAGAGGGCTACCCTCAGTCTGTTTAGAGCTAATGTTGGAAAAGAGAAGAGGTTAAAGGGCTTAGCTATGTGTTAGCTGTGTCAGTAATTTGTTAGCAGGACCTTAGTTGTTCTGTAGTGCCAGGCTAGTGAATAATGGAGCACAGAGCATCTAAATGTATGGGTAAGGAACCTGGAAGACTTACAGTCAGAATGTGAGATTACTGAAAGACGTTCAAGCTACAGGTGATGTGTAGGTTAAAGACCCAGGTGACAGAATGAAATTTCTAGTTTGGGTGAAAGGAGATGATTCTAAATGAAGTGATTTCATCTGTGAAGGTGGTGATTGAATTTGAAGGCTAAGATGTGAAAGGAAAAGAAAGAAAACCACTGGCAAAACCCTCAGGGATCTTCATAGAAAACAGCAGAGAATGAGGGTAATCTACTTAGAAGAAAAGCTGAAGCAGTGATTTCATGAGTAAGAAGTGGATATCAGAAAAACTGGTGAAGGATATTTCATGAAGAAGTAAACTATGTTTTACCGTGGGAAGGGTCAAGGAGGTTGCAGATAGAATATTGGTTCTGCTGTGTGTCTGAGAAGTTATTAGAAATTTTGGCAAGAACATTTTTCATTGTTAAAGGCAATTTTTTTTAAAGGATGAAATGAACAGAGGGAAACTTCAGGGAGCAGTTGTAAATAGTGAATTCTTTGAGCTTGGCATTGAAAAGACAAGAAGTACAATGATAGTCCTACAGACACATGAGGCACAGATATTCTAGTATAATTTCATTTTTCTATACCTTACAATATGCGAACCTGTAAAAAAAAATAATATATATATAGGCTAATAAAGTTACTCTATGCAGTTTCAGGGTTATTTTTTTCAGTTAGTAACATGATCTGTGTTCGAATGGAAGAACAGGCATAAGGTTATATTAAAACTATTTCTTCCATATGTACATAATAGAAAGATGTCAATGTATACGCAGGCAGTTACCATAGGGAATTTTTGTAAATTATAATTTAAATAATTTTGAACTTTCCCTTATAGCAGAGACAAACTCCTTGCTTTAAAGAATATCTGATAGATGTATGCATAGCAGGTTTTGTTCATTACTTCGTTGTTTCTAAATTATGTTAAAGGGAAAGCAACTGTCCATAAGAATTTAATAGTTTGGCCTGAAAAATACATTTTAGATGCCCTTAAATGTCTCAACTGTGCTTGCAACTGTTAATAGCACTACTTCAGGAGCTAAGATGGCAAACTGATATATTTTTATTGTAATGTATTTTCAAAATAGCTTGGAAAATAATAGTATTAAGAAGATCTGCCAACAATCGATGTTAAATATCTGTTGTTTCCCAGTTATGTTTTGCATATTTATTTGTTGTGGTATGTACTATTGTTCTAACATTGTTTTAATGCTTTGTTTTTATAAAATTTATGTGCAATAATATTAAACCTGAAGGAGGAATCTTCTTTGCCAAAAGATAATTTGGCAAATATGTTTTTGCAGGTATCTTTTGATATATAATCCTATGGAACAGGAGCGATTTTCAGTTGTTTCAGTCAATGTGAATTCACCCAGAGTTAAATTATTATCTCCTTTGGGAAGAGCTGTTACTGTCCAGATTAGTGCTATTTGGGATGGAGCAACTACAGTATCACATGAAGCATATCAGGTATGCTACTCTAAGTAAAAAGCATTGAGTTGTTTTTTGTTTGACAGATGATGTAGCTTCACAGTTAGAAGAAAACAGAAAGCATACTTCAAATATTGGCAATTCTGTCTTCTGCAGATAATGCCATTAATTCAGTCATTTTGAGGAAAAAACACCTCAGATATTTAGCATGAATGTTTTTAAAATGTTAAGTTATTAAACTTTTGTGATATGGTGTATTACATTTAAAGGTTCAGTTTCAGCTGCACGAACACAAAATACTGGATGTGTGTCTTTTCCCCTAACTTTCTAAACAGCTTTGTCCCTCAAGTGATAGTCTATACACATAATCACAGTCTGTACGTTCTCAAGCACTCCAGCTGGAAGGTTTTCTAAGTGTAATGGCTTAAGCAGTTAGATTCTGATTTTTTTTTTTTTTTTTGTCTTCCAGGTATTGAGGCTGGGTAGTAATTTCTATTACTCTTGTACTCAGGCTACACAGATGACTTGAAGTCCACCTCTTGTTTTTGGTTTTAAGCAAAGTTTCTGCAAATTTTTGAATCATACATCATTATAGAATATTGTCCTCAGTGATCACACATCAGAAACTGTATTTTGTTAAATTCTTAGTGATATAATGTTACTGTATTATTGTAATAGTACCGTGTTACTTTCAGGCTTAAATTCTTAGTCTGATTGCTTTTGACTTGGGAGCTAAGTAGAACTTGTTTTGTGATAATGTTCCTGTGAAGATAATTCAGTAAGTGTCTTCAGTTGTCCTCCAAAGGGATAACTATTGGTAATTGTTGTGGGTTAACCCTAGTGAGCAGCTCAGCCCTACACAGCCAGTTGCTCACTTCCCCCAGTGAGATGGGGGAGAGAACTGGAAGGGTTACAGTGAGAAAATTCAGGGATTGAAATAAAGACAGTTTAATAGGTAAAGGAAGAGCCGTGCACGCAAGCAAAGCAGAACAAGGGATTCATTCACCACCTCCCATGTTCAGCCATCTCCAGGAAAGCAGGGCTCCATCACATATAACAGTTACTTGGGAAGACAAACACCATCACTGCCTACATCCCATCTTCCTCCTTCTTCTCCCAGCTTTTATTGCTGAGCACAATGCCATATGGTCTGCGGTATCTTTGGCCACTTGGGGTTGGCTGTCCCAGCTGTGTTCCCTCCCAGGAGGCAGAGCAAGATCCAAGTCCTGTTAAAATGTATTTTGCAGGCTTATGCCAGGTGGAATAAATCTGTTGGCTGTTGTCAAGGACTAATGTACTAGCTGCGTTTATTCTGGAAGTGATGGAGGGCAATGAAGGGGATGCCCTAAAAACCATGATTTGTCTAATTGATAAAGTGCTTCCCAATAGCTGCTTTGTCAACTTCTTGTGCACCCCCATCCTCCTTGCTGATGTAGCAGCATGAGAAGCAGAGAAGGCTCTGATGCTGCATAAGCAGTCCTCAGTGATAGCTGAAACATCTTTGTGTTGTCCACATAGTTTCTATGAAAACATAACACAACATGAGCTACTATGAAGTAAAAGGAGTTACTATGAGCGTAAATTTAGTATAAAAAGTTGATACTTTGATATATTTAATAATGGCTTTTTCTTTGCTCCCAACAGGTCTCTTTTGTGGCGCATGTACCACCTCTGGGGCTTGCAGTTTACCAGCTTTTGGAGGCTGAGAGTTCAGAAGCAGTTTTAGCAGACTATAATATATACATGAGGAATAATAGGCTGGAGAAGCCAGACAGACTTTTCAAGATAAAAGAGATGCAGAATTCTGTGGATAATATAATCTTAGAAAATTCTTACATGAAACTCTGGTTTTCTGGAATGTCTGGATTACTGGAGGTGCGTTGCATTGTATTTCAGAATGCTATGTTTTACTTTTTCAAGAACTTCTGTTCTTATTTGTGGAAACCTAAATGTGTCAACTATTTCAAACATGATCCTCTATCCTTAGAAAATAAATACCAAAGAAGATGGTAAAAATCATCAAATGAAGGTGGAGTTTGCTTGGTATGGAACTACAAGTAACCGGGATAAAAGTGGAGCTTATCTCTTCTTACCGGATGGAGATGCTAAGGTAAGTCTTCCATTTGCAGAGAGATTCTAATCTTGAAGTGATGTATTCTGCAAAAACAGATTGGAAGAGCTAGTTTTCCCCAATCCTGAAATAGAGCTGTGTGGCTAGAAATAATGACATCTGTTACTGAAATGATTGGCAGGACTTCATAGTTCGTAACCCTAGATTTGGGTAAAAACACAGCTTTAATTTGAAAGTTTAAAAATAAACAATATTTAAGATACCCTTGCAAGAAATCCAGTGAGGTGTGGACATTTGCCATCAGTAAAATAAGTTCACTTTCACTTCCTGTGGTGAGAGTGTATAGGACATACTGATTCATTTCTGCATTTCTTCACTCTTCTGATTCTTAAGATTTATTTATTGTGAATGAGCAACTTCCAGTTCAGAGTGTAGTACTTTTTTAGCTGATATTAGCATATACAGTTTAATATAGTAATTAAGATACAGAGTCCCAAGTGATGAATATAATGATGGAGTAGCAAGCAACTGTTCTGATTTATTATACTTGTCTAGGGTTATCAGTATTTTTAGCTCCATAATTATTGGAGGGCAACAGCATACTCCTCTTAGTTTTCAAATGGAAAATTCAGATAGAACAGTGTTCTTACACTGACTTAATTACCATACAGAATCTACTGTACAACTTTTGAAACTGGAAAAGTAGTATTTCAGAAAGGAAATGGTGAAATAATGAACACTTTTAAGAAGCTAGTTAGTTTGGAGAATATTTCTTCTGCCTGTTTTCTCCTGGGGAAACTTAAGTAGCTTCCATAAAGCAAACTGGGAGTTCTATGTTTACCAGTTCAGGAAATAGGCAAGAATAATCATTCTGGTTTTTGTTGTTGTTATATGTGTAAATCAGTCTGGAAGTAGACAGAACAGTTTCCTTTCCTTTTAGCATTCTGTCCTAGAAGCACATATTTTCATGTCTGTGAGTTGGCAGTTTTAAATCTTTTAGTATATTTAGTCTCATAATTGTTTGCATGATTTATATTCAACAGGGTTCACTTATTCTTAATTTTCCAACGTCAGTGGTTTTGATCTATGAATACCTGAATAATATCACTTAAGTTTTAAATTTTTATCTTTTATCCGCTACATGGTCACACTACTAACTGATTCTATTCTGGATGCTACTTCATCTTTTGCTTATAAAAACAATAATCACTAAATCTAACATTTTTATAATTTTAACTACAGTTTTGAATTATTTGCTTTATAAAAATAATATAGACAAATCTAGGTAGGAAAATGCTATGGTTTGAACAGAAAAAGTCTGTCACATGCCTGCAAGCACATCTAGAAAACAAGGTACATATTGAACTTTTATGAAAAATAAAATTAAATACATTTTTAGCCAACATTAAAATGGGTGGCATGTTCAGATTTTGTAAAATTTATACAATAAAAATAACATCATGATACTTCTGAAAATTCTACTTCATTAATATACCCTAAGGCTCATTTGGCTTGCATTTTAATAACATTAGTTAGGTTGTCCCACTGGGAATAACAGTGTAATTCTATAGGACTTTCTGAACCAGTTTGGAACTAATGATTTCTGTCTTAAAAGAAATGCCATCTGTTCAGGGTTCTCAGTATGAGGTGGATTGACTAACATTTTCCAAGCGCTTATGTGGAGTGGTGATAGGATAGATTACAGGCACTTTTCTTGATTTTTGTCTAGGTATTTTCTTTCCTTACCCCTTCACCCTATGTATAACCAGAAAATTTGCAAAGAATAATTGCATTTGAATTTGGGTGATTTTCCTCTGGTATGAGTACAGTTATGTTTTCTTTGCCTTTGTTAACTTGTTGTTTTGTTGCTGATAAGTCCTTTGATTCTTTTCAGTTCTGTAACATTCAGAAATTATCATTCTTCATCTAGTTTAATCATCTGTCTTACCGTAGTACTTACATAGACTTTTTGGTCTTGGGTTCTGCCAGTTTTGGAAACCTGGTGCTGTAACATGCTAGGTTTGCAGGCCCTGACTTAAAGCCTTGTCAGGATAGAACACTTGACACATACAATGCAGCTCTGGTCATCAGTAGGCTGTTACAAGTAGATGTCACGTTTTCTGCAGATGATGCTCTGTGTGCTAGAATGTACACAGATCTGAATCTTTCAAGAGTTTCCTTGGGTTAATCGTCTTTGTAGCTAACCTAAACCAAGCCTGGAGTACTGCAAAGAGCAGATCTTTGCTTAGAAGTGGTAAGCCTCTAGAACTAGCACTAAGCTGGACATCAGCAGAGACCTGGGTTAATGACAGTGATTTACACAGCATTAAATAGAAGGCACACTGATAACTCTTTGTCACTGCTCTGGAAAGAATAGCTGGGCTTAAGGCTCAAGGACACCATGGCAGGCGTTGCCCTGGTGCAGCTAGACAGACCCCATTAAGAGCAGTCTCTGGGACTCTGGCATAGGGTCTTGACCATGGGTGATTCTGTCCCTGCTGTCTCTAAAGTGTCAAAGTAGCTCAGTGGCAGCCTTGGGTCAGAACACCGGTGTGAAGTCCAGGACAATAACACAGAGCAGGGGCTCCATGCTACAGCTCTGGAGATGACGCAGTGCTCCTATCATGTCTTTGTATTTTCTGCAAAACAGAACGAAAGCAAGGCATCAGCAAAAAAGACAGGCAGTGTCTTAATTTTTTTAAATGTCTGTGCTGCTTAACTTATTGACAGTGTTATCAAGGTTTGGAAGGAAGGGACCTCCTTGGACCTCACAACAAATGTAAACGAAAGCATCCTGCCTATGCAGGGAAAACATGTTTGTATGTCAGGTGATTTTGTGAAGGATGGCTAACTCTGTAAATTTGTTAGATCTGGGGAACAGGTAAATCAGTATTCAATAAACTTTGAAACTGTTAAATGTCTGTATTTTCTTCTGTGTATTCAAGATGAGCTAGTATGTGATGATCTGCTTACAAGCCTGCTCAGTATCAATAAGGAATAGAAAAAAGCAGGTTTTTTCCCAAAGGGTCAGATGCTGAAGTGTTTGGGGGATCAATGTGAGTGGTTCATTTTCTTGTTTTACAAATCAATTTTTCAGAATCAAAGTTTATTTTTTTGATAGACCCAGGCTGGGAAGCTGTGATTCTCCCTCAGGCAGCTGTGTCTATGCACACATGTGTGTATGAGTTGCTGTAGATACTTATGTACTGACAGAATATACAAGAAAATATACTGTATCTTTTTTTTGTCCTGCAGAATCCCTAGTGCTAGAGCTTTTCTCTTTTTTTTTTCCCCTCTTCACACTTTGTCTCCATGGTTGGACTTCCTTTACTGATGATGATCTCTGACTTGCATAGCTGCAGAGGCTGCTACTAGCTTCAAAAAACTGCTTTTATGACAGGTCCTTTTTTAATCTGTCAGGGTTACCTCTTGCTTCTACTTCTCACAGAAGAACACATATCTGAGTTGTATAAATGCCTGGCCTTCAAAACTAAGGAAGATATAATGGTATCTTTCTGCATTTTTATAAATGAGATTGGGGTGTTCCATTGCCCAAAAGGAGAGAGACTATCCATTAAGAGTATCCTGCTGGATCTGTCTTCAGATCTGGCCTCTCAAAAGGGTAGAGGACCTTCATTCAAGCCTAGCAGCCTTATTTTTAATGCTTGTCCTGTTTTTACATGCCTGATAACAAGAAAAGACAAGTATGCAAGCACTGTACCTGGCGGGTACTCACAATACTCAAGAATCAGCTGCCTTTGAAGTGTCTGTTTTTTCCTTGGTGCTATGTATTTTCCTCAAACATCGTGTCTCATCTAAAAATCTGCCCGCATATTGGGGGGTTGGTTTTGGAGACAGAAGTATTAAAGTGACAGCTATCTTCTTCTACCAAGCAATTCTTAAAACTCAGTGCTCAAGAGCTCATAGTATTTGAGTTTTATTCCCCGCCACCCCCAACTCAGTCTAATCTCGAACCTTTCCAAATGAAGGGTAGTCTGCTACTGAGAGGCAGCTTTTCCTGTAGGCTTTGTCTTTTGTTCTTTTTTTTAAAATCTCAGGCGTATCAAGAGCAATTGTTGTTCCAGTGTTGGAAAACTTTCCTCTAGGCATAGTTTATTTGACTTCCACACCAACATTGCGCTGCACTGCCAGAAATTTCTAGGCCACGCTAAGATGGTTTATATTGCTTCACTTGACTACAGGGGGAAAGGCTTATTGCCCATGCTTCATGCCTTCAGGCTGCAGTATGCCATGCCAGCTTCTATGCAGGCCAGTAAACCTTTAAGTGAATGCATCTCTCCAGTTATCTCCACCTCCTGGTACTTAGGCACCCAATTTGATGCCAACTATTTTAAGATATCCTAGGGAGCTATGGGATATTATTTTGCTCCAAGTATTCTCTCTTAAAATTTCTAGCCGCTTCCCTCCCCACTCTGTCCTTCAAGGCACGGTTGTCATGTTTCTCTTGGATAAGAGTACTGAAAAACAGTTTCTGGATCCTTTGACCCACAGTTCTGTTGTCCTGTTTCTGAAAATACTGCTTTCTGGGCTAAACAAAACAGCAGGCTACTTAATCTTGTGCAACAGAACTCATTCCAGTGGAGCTGAGTGGAACAGATTTTACAGTAGTCACATTCATTTTAACTGTTTAGGAAGTGTAGTCTTGGGACTACCACTGGGTATAAGACCCAAATATTTTTATTCCTAATTTAGTGTCTGAGTAATCATAGAATCCTTCACTCTGGAAGGTCATTTAATCCCATCTCCCACTCAGAGTAAATAGTGAATTTAGACCAGGGCTTTGTCCAGTCAGTTCTGCAAAAAGCTCTATCATTGTTTTTTGCTTCTATTTAGAAATGAGTGGTTTCTGTCTGAGTACTAAGTGGCCTGTTTCTGCATTTTAGTCAGACTTCCACATGAGAAGCATCTTTATATTTCAGATCTAGGACCAGGATCATTCCACAGGCCTCTGTGCATCTCACCAAGGATCTTTACAATGATACTATAATAATTGCACATTCAATGCATGAAGATGTTTTGGTGCTTAAAAGCCTGATTCGTTGAAATATTTTCAGCATGGCAAACCCGGTCAGTTGTCTCTTTATAGGTTCTGAACTTAATACGTCTCCTGATGACTATCAAGAAATCACTTCCTATGATTTTTGTTTTTCTAGGCACTAAAGTACCATATCTTTTTTCTTCATTTTTCTCATTTGCCCAACAATTGGGAAGCAATAGTCATCCTTGGGAACTTGAGTATGCATCATACCTCTACTCTTGGTGTCATAAAGAACTTCTCTAATCCCTAAAGCTACATGAGAGCACGTGCCTTTATGACTCTCTATACTCATGTGTACCTTTTCCCTGTAGTGTGTCTGAATTAGGGGCTTGCAAACTGGTTTTGGTACATTTCTCTCTTTTTTAAAAAAAATAATCATTAATTTCAGACAATATTTGCAAAGTGGCACTTCTTTTATTTCCTATCACCTTTCCATGTGGTTCGGAACGGTGAGTATGATTGCCTTCATCTTCAGCTGGGAGCTGATCTGGCTACATGTGCAGCTTGGAGACTCGGATGTGTAAACTCGATGTTTGTGGCAATATCCCAGAATCTGAGAGCTGTTCAATGCATCTTATTTCAGTTTTCTACTTGTGTGGGAACAATGTATTTTGGTACTTGTCAGTGTCACAATCGTGTTTTATACTAACAAGCTCGATGGAACAGTGTTCCTTCCAAGCATTGTTTTTACTATTTAAAAAAAAATTACTTCAAGTAGTTTTTAATTATTTTAATGAGTACAGCCTTTTGCGTTCCTTTGTCACCCATCCATCATCTCTCCATTTTGCTGGTTTGATCCTGGTTAGCTCCAATGAGAGCCTTATTGAGAATTGTTCTTACAAACGACAGAAATAAGCCCAGAAGATAGGTGTTACTTTGCTAACAGAATGTATTTGATAGGCTGATGTTTCTGTGAGTAGTATTCTCCTAAGTAGTAATTGGTGAGGGTATTTGCTTGGCCTGAAGACCCCAGGTTTCTCAGTTCATTTTCTGAGAGTTCCTTTAGCTGCTGTTTCAGTCCTTCATTGCTAACTTGAAGCTCTTCATGTTGCCCTGCAGGTAGGATTTTGAAGGGTTTGATTATTCCACCTTCCTGTCAGTAATCCAGTTCGTCTGTGGAACTGTAATCTAAGTGTACTTCCAGGAGCATGTAGTCACAGGTTGAATGAGTTTGTCTTCTCTAGCTATGTGTGATAGATAAGCAGATAGATAGCAACCTCTCCTGCCAGAAGAAAGGGGGAGATTCAGTCTGCGTTTACTGATCTTGGCAGTTTTTTGTGGAGATAAGAGAACCAAAAGCCAGCTCAAATTCTAACCTGACATCTGGTCTTCAAATTTCTTTTATCCCAGCAGGTTATTTTGTCTGGCTTCTGTGCCCTCCTAATACCACTCTGCTCCTTATATTTGTCAGCTAGGAAATAGATTTTGCTTAGTAACACTGGTCTGTCTTGACAAGACGTGACCCCCTTGGAAGTATGCCATCATTATTTCATGTCAATTGTTAAGAAGTCAAAAAGACTTTTTACTCACTTGGGTTTTGTACTGATTTATGGGATAAAATGTTGCTGTGATGATCTGTGGAAAAAAACCCTCTCTCCCTAAAACAACCCATCTTACTGAAATGTAAGCAACTATGATTCCTTTACCAAACTCCTGTACAACTCCTGTAGTTGATAGCTGCAGAGTAGCCTCTTGGAGCTCTGGCCAAGCTTTTATTAAATGGTGTTCTGTCTGAAGTTTTAAGAATAAATATGTAAATAGAAAGGCAAGCTTTTAGTCTTTAGAAGTTGCAGTTTCTTCTTTTATACAGTACTTCTTGAAATATTCTCTGTCAATGTACATATAGTTATATGCTCAAAGATGAACAGATGATATATAGTGGTACTTGTTGTTCCCTGACATGTTTTGCCTCTGTGTATGTAATCTTGATTTCATCTCTTCCTAAGATGTGCTTGGTCTTTGGTTTCCTTGCTTGAGAAGAAAGAGCATGTTCTGTCTTTGTTACGACATTGGTACATACAGGAGGACAGACACACTCTAAAAGCTCTCTGCTTAGATCCCTCTGAATAATGTGTTTTTCTAGTATTTTGTTGGATTTTTTGAGTTAAGTCTTTATTATTGCTGTTACCCTGTAGTAGTAGTTGTAGGCATTGTATTTTCATTTTTGGCTTTCTACACACTTAATATCTAACCCATTTTTACCTTTGTAGCCATCCATGTATTTCTATATAATGTATGCAGTTCAGTTTGGGATCAACTCTTTTAAAAAAAAGTCATCATTTGATTAGCCAAGACTCAAAATACTGTGACTACATGGACAAATAATTTTCTTCATCTCTTCGGTTTGCATGTGGATAGGTGAAACTTCTGCTAGTGTTTGAGAGACATTAATAAGAAGCTAGTGTCCCTCTGGAGGTTTCTTAATGGTTCCCAGCTCTAGCTTGCATTCCAGGGGGCTCTCCTGGCAACTGTAGCTGCTTTTGATGAAGAAAAAGCTTCCTCTTTCATTTTCAAAAGGATATGCAAACTGATCCACAAGACAGTGAAGAGGCAGCTTTCCCCATGCAGTGCGCACCACTGATATAGCAAAATGTGAGCAAACCAAACTGACAGTCAAACCATTTGCCACAGATTATGGAACTACGGTATTTGATTACTGGTTAGCAAGTATAATTTTGATAGCAGAAAAGCTCAATCCAGATGTTTGCAGTGTTAATACATTACTGTGTTTAACTGTCAACCTTGTATCCGTTAATCCCCATGAAATACCTATGAGATATGTAGTGAAGGTTATCTTAATTTTAGGTAAAGGAAAAGTGAGGCTCTGAAGAGAAGTTTCTGAATTTCAGATCAGGAGTAATTTTTTAATTACCAGTTTTTAGACTAGACTTAAATATAGAACAGTTTAAAAACTTAAGGTACTATTTAATATTTATTAAGTACTTTGATTTATTTACACAATTTTATGCAAAACATGTAAAATAATTATTCTAACTTTCTATTTTCTTTTTGTAGCCTTATATTTTTACAGATCCACCTACCATAAGAGTTGCTCATGGAAGAATTTTCTCAGAAGTTGTATGTTTTTTTCAACACGTGACACATACCATGCGTTTGTATAAAGTCCAAGGTAAGAGTTGTGAAATTCTGTCTCTCTCAGCAGTTATTTTTCATCACTACAGTCTTGGATCCTACCTGTATTTTTAATGTTTGAGTGCACTTCTGAACTAGTACATAATTTGTCAGACTAAAGTATTTACTGGGTCCAGTGCACCATGATCCCTTTCTGAGCTTCATACTGGTCATTAAGCTGGCATGCTTAAACTCAACAGATTTGCTGGAGGTACCTCTCATTAGTAGGAAATGTTATAGTATAAATTACCTGCAAGGGGATGCTGTGCTTTAGTGGATCATCTGAATGCTGTAGGTAGCTGTAAATTACAAAAATGAGAAGAAAAATTTTAGAAATATCTTGGAGATTATGTAAAAATGTACTTTCTTTCATAGCCTCAAACTTATTTGAGGTGCAACAATATCTTCTCTGAAGTCATAAAGAATGTAAAGTTATTTGAGTAGTGGTATTAACAGTGAAGTCTGGTTTACTCCACAACTGTAGGCATGCTTTAGTCATTATGTGCTTCCTCTTTATGTCCCTTCGCTGATGGAACAGCTTGTGATGGAATGGGCTGTGTCTGTTTAGAGGCACCAGCACTGAACATGGGCTTATTGACTCTTAGGATGTAAATTCATATAATTTTTCCTTGCTTTTCCTTCAGTATGGCATTCATTTTTTATTTTTCTACTGTTCACTACTGATTCCAGCACTTGAAAGAATTTAAACATGTTTGTGTCAGCATTACTTTTACTGTAGGTGTTGAAATTGTTTTCATGGTTTTTAAAATTTTATCACATTGAATTATTTTTTTAAACACCTTCAAAAACAAATAATGGAGCTATAAATATTTTGAAAGTCTTCCTTGCTCTTTTCTGTATTCCTTTTAGGTTTAAAAAATAATACTGCCAGCAATACCTACTTTACAGTTGCACAGAACTGAACTGTTTGATTCTTTTTTTTTCAGTTGTAATATATTTCTCTTTAGAACTGAAATTGATTCAGATGCCAATTTTTTTTTATGTAAGTGTATACTTCGAAGTTTGAAGTTCCTAGTTTTTCCCATCTGCCATATACTGATCAGAATTCCGTTGCCAGCTCGTCTGATACTATAATTCTAGATCAAAACCTAGATGATGTTGCTTATGAATACAAACCAAGATATTTTATCTTTATTTGTTAAAGATCCTAAGGAAACGTGTTTATATTCAACACATTATTTTATGTGACCAATATGTAAAATGGGCTTAGAGGAAAAAAAGGTACCTTGATGTTAAGATGTACTAGGTTGCTAAACATCTGAAAAGAAGGTTACTTTGGTCTCTGGGTTTCAGTAATTTAAACTTCTTAGCAAGGAGGGAACTTATATAATGAAGTTGTTTATTGTATTGAAGGGGAGGGAAAAAGCCTGAAGAAAGCCTGAAAAGTCTCTCTTTAGGTTAAGGTGAGGTTGTTTGTTTTTTTAAAATGGATTTTCTGCAATACTCCCGTTACTTTGTCAGTAAGTGCCTACCAGAAGTATTTTGTTTATATTTCACAGTTCGCAGAAAATGAGTTGTTAGTGAAAATCGCTTGCCAATTCCTAAAACATAAGTTTACCTGTCATTTTTAGTGTGCTGTGTTTGGTTCTTTTTATTTCCTTTAGACAGTTTTTAATTCATCACACTGTTTCAATACTTACATCATTACGTATCCAGTCATCATAGTGAAATTCTGTACCATGTTCCCAGCTTTTATAGAGAAAAATGGTGCAGTTTCTTTTAATGCATATTTTTTTCTCTGTTTACTTTTATGTTACGTTTTTATTTTTATTTCTTCTTGTGAAATGGCCTTTTTCAAACTTTGAAAATTTGATGACTTTGCATCGTTGTTTTGCTGGGGTCTGTTTCCTGGGCTTTATAAGGGAAGTTATTTATATAGCGTTACTTCAATTAAAAGAAGGTATCTTGAAGTCTTACTAGATATGTACAGTAACAAAGCATGTGGAGAGAAATAAATATGTGTATGTACATACATACATTATGTTTTTAAATAAAGACCCGATACTCCTGTTGTAACCTACCTTCTTGCCAGGGGGTGGAAAGCCTGATTGTGTGGCTAATCCAGCTGCTGGACAGTAACTTATGAGTCCTATAGTTTCTTCAGCTATAAAACACTGCTTTTTCCACTTTCAGCTTTACAAGTCTGTTTATTTTGAGCAAAAAATATTCCAGCTTGACAACTCTGTTCAGTAATTGACCAATGAGTGACTTTTAACTACTTGTGCTTCCATTGGCATCTTGTTTTGATATCATCATGATTTTGTTAATCTTTTTATCAGAAGCTTCTTATGTTTCCTTATCTTCATCATTGTATTTTTTGTATTAACTCAAATTATGCAGTAGAAAAGAGCATAGAGTAATTCATGGTCTGGTCATTTTAAAATTGTAAACTATAATATTGTATCATTGTTCAATGTACTCATGCTTTAATAGTCCTGCTTTAAAATAGTTGGAAAATCTCTGACTAATGGTGTCAAAAGTGGAGTGTGTAGATGCTTTTTTTTTTTTTTTTGAAGAGGCCTGGTAAATTAGAAGTAATTACCTGAATCTACTGTGTTTGGTTTAGCACCATAGTATAATAGTAATTTGTAAATGTTAACATTTTAGCAGTTGCTGGTACTGCTGTGGGTGGCATTCAGATTTTTAAAAAGATAAAAACAAATTCTTTTAAAAGATAAAAACAAATACAGAGCTTGACATATTCCTCCTTCAGGTGACAAAATCACAACCCTGACTGCATTTTGTGTACTAAGTAATAGCATAAAAATTAAAGCAGGTGATGCTTTCCACATTCCATTGTGTAAAATTCAGAGTGTTTGGTTTAGAACTATTTAGAACTATTAGGGAACTATTCCAACATACTCTCAAACAGGACTGCTAAAAAAATTCGAGACCTATGTGTGTAGAAGGAAAAAGAGGTTGTGCTAGCCTCTGTCTCTGTGCTTAGGAATGTAGGAATTTTATTGAAGGATATTTTATCATTCTGCAAAAGATTTTACAGATCAGGAGCCCAAGCTGATAAGCATGCCTCTGGGTCTTGGAAGTTGACATACAGTGAACTGTTGAAAAAAAAGTAGTATTTAGTGTCTAAGATTTTAAAATACTGTCTTCAAGTTTTAAAGGACTAAGTTGGTTAATCAGTCCCTCAGTTTCTACCGTCTTCTGTTTACAATCCATCAGAAAAGCACACTGTAATTTCATCTCACTACAAAGAGATACTTCATTTCTCTGTTCTGCTTGGTGGAATTCTTTTCAGAATTATTAGTCCCATTAGACTACAAAAAGGGTAGAAGTGATCATGCTGAATGATGGTATGATTCCATTCCAAACTGTGTCTTGAACTGTTTGAAAAGGCCAGGTTATTATTAAAGTTATTTAGATTTCAGTGTGAGGCACTGTAGGAAAAAAATCTCTGAACATCTGTATTTTCAAAAACTTAATCCTTCTTTTAATAAATAGGCATCTTATGTCCTGGTTGTGGTCAAATCAATGTGCAGTTTCTTAATTCAGTGTCCTTAAGGAAGGTTCTCCCTGTTTTGGTTAAAGCAGCTGACAAGTTTCCTGCTTAGTGGAACAATTGCTGTCAAGCTGGTAACTTCATTCTTGTTTGTGAATGGTGACAGCCACATAAGAGTCAAGGGGAGAAGTGGATGGCTGTGTCTTGCTACAGCATATTAGCTGCTGCTAAAGACAGCGCTTAACAGTTGTGTGCTATTTCCTACTGATTTACTGGAACTCACACTGTTTCTTATCATGAGTTCCTTCTGCTTCAATGAAGGTTTCAACCTGTCTGTTCAGGGAATACCGAATTAGAAGTACTGTTATAGCATATGGTACCTAACTGAACTGGCTTCAAATATCTGCTTCAATATAACAGAAAGGGAAAACTAGGAGGGGAAATCTAGATCACTGTGTTTCTGGGAGCATAGTCATTCTTATATATTTGGCAATTGCTTTTAAAAATTGAGAGATTTTTAAATGCATCTTTTTCATGTAGGTTTGGAAGGCCAGTCTCTTCAAGTTTCCAACATTGTGGATATTAGAGGAGAATATAATCGTGAGCTTGCAATGAGAATTTCATCTGACATAAACAGTGAAAATAGATTCTATACTGATCTTAATGGATATCAGGTAATTATTGCCTATTAATTATAAATGCCTACAGCCTCAGTTTTTAACTCTCTTAATACTTCTGACTGTAAAGAGTTTGAGCTGTATTAATCAAACTCTCATGTTAAAGTCCACTAACCATTTAAAAGGAGAAAAGGTTTAAAAATGTATCAGTTATAAAATTTGATTTATACCAGATCAAGCAGCAACTGTTTCCTTTCAAGGAGATTGTTAAATATCACTTTGTGTCCTTTTTAATATAATACTTGTAATACAGAAAGTTATGACAAGCCACCATGTAGTTGCTTTTGCATCTGCATGCCTTCCCTCCCCTCCCCTCCACTTTGTGTATTTAACTAGGGACCTTTGGGTAGCATAGCACCACATGTATGTAAGGTCCAGCAACTTAGACCTAGAGAACAACTGCTTGTTGCTGTGGTGGAAATAAGTGATATATTTTTCAGTGTAATAACTTGTTTTATTGGTAATGCATCTGATGAAATATAGTGTGACTATTTTTGTAACTTAGACTCTGCAAGAGACAGAAAAGCAAGTTTTCCTTACCTTTCTCCCTTGCTGAAAATAGTTTTTCAAATTCCTTGAAAACCATACCTGCTGAATAAGAGGCTACTGTTTTTTTCAGTCAGTTTGTAGGACTGCATTTTGCTGGAGACAGTGAGGTGAATATTTAAACATGAAAATAGTTTTAAGACTACTACTTATTTGTCATGTGCCATTCAAGAATTCCACTAGCACTTTAATAAATTCCCATCATAAACAAACAATTCCTTTTCTGCTACCTTAAATCTGTTCACCACTTGCTCTCTAGAGGAGAAAAAAAAATGTATTTCCTTCCATAACTGTGATTATTCCTTTTTTGTAGGTTCCCTTGATGAATCTTTCAGGCTTTTTAAATATTCTTTGATCTGAAAGTACATGGAAGTTATCATTTCCAAAGTGCATTTCAGCCACAAATCTCCAAAAAGCTAAATAATACAGTTGAGTGAATGCTTTGGTGCCAGTTCTGCTTCTAAAGCACGTGGGATAAATATCTGAAATGGTCTTTGAAATTTAAATGCATAAAAATAATGTATTTTATTGAAGTTCGTGTTCATATTGCAGATCCAGCCCAGACTGACGTTGAGCAAATTGCCTCTTCAAGCGAATATCTATCCTATGACTACAATGGTTTATATCCAAGATGCTGGCGTTCGTTTGACACTTCATTCAGCTCAGTCTCTAGGTGTTGCAAGCTTGAAAAATGGTAAGTATAAGATGAAAGATATTATAAAGGCCTATCCTTCTTGATTGTGTGAAATAGTTCATTCTGAGATTACCATACCTACTGTTGTTTGAAGGAGGGAAATACATTTCTCCAACTCTGACAAGTTTTAGCATATGTCCATAAGGGAGGAGACAGAGGTTGTTCCCACGTGAGATCCTGTCATTTTCAGTGGAAGATCAGTCTCAAACTAGAGATAGAGCGAAGAGATTACAAAAAAAGATAAAATGAACAATAAATTTTCATAAACAGGTATTTTTCACACAAGAACTCTGATGGAACTCAAGGAATAAACAGCAAAACTAAGAAGCTTGTTCTCTTTTGCACTGATCTGGTAGCAGAGGGCTTGAGATGGATAATGTGATGCTGATCATGTTTTTTGATTTGTTTGCTTTAGGGTAGAAAGGGCTAGCCTTAAGGGATACACTGTATAACCTAACATCCCCATCAAGGAAAACAACAGCAGCTTTTTTGAAAACTAGAATTAGGGAAATAAATGATTAAAATGACCCCAGATAAGAACCAGCATACTTCTTCTGCAGCAAAATCATACCTCACAGATTTAATGAGGTGCTTTGAGCTGATGAATATGTTGGCAAGAAAAATCAATTCATATTAAGAATTCCAAAAGTCTTATCCCTCTCAGCAGAGAAGGCTATGATAAATGGCCTGGAGAGGTGGAAACAGAGGTGATTCATTCAGTCTATACTGCTACCAGAATGAGGAGGCATTCAAATAAAACTAGCAAGCGGTGGGCAAAATAAGGTATATAAATCATAATTTAAGATGTATAATTCCTTGCTGTAATATGAGTTTTTAATTTACTTCATTTTGAAAAACAACAGAATGAACACTTAAAAGAAAAAAAAACCACCCAAAACTATGCCAAAACCTACTTCCCAGTTTCTTTTTAGAAAAATGTCATATTAATGTCTATTCTGACAGAAGGTGAATATTGTACTAGATTGACAGCAGTATTAGCAAACCTAATTCGCTTTAGGACAAAGAGTTAACACTGGCCTGTAGACCAACACATTAATAAAGCCATAGTGGAAAATATTAGCCTTTTGTTCCAAAACCACCTAATGCAAGACCCAAAATACATTTTTTTCGTGCCTTTTATTGCTAGAAACCAAATTCCTTTTGGCCTGATCTTGTAGATGAACTTGACACCACCAAATGTTTGTAGACACTTCTCACATAGGTATTGGAGACTAAATTAGTGTGCAGAAGCTCCGTTACCTTGAAATAGTGTCTATATTTGGGATTTCACAATCCTGATCTCTGCATCACAGAATAATGCAACATCTAAGTCCACAGGGAGCCCCACTCTGTCTTCAAGTTAGGGAAGTTAAGGCTAGTGCTGTTTGCCATATTGCAGTTAAATATCAGGCAACAATATCAGAACAAAAATGATGCAGAAAGTTCTGTGACTGCTGAAAGTCATATGCTTCATGACACTTCTTTTGAAGTCCCTTCAGGATCTCAAAGGGATCCTGGAAGAAAATTCAAAAACATTACGGTTTAGGCAAGTGCCTTCAGTAGCTGTGTGTGTCCAAGACTGTGTGTCTCAAGGTATAACCCGCCATCTGAGATGTATATAAACAGCTGATTATTTTTCACTTCTTATTCTTGGATTAGAGGCAGATTTCGTACTATGAAGTAGTTAGTGAACTCTCATGCTGTCAGATGATCTGAGCACTGTGGAGTAGGATTTCTCATTGTATTGTCATCAGTCTTCAACAACAGCTTCTCAGAGACTTGATAACTGCCACAATTTTATTCCAACTTTCTATTTCTCTCCCCATTGGTGGGATTGAACGCATAATCATTTTTCAGTGTCAGATGCTGAACATCCTCCACCTTGTAAGTTCCATCCAGTACTACTCTAATTGACTACTTAGTGGATTGTCCTTCAAGCCACAAGGAAGACCTCCAGATAGACAAGATGCAACGCTGTCATTTAGCTGTGAACTTCCCTGCAGTCTGATGGATAGTTAGCAGGGATCACTTATGTCCTGAAGCCTGATGCAGTGTGTTTATACCATTTTTAAGCCAGACATTTCACTAAAACAGTCTTTTTTAATCTTTCACCTACTTTTGAAATGTTTTTTTTAATCTCTGATTTGTGCAGCACTGATAGTTTGTATTTGCTGTTCACGATCGTGTTAAGAATCATGAAGTTTTATTTTTGTCAGCCTTCATTATCCTTGTGTCTTAATGAATGTTGAAAATGCAGTTACGTAGTTTTGGATCTAGATCTTCTGTTTTCTTTGAAAACTTTGACCAAAGTTTATCGTAGGTTTGTCCTTACTGTGGTTGCAATATTTTTCAGAGACTTATACATGTATGCTAGCCCATGTTCATACAGTGATCCACAAAGACCATCAGTTTGAGGCGCAGTCCTAGCCTTACACCTTATTTCAAAATAGTAGTATGTTTTATTGCCAGCCGACTTGCGTCACAAAATCTGTTTTTTCTTGAGGGAAAGGAAGAACAAGTATTTAGAAAAATTGGATAAGTATTTGTAGAACAATAAAGAAGTATAAAAGAGGCTGCCTTGCTAAGCAGCGTTTTCTAGTAGCTTAAATTGTGCATTTCTTATTTAGGTAACAATTACTTCAGTCTTCCAGTTTTATTTAGGAAACAAGTACAATTGTTGGAAGATTCAGTGTGCAAAAGCTGTAACAGCCTCAATTACATGCCCTGAGCTGGTTTCCCTCTGAAGATATAAACTTGAAAAGATATGAACTTCATCTTCCATGAGGCTAGCTATGATTTAATACCATGCTTTAAGAGGTATTCTGAATGGCAATGCTGCAATTCAGTATAAACTCAGAACTTCATACTCCGTGTTCATCTGGTACAAAGTTCTTTCCTGCTCCCACAAGGGAAAAAGGAATGATTGTGAGTATTTATATACTCATATTACCTACCTGTTTTTCTTTCCGCCCCTAACTGTGAAACAAATACAAATAAAGGAAAAAATGTATTTGGGAGGTGCACTCTTTTATGGAGTATAAGATGAAGACAGTTCCTCAAAAGAAGGCCTTTCCATATGGCTGCAGCTACGTGGGGTGATTCTTTTCTTTGATGCTCGATGTGTCAAGTATCCTTGTTACAAATAGTAGTTAACAGTAACAATTTTTCATGCTAAACTTCTGTTTAGACTCTTATGTTAAAAATTTGCAGGTCTTTGTGCCGAAAGACTAGTGAAAATTTTTGGAAGGTTATGAACAGCCAAAGCCTGAGGGTGTGAATTGTTTTCTTAATTAGTCTTAACAATATTGCCCGCTATCACTTTTCCATATGCAAGAGAAAAAATGTGAATCTTTAAGTTATATTTCAAGATATTTTTCTTATTTTTAATAGAACCTTTACATATTTTTTTACCCATATGATCATTCTGTTGCTCTTTCAGGTCAGTTGGAAGTGATCATGGATCGTCGACTTATGCAGGATGACAACCGTGGCCTTGGACAAGGTGTGCAAGATAACAAGATTACAGCTAATGTCTTCCGACTTCTGCTGGAAAGAAGACATGGAGCAGATGTGGTAAGATTCACTGTCTATATTTTTCTGTCTAATTAAGATATAAATATTTATTTCTGTTGCAGCAGCAGTAAACTCACTAAAGAAATTATTCCATGAGCAGAAGTAAGGAAACTTAGCTCCCAAGAGAGTTTTGTCAGCTTGCCTGCATATTCTCACTTTAAAGCCTTCGTCTTTCACTATTCTTCACACAAATACTTGCAGTGGCATCTTACACTTCAACACATGACTGGGATACTGTTGCAGAAGTCCCTTCTTTTTTATTTCTATTTCTTTTTTTTTTTTTTAATTAAGGAAGCTCTTTAAAAATTGCTAATTAGCAAGATTTTTACATCTTAACAAATTCAACTGCAACTGGACAAAGGTTGACAAATTATTGCAGATGAATGGGTGGAAGGAGAAAATATCTTATAAATTTCATTTTCATAGGAAATAACATTTGAGTGGAAAAGTTTAGATGGCAGACATATAAACCATCGCACTTCGTTGTGTTTCTGCAAAAGTTGAGACCATTTTGTTGTAAGGGTTTTTTATACATCTTAGTTCGCCTTTTTCTGTATTAGTCCTTTGAATAACTCTTCAATTTTCTTGCTATTCTTTGCTTTTTCTCTCTTTTTTCTATCATTTTTCAGCAGGACAAAATAAGTACATCTTCATACAAAGGCAGTAGAGTCATGATGACAGCACTGAGTATATTTTGAAATCATCACATAGCTAAGGATGAGAACTTGTATACGGAGCTGCTAATGAATATGCAGATAAATCTGAATTCTGGTTTATAATAGATATCATTAACCACTGTGAGAGTATAATAATATCAGGCTTATAGCTAGTTTCCACCACTTAATGACTGACAGTGTTTTTTTCAGGTTGTACATGTCATTATGATTTTATAGTTCCTCATCCTGTTTAACACAAGCAGCATATTAACTGCATTTAGCAGAACAGTGTGCAAATATCTGAGCTAACTTGAAAGAAGCTAACTTGAGTTCTGCAGTAGGCTAGCTTTGACAACAATGGCCGTTGCAGAGGTTAATCTGCCTTTGCAAGAAACCTGCAGAGATATATACTGCCACAGAAAACTTCTTTAGTACCCAGTGTAGCTGGTGGTGTAATTAAATTAGAATGTGAAGTGGGTAAGTAAGAATTATTGGACATGGAAATCTATCTTTACATGAGCAAATAATTTGAAACAAGAGCAGAAAAAATCAGTTAGTGCCATGGTGCTTGCATTGACACTTCTGTACAGTTCTCGTATTTTCCATAGAACCATAAAATAACTCACTAAAAGGTATCTCTGGAAGTCTTCTAGTCTAGTCCCTGCTCAAAGCAGGTCTATTTTTGTGTCAGAGTAGACTTAAAAACTGTAGAAAGTATTAGTCATGTGTTGAGGCCATAATGGGTATCTAAAGGGTATAGAGCATGTTTAGTGCATACCTCCAGGGGAGCTTCTTAGTTACTTCATTCTAAAAGAAAACTAGTCCATGCACACTGAGACTCCTCTGCAAACTAGCACAGTACCTGGTTAAGTGGTATTGGCCGCAAGTTTAATTTCAGAATGACACTGCTGCTTCAAACCAAAACACTCCTTTGGAAAATAGTTTGAGGTTAGCTCTGTTAGAACAAAGGCAGCCTAAAAAAACCTCTGGGTTTATCTTGCTAGTGAAGCATTTACATGTGTCTTTGCATACATTTACCAGTTTGTTTGGGATACCAGTCAGACATCAGCTCAATAGAATAATAATGTATTTCCCTTTTCTTATTAAAATCCTCTTCCTTTCTTCCATTTTGAAAGGTTCTGTGCAAGTTGCTGAGAATCTTTCAAAGGAGAAGGGACAGTTACTTGCTATGGTCAAAAATCTTTGAGGTGTTTTGGGTACTTTGTGTACTTGAAGCATCTACCGTCCTTCCCCGTGACCTTTACTGCTCAGCTTATAATGGTTTTAAATAGCTGCAGAGTAAGCATTGAAGGGCAGTTTGTTCTTATGCACACTTGGAGGGGCTTGAAAAGAAGGGGGATCAAAGCTATGAGGTAGTGGGCGCAGTCGAAGAGGTGCTGTTGGCCCAACTGATACAGTGTGCACAACGCCAAGGAACCAAACAAGATGTTTGAAAGAAACATTATATTTCTGGTGTTACATCTGGAGCTCCCCTTTGCTATGTTAACAGTGCTCTAGCATTTTGTTTTTCAAAATTTGTCTGAACATCTGCTTCATGTAACTGTTCCAGATGCATTAAATTAATGAGGGATATCAGTCCACTTTCTTTTGGTTTTGTTAAATGTACAAACATATTTTTTCTAGTGTAGTATTACTCAGAATGTAGTTGTTACAATAGTTTGAAAACAGCCTGTCAAAAAAATTATGAAGAAATTATATGGAGGTTATATATGTAATTGGCTGCAATGTGACTCATACACTGTCCCTAATTTTGTTGTCAAGCTCTATTCTGTTATTGACTTGAGGATCCATGGAAGCTACAGGAGGAGAGAGTTTTGATCACTTGGCGTGTTTGCCAGTACAGACTTTTCCTAAAGTATATTTCAAAATATTTCGTTCTGTCTTTTCTCAAAAGCAGTTCTAAAGAACAGGATTTTTTCTGCTCTTCAGAAAACTTCTCCATAAAAGGAGAGCGTGTGAAGTGTGAGATGTGCAATTCTTTAAAATTAAAATAAATGTGGATCACTTCAGTGTAATCACTGTGGAGTTTTTGGTTTTGTCAATATCAGCTAAAAGTTTATTTTAATTTACATCTCCGAAATACTTCCCAACCCCACCCTGAACAGTGTATTTTAATGGCAGTCAAACCACATGAATGTCCTGAAGTGTTAAGATTGACTTGTCCAGTGGGAGATAGAATTCTTAATAATTGCTAGCATACACAGACTGTATTATACTAAGTCCCTAATCCTAATGTTACCTGTTTTTTGTCTCTTGAATTCTAGCTCATCTAGCCAGTAGTAACTACTAAGGCTGATATTGCCACTGTGCGAAAGACTTTAGGTTGATGTGCTTTGCTGAAGTTTTTGTACTATATTTTTTCTCAGTCTGGGTACTACAAAAGGTGTTTTAGGCATGACAATATTGTTCATTAAGTAAGCTATCTATGTAGTAAGAGCTGGGCAGATCTCATTTCATTTTGCATTATACTTGCCTGAGTTATTGACAACTGTGTCCCTCAGACCTCTGTTGGTGCTCTTACTATGTTTTGATACAGTTTGTATAGACATCTATATACATATTTTTCTTCTAACTAATTCTTCTTCTATGTTCATTTTGTCCTTGCAAGCATTTTTGGGCTCTACACATCTTTTTGACTTCTAATATTAATTCTTCTTTTTCCTCAGATCGTTAAGCAAGAATGTAATGCATTTAATTTTTAAGTTGAAGGTTTTATTATTATTTAGCTGAGAATGAAACAGAGTACAATTATCAATTCTCTTGTGTCAAAAGACTAAATGTTTCTTTGGTTTTGAAAATATAGACTCTTTACATTTATTGTAAGTTTTCTTTAAAAAAGGCCTTGATACTTTTTTACTTTCTGGGCCTCAGTGTGTTACATTAGTATAAGAATATAAATGAAAACGTATTTACAGGAAGTGGTGATATGTTTATTTTATCAATGACATAGCTGGAGAAAAGATACCATGCCAGGCACACACTTTCTCCTTCACATTCCTATTACATACCTTGCTTTGACTTGCCTAATTTATATAACTGGATTTATAGCCTAGTCTCAAGCAGAGAGCCAGGATTCAATAGCTCAGATAGCTGCTATGGTTTGGGGGACCTTGTTTAGAGAAACAATGATAAAGGCAGTTAATAAAATAACAAATATGTGGCAGTGAGATAATCAAACTCATTTCCTTCCACCATATACAACTACTCTTTTTTTTTNTTTTTTTTTTTTTAAAGTATCTGTCAGTATCCACTTTCTCTGGAAAGATATGCTTGGTGATGTAACCATTTATGTCTGATTATTGAGTTGCATTTGCCAGTTACTTGGTCTGCATATTTATAATGCATGTGTACATTGAATGTAATAGCTGTATACTATACTGTGCATTGCTATGCTATGTGTAAACACATCTTAACAACCATAGTTAACTTGATGTTTCAAAAAAGCAGAAATTCAACATTGGCTTAACAACTGCCATTTAGAAGCATTTTCAAACCCATGTGTGACAACTTCAGATATTCTGATACCATTTTTAGTTATGACTGCCATAGTGAACTCATCAAATATATAAAGAATCTTGAACTTGAAAGTTCTGGGGGTTTATGGTGGCTACAGAAGACAAAATAATTAAAAAAAAAAAAAGTTACTTCTCTCCCTCTTGCACAGAACACAATGCATCTTCTTTAGAGTATCACCACAGATATTTAGTAAGGAAGGTACACTTATTTCTTGTTTCATTTGAAAAGGGATTCAGGTATGTGTTAGCTCTTACAGCTTTGCTTAAAACAATATGTTTAAATTATTATTACTGCTACTACTGTATAGATGATACTATATTTCTTAATCCTGTAAGTTTGTGTCTGCTGCTCAGATACTATCTGCTTTCAGGCAAGCATTGTCCTCATTTTTATGCCAGAGCACCTTACAGCTTCGTTTCTTTCAAACACTTTTTTTTTTTGTTGACACTGTGACAAAGATGTGCTGCAGAAAGATTCTAAATAAAGATGGATTTGTCTCCAAGCTCCATTTATGTGGTGCTGTCCAACGCTATAGGAAATGAATGTTCTTATCCTACAACAGGGCAGCAGCCACTCGTTGTACCTGGCTCATGGTGAAGCAGGTAGTATAGAGGAATGCTATCCTCTGATTTCTGGACTTACAGCTATGTCTCTTTTGTATGGGGTTTTTTTTTTTTTTGGTTTTTGTGTTGTGTTTGTGTGTGTGTGTATGTATGTACGTCTCTACAGTGAGTTACTTTCCTTTAGTTGTTTTTGTTTGTCTTCATTTGTGTGTACCTGTCTGCCAGCTCTGTTTAGAAAGAAATTATTTTACTTCAGTAGTATGCATAGTATTCAAGCTTGGTCTCTCCAATTTCAGCCCATATAATTCACGAAAGTGGGAGGATAGACCTCTTTAAGGTCTTTTCAGAGCTTGTCTGAGCTGGTGCGGTTTGAGGTCTTAAAGCTAAACCTTTCTGTCTTACCACTTCTAGGAAGGCCTGCTCAATCCTTCTGCAAGCTCTGCCAGTAGGGCAGAATCCTTACTGAAGGACGGAAGAAAGGCTGCAAGTCTGGCTGCTGCTGCTGCTTCTTGTATTCTCATGTGAAGTAAATCTCAAAAGTTATTGTCCTTGCACATGGAACAAGCAGTTTCCATCAGCAGCAAGAACTTCATGTGAGCAGCAGACTTCCAAAGCAGATACCCTTTCTGGAGAACAAAAGTTAGGAGATACAATTGTGTAGTTTTTTTCTTTATCATAGTTTTTGGGGGGTTTATTGTTTGTTTTGTTGTTGTTGTTTTTGTTGGGTTGGTTGGTTTGGTTTTTGGTTGGGTTTTTTTGTTTGTTTGTTTTTGTTTTCATCAGGGCAGAACTCCAGAAAATTTATGATCACTGTGTTCTGCCATCTTTGGGAACAGGATAAGCTCTTCCCAGTCAACAGGAAACAAAATCTACCACCATGCCCCTTCCACAACTCTAGCATGGGTGGTTTATTTGGGCATTAAGCCCCTCCTCCTTCGTCCTGATCATTAGTGAACAATCTAAACACTGCAAGAAGAATTAGAAATAAAATTAGTGGGAGAGGCTATAACTCAAGTATAAAATACTTCTGTTGTTGAGAAAAGCATGTCATGCTGTGTATCTGCTTTTGCGATCCCTTTCATCCAACTATACTGATAGCTGCATATTAGTCAACTTCAATAATTATGGTGATGTGCTTAGGTCATGGTAACTAGTTACTTTCTTTGCCATCTGTACTCTTCTGTAGACCAGTGACCAGCTGTTCTCCAAATGGTCTGTTTATAGAACATAATTGCTATTACAGCATCTGGTTAAAGATAACTAAATTAAATGCAAGGACCTAACAGTCACCGCAGGAACAGTGATAGGTGGAGGAAGTGAAGGAATCTAACCAGGGAGGAGTGAAGCATACTGAACTGGCTGATCCAGAGACCATGAAATGAAGATTAGACTGCTCCTTGTGTGAAACCCAACAAGACAACTTGACAGAAATCACGTGTTGCAGACTAAGGGTATTATTGCCTAAAGAGGTCTAGGATTTAAAATTATTTGAAAAAGAGAGAGAATTTCAGACCATTCTGGACCTTTTTTTTTTTTTTAAACAAGAGGCTTGTTATGGGATATTCGATGGAATGGACATAGGAGAGGAAAGAGAATTATCAAGGAAGAAGTAGTGAGAAAAACAGGGGCAGAAGGGGCATGAAAGGGTCTGATCAAGTCCAGTGCTGAAACACAGAATGTTTGGGGTTGGAAGGGACCTCTAGAGATCATTTAGTCCAACCCCCCTGCTAAAGTAGGTTCACCTAGGGCAGGTTGTGCAGGATCATGCCCAGGTGGGTTTTGAACATCTCCAGAGAAGGAGACTTCACAACCTCTCTGAGCAGCCTGTTCCAGTGCTCTGGCACCCTCAAAGAAGTTTCTCCTCAGATGGAACCACCTATGTTTCAGTCTGTGTCCCTTGTACCTTATTGTGTCTCTGGGCACCAGTGAAGAGAGTCTGGACCCATCTTCTTGACACCTGCCCTTAAGTTATATATAAGCGCTGATAAGATCCTTTCCCTTCTTCAGGTGAAACAGCCCCAGTTCTCTCAGCCTTTCCTCTTCAGAAAGATGCTTCTTACCCCTAAGCATCTCTCTAGCCCTCTGCTGGACTCCCTCCAGTAGTTGTCTTTCTTGAACTGTGGAGCCCAGAACTGGACACAGTTCTCCAGATGTGGCCTCACCAGGGCAGAGTAGAGGGGGAGGAGAACCTCCCTTGACCTGCTGGTCACTCTTCCTCGTGCACCCCAGGATACCATAGACCTTTTCAGCCAGGCAGGCACATTGTAAGCTAAAGTTTAACTTGTTGTCCATGAGGACTCCCAAGTACTTCTCTGCAGAGCTGCTTTACAGCAGGCCAGCCCCTAACCTGTACTGGTGCCTGGGGTTATTCCTCTCCAGGTACAGGACCCTGTACTTGCTCTTGTTGAACTTCCATCAGGTTTTTCTCTGCCCAGTCCTGCAGCCTGTCCAGGCCTCACTGAATGGCAGCACAGCTTTCTGGTGTGTCAGCCTTTCCTTACAGTTTGGTATTATCAGCAAACTTGCTGAGGGTGCACTCAGTCTCTTCATCAATGTCATTGATGAAAAGGTGAAACAAGACTGGACCTAGAACTGATGCCTGGGCAATCCTACTAACTACAGGCCTCCAGTCAGACTCTGCACTGTTGATCACAACCCTCTGAGCTCTGCCATCCAGCCAGTTCATGATCCATCTCACCGTGCACTCATCCAACCCACACTTCCTGAGCTTACCTATGAGGATATTATGGGAGACTGTGTCAAAAGGTTATCCTGTATTCTTACTAAATCTGGTTTCTTTGTGAGTGCACAATGTTTTCTGAATCTGTGTGAGTTGTCAGCCAACTTCAGGTAAGACTAGGAAGCAAGTAGAATAAGAGGTCTGGTGTCAGCTATTGGAGAGAGAGAGACTATAGGACTGAGGGAGTGCAACTGGCTGCCAGCTGCTGGCAAGACGTATGTTTTCTGTGTGTGCCTGTAAACTGCTAGGAAACTTCAAGCTGACTGGTAGGGAGCCAGCACCTGGAAGGATGTGGACATCTCATGAAACACATGGGTAGATTGTTGGTCTTTGTATTGTACAGAAGGAAACAATTTTTTCTTTCCATGTTTGTCTTTGGGAAGCTTTAGAGTCTTTGCTGACTGAGGTTGCTGTCAGTTGCTAGACTAGGATTGAGAGATATGTAATAATATTGTCTCCCTATGTTTTGGGACTAGAGATGCTCTGAACAGTCTTTTTACTCCACAGATTAGATTTTCCAGTCCAGAAACATTCTGCTTTGAAGAGAGCTCCCAGCTTGCTTTCTGAACCTGTGACAGAGAAAATTGATAAAAATTGTTTCTTCACACTGTGTGAGAGAGTGAGAGACATTTTCTTTCCAGGAATAGTGCAGGTGGTTTGGTTTCAGGCTATTTTGGTCCAGATCCCGTGAGTGAGCAGGCCTAGTATCCTATCTGTTTCCAGATTTTATTTGAATACACTGACAACTGAAGTCAGCATCCACGTTTCAGCTTGTTTGATCAGATAGCTTGGATGCTGGTAGGGTTTTGGATTATAATAAGATTGGTTTTGTGACGAGGGTTATTCATAGCAGGAAAGAGTCTAGAGCAGGCAAATAGTCAAGATTTGTGATTTGATGTTCTGTCTGCCTCAGTTTCTTTTCCTTACTTTTGTTGGGAAATTTTAGCCTACTTGTCTGTGTTGAAAATTTAATTGTTTCTCTGTTAGCTCAGTTAAGTCCAATTATCAAGTGCTTCAGCTTTACTTTTATCTTTACAGTATTTTCCATTTTTTCCATTCAATTACTAAATGATTTCTGAAGAGTCTAATTAGTGTTTTTCCCCTCTTATTAAGGACCTTAGTTTCTCAATTTAAACTCTTACCGAAAACCCTTTGAGCCTTTTCTTAATCTTTTCCATCCTCCATTTATCAATGAAATAGCTCATTGCTGATAGAAGGGCACATTTTAATAGACGAGGCCATTCTTAGAAGCTGTTGCAAACTGGAGTGTGGTTGGTTGGTTTGTTTTTCCTCAAACCAAAATGTTAATAATTATTCACCTTACTTTTGATGACAAGGAAAGGTCCTATATGAGGATTTGTTTACATCTATTGCACAGTCATTCAAGGGATTGTATTTCAACACAGACAGTTTTCAATTGGATAACTGTATAAAATGTGCTGTAAAGTAGTCTGAAAAGGCAGTATTTGCTTTGATCAGAGATCATTAAGCCAGCACTCAGGTACATCAGTAGCATTTATCAGAATCTTGCCAGTACGTAATGTTTGTGAGGCTGCCAGTGGATCTCCATTCACGCTATACACTGTCATTGAAGTTGAGGAAATAATGCCACTTTTGAGAAAGCAGTACTTTAATTAGGTGGAGACTGTGGAACTACATCTCCTGACTTAACATCAGCAGGGTACTGCTGAAAGCTGCCAACGTACTGAATGTGTGTATAATGTAACTGTTTTTCCAAATACATTGTGCATGCAAACCCTTCCCATCTCTCTCCTTCTCTAGGGTCCTATGTAAATTTTGGATCACTAGATTGAGAGGGGAAAGACGTACTCCAATCCTTTCATGGCTGGGATCTACCTAGTGGGGACTGGGATTTGAAGTGTCCCTTCTGGATCATCTGTGATAGCAGTACTTCACAGTGTTTGCAAACCACTTTTTTCCCTTGGTCTCCTGGCAGTTTTTAACACCTGCTGTACTCTTCATTCTCATTGCTTTTATATAGATTCATGGAATGACTGCACTTCTTCTGTTGGTGCAGATGTGGGAATACAAGATTCAAGATAAAATCTCCACCTAAGTCTTAGTGCAGCTTTTTGAATTTTCAAAGTGGATAATGCTTTAAGTACTATGCTTATGCCTGTGATAAAACATCTAAACACAGCGGGAGCAAAAATGAGCCATGTTGAATCAGCTCTGGTTCTAGCATTTGCCAAAATTGTTCAAGACTCTGTTTCTCTGGAATCCTCCATTATTTCCAGAATCTGATGCTGGTAATGCATGATCCAAGGTAATAAAAAATCAAGGCTAACTGAGGAATTGGAGGAATTAAGACTGAATAAGCGTGCAGTAAACTGGCAAACGGAATTCAATGTAAGTTAATATAGTGAAGTGCATGGAGCAGCAATCCTCTGCAACTATTGACTATTACAGTTTGGGGATGTAATTTGGGTTTCATAATAGATCTATAAAAATACTAGCCTCAATGCTTAGTAGCTACCAAAGAGGCAAACAGCTTTACTCATTACTAAGAAAAGCACCAAGAATGAAACAGAAATGATGATCTTGCATCAGTTCAGCTCCGGCATATTTTCAATTGCTACACTGTCAGAAGTACTTAATGGTACTGCAGATGTATAAATAAATATGTAAACATGGACATGCACCCCAGAACAGGAATTACTGTTATGATTGTCAAGTATAAGCCGATAAATAATCCTCTCCTTTGCTTTAAGTATCTCCCATTTATTTTTTTATTTCCATGTTTTTAGCCTTTCAAAAAAGGCAAATCTAAGATATCAATGCTTAAGATACTGTTTTCAGTAAATTTCTGCAAAGTTTTCACTAAAAATCACCCATTCAACTATAAATAAACAAGTATTTATCTAATTAGGCACGTAAGGAAAAATAAGAAGAGAACAGGTTTTCACACATTTCTGCCTTCACTGGCATTCTGAAACAGAAATTGTCCTTTCAAAGTTCTTTTGTTTTCTTTTCTGGCTTCTATGGAGATTTAACTAGCTGTTGGCAGTATGTAGGACTTAGTCATTTTAGGTTTCTAGCATGGCTTCTGCAGCCCTGTAAAAGCACTGCAAACACAAAATTGGGAAAGTATAAAACTTGTAAAACCTTGGGAGAGAGGAGTCCCTTCAGTTCCTGCTGGCATTACATTGTAATAAAACTGCTGAAAGATATCTTTTGCACTGTGAACCAAGAAAAATATGCCAGTTGCAATTTTCTCCAGCAAACAGTTCTAAGAAGTTAGATTTAAAAAGAAAGAGGGATGTAGGATACAAGTTAGATGCATCCAATGACAGCAGACAAGAAACTTGGGACAGAGATTTTATGCATAAAAGGAGGCCTGCAAAAGACTAGCTGGCTGTCAGTATTCAAGTAGATAGGAGCAACTTTCTAAACTAATAGCTAGTTTCTTTCTCTACACTACGTTGTTTACACACCAAGGGCTAACAGAGAAAACCGAGGAATGGTGTAAAATGAGGTGTCATTTAATTATTGTTTTGAAAGATGTACTAATGATTTGTAAAAACAGGAAGTATACCTATTACTAGAAGAGAGTTAGTGGATGATCAGAAGTTTCCAAAAGTAGTTAAATGCACAGTCTATAAATTTTTTGTATTAAATTAATGGAATCATTTATAAAGTAAGTGGGTTTCAGAATTTAGACATAATGATATATTAACTTGAATTTACAAATATTTTCTCTTGTGTTTTGCAGAATGAAGAGAAGGCATCAGTCAGTTTTCCCTCGCTTCTTAGCCATATGACTTCTGCTTTCTTAAATCATCCTGTAATTCCAATGACAACTTACGCAGATTCAAGTGTCCCAGAGATACTAAATACTTTTTCTCCGCTCGTGTCATCCATGCCTTGTGATATGCATATAGTCAATCTCAGGACAATCCAATCAAAGGTGAGGTCGAACTACTATTTTTATGAGCAAACATATCATATAGCTTATTATATAACCTAATCAAATACTTTCTTCTAGGAAAGTAATTTGTGGGATTTTTTTATATGGTGTGATAAACTGCAGTGTGATGACTAGTTTTTGCTAATTCTGCAAGAACTAGAGACTTGTATCTGTTTGAGTAACGTGAAATACAGGAATTGATTTTTTGCCAACACAGTAAAATTCATAGTGCGTTATTCTGTCTCTGGAGGGGACAAATTTCAGTGCATTTCCAAAGTTTGAGAGCAGAATGGTTCATATACTTTGGTGTCTTCTGTATTAAGAATTGGATTTAAGGTTGTTAGACTTTGTTCTGAGTACAATAATTTGTGTTTTTAAGAAAGCGTGTAGTTTTAAACGCATCTGATTCCATTTGGAAGACTTAAAGAAAATCTGCCATACCTTAATATCCATTGAAGTAAAATGTTAAAATATTTTAAAATATTTTTAAGCTTAAATACAAGACCTATTTTAATTATTTTAACATTAGCTTACAATCCTTTGTTCCTGTGAAACTGTTTTCTGGTAGGTTTATAAAAAAAAAAAAAGCCAAGCAAAACCTGTTCTGTACTCAATATGTTTTTTTTCTTTGCAAAAGAAGTTACACCATTGTAAACAATCGTATTTCAATTTTCTGTTTGATAAGCTGTAGAGATAGAACTGGTTGTACATCCTTCTTCTGCCAGCTCTTCTATAAATTCTCTTCAGGTTTTCAACACATTTTAAAATGTGCGTATATAAATTTTATGCTGTATTGCAGTGTCACTCACCAGTCCTGTTACCATAGATGAAATCCCTTTTAAATTCTACCATACTTAGATACTTATAAAGTACTGTTGTTGCTTCTCGATTGGAGTCTCTTTGGTGGCTGAGGTAGATCTTCTCATCTGTAATAACCTCAGATTCTATTCAGAATATCTACAAAAATTGCCGTTAGTTACTGTTTTGTCATAAGTCTTCATCTTAAGTCTTAAACCTTATTTTAAAATTTAAATAATTAGGTTACTTTCTCACGCTTTCTCTGTTACTAATCTCATGTACACGCCTTCAGCCATGACTGGTTCTTATTTTCAGTTTCAAAGTGCAATAACTTTTGATTCTGCAGGTCTTACGCCTCTGAAGAGTTAGAAGGAAACTTCGTATTGAATTAGATTTTCATATGACATGTATGTTCCACACTTCACTGTAAAATCTGTTCATTTAACCCAGCCAGCTCAGCAAGACCTGTTTACTTCAGGGGCAGACCTTCATGAACATGCCACCTCTCCCTTGTAAAGGCCTGAACTTCCTCCCCTTGTTTCTGTCACGTGGCCATGAAACCTGAGGAATGGAAGATTTGCTCTGTGTCTGGTTTGTTGAGTTCAGTGTTGCTACTCATAGGTGAATTCATAGGTGAATTCTACAATTTTATCTGCACTATTCCAGCATCCCTATCCCAGTTGGTATAAGATTGAGGCTATGATTTCTTCCTTGTCCACAACTGTATATTTCAATGATTTCTTGATTGACAGCCCTTGAGCTTGCAGCATTACTTCAAAGTGAAATTTATCAGTAGTCATAGGACAGGAGCATTCTCATTATAGGTACAGAACAGTTCTTCCCCGAAGCAGAAATGATGCTATGCCTTGCAAATAATTTCTTGCACACCAAAATGGTCTTTTTAAATCCCTTCTCACTTTCTGCTTCCTTTCTCTGTCTTCCAAGAATTTGAATGACAAGTGTCATAATTCTGGCTAAGTGATGCAATGCAATTTTTTTCCAGAAATGTAGAGTACTTCTTCTTTGCTTAGGCTGTTGAAGTTGATTTTCAAGAAATTACATCATTACAACTTCACATAAAAAGGTACCAAATTAAAATAAAGCATTTTTAAGAATTAAGGTAGAAATCAGAATGCGTGAAAAGGCATGAAAGCATAAATTAGAAAAAATGTAATGGAATTCCTAGTTTCCCTTTGAACTCTACTCCTCTCAGTGGGAAGAATCTCATTACTATAAGATATGTGGTCTTGTCATGGAAGAGTCCAATGCCTTAGGAATTTAAAGAAATGTTAAATAAAGCTTCAGTTTTCAATTTGTTTGGCACTGATTTTATCCACTGTAAGTAGACTGCATCTGAAGATTTAAAAACTGAGTACGTTTGTCCCTTTATACTAAATAGAAATAAATATTTTTGTCACATTGCTTGAACTTTTCAATGCCTGTCTGTTAGCTTACAGTAATCAGACAAAAAAGTGTTTAAATGTTTTTGCTTTCACATCAAATTTTTATCAGCATTGCCCTGGGATACTGCTTATGAGAAAGCCTAGCAAAAATTACTTCCATCTAGAGGCCTGATGTGAAAACCACATTTTATTTCTCAGAGATCAAAATCACATCAAGATTTGGTAGCTCTTCCAAGAAAGGTAGTCAGAGATTTGGTACTACAGTAGTTAGGGAATTTTTGTCGTATAACAGTGGTGTGAAGTTTTCAAGATTAGGATGTTGTTGTTTGTTGCAAATTTAGAAATGTGTTACAGGTTTTCATGCAGTTAGCAAGGTCGCGTTTAGAAGGTCTATTTGGTGTAGATTAGGTTGATCCTTGCTCAGACATTCTTTAGGCTTGCATACGCTTAATCTAATTTACCTAGAGATTATATAAGAAGAGGTAAGTTAAAGTAGATGGCAACTTAGTGAGTCTTACACCTGCTTTGATAATAGGTTAGAACAGCTTAATTTATTATGTGTGGATAATATTATGTGCATGATAAACTCCTGGGAATTCTAAAGCATTGAGTACTGTATCGTAGGTGTTTATACTTACTTTATACTTACCTAAAGGTGTCATTAATTGTTTATTGCCTTTCTGTTTTATATCTTTTGAATCTTAATTGAGATAATATTTAATTTTAAAAACTTGACATGAAATATTCATGCCATCATTTGAAATGCATTTGTTATGCAGATTACTACAAGATAATTCCACTGTAATAGTGAAAGTGTTGATACTCATTACTACCTTGTCATTTTTAACATCAATTTAACCCACAGGAACTCAGGCTTTTGCAGTATGAATTTTAATATTTCACTAATCTGATGTTTAGGCAGACAATATTACATTGTGTGCATAAGAATGTCTACTTTTAAGTGCAACACTGTCACATCAGTGACAGTGAAAACCGTGTCAAGTATTTCATAGTTGGAGATGGAAAATAATTTTGTTACATCATCCTTATTACCTTACTTAATGTAGAAAGTGATAGTAATGTTTCTATAAACAGGATAAGAACTTTTTCAACTATCAGTGATATTAAGGACTTCAAACTTGTTTGAATATGCTGACTTTAAACATCGTTCATTAATTAAAAGCGTAGATTTAGGTGGTTACAAGCTAATGTTGTTCATGAAAATCTTCTCAAAATGAATTTTATTCGTGATTTGTAAACTGTGCAAAGTTTTTACCAGTGTGTGTTTTACTGCAAAGTATCTCATTTCAATTCCAAGTACTATTGAGTAAATTTTTTACTATTTTAAATGATGAACTTACTTAGAAAACAGTAAGTTTATCATTTTACTGTTTTTATTATCTGAATGAGTACTTAATACTATGAATTTGTCGTACTATGAAGTTGTGTCATGCTGGGTATCAAAGAAGCTGGTTCAAGGTATTCAAAGACCTCCTTTATTAACAGAAAATTGGTTTGTATCTGAAGCCTGTTAGATTAAGACCTCTCTAATTTGTTACACCTTCAACACCTAAGGAATCACAGAGTGCTTAATGCTTGTTGGCATAGCTTTCTCCAAGGTAATAGAAACTTACCAAAGTACCAGAAAATAACCTAACTTATGGCAGAGACTTTTGGGGAAAGTCTGCACTACAAAACCAACTAAACTGGAAATAAATTAGAGAAAAATAACCTGAAGAGCTGGCATGGCGGTGGATAGAACCATCTTTTTTATGTTCTCATCATATACATATTAAGAGCTGACGCATGTAAAACAACAACAAAAAAGAAATCAAATAATGCATCATAGAAAAGAAATGGTTAAGGTGAGTGTAGTGATACAGCAAACAGCTTGCAGTGTGAAGGGCGTCTTGTCATGTGCCACTTGTGTCCTGTGAAGATAGCTTGCATGCACGTTCAACTATAATGTGAGAAATTTCTGTTCTGTTATTTTTGCTATAAAAGAGTGGTTTTCTACATCTTAGTATAAAAGAAAAAAAAGTGAAGCTTTCCTGTAAATTGAAGTTTCCCAGCCAGTTTTCCAATATGACTTTGTTTTCTGGAGTGTACATATCAAAACAAAATTCTGATTTCAGGCATTTATGTCCTATCCTTTGTTCTAAGTTATTTGGTCCAAACTAGGAAGTTGAGATCGTGGGTTACTCTTAGGTTATTGTTTGATGCCTGCTGAGGCCCAGGAGTACTGTATGTCTAATCTATAAACAAAAAACGTATTTAATAGTTGTATTTTAGTGTACAGTTTCATGCAGCTATGGTAGCTGTACTTAAATTCTGAGTATGTGTGCATCTGTTGAGCTTTGAGCTCTGTGGTTATCAACTTTTATTTAGATTCTGTAGTACTTTGTACGTCTAAACTATCTTTACTGTTTATTTCTTTCTATGTTTTGTCTTAAAAGAAACATGACTTCAATCTAGGCTAAATGTTATTTAAAGCATAAATAGCTCTGTTACTGTAAGGTAATGATAATTTTATGAGGTCATAAAATGTCTTTCTAACTCTGCTACTTCCTGAGTAATTTTTTATTTTGTTTATTTGTAGGTAGACGTTGAGCCATCTGATGAAGCTGCTCTGATTCTTCACAGAAAGGGATTTGACTGTAGATTTTCAAACAGACACATGGATCTGTTCTGTTCCACTACTCAGGGAAAGGTATACTGACGCTTTATGGATAGCTTACTATTGCAGAAACACTGATAGTTAAGTCAAACTAGAGGTGAAGTGTGGGTAGTTATACTTCCAGGATAATAGTTAAGTTTATCTTGAAAGCTGCTTTCTATTTGATAAAGATATGGACCTGCTGGTGTGTGGGAATGACCACATCATCAAGTAAACTTCTAGGTCAGTTTTAATCTCATGAACTTTCTGTAAATGTTTTCATATACATGGATTTGTATTGCTCTATTTTTAATAGTGTTTTAGAACTTCCGTAAGTAAAAAGAGTCAAATTACATATTCTGAAGTGTATCTTCTGGATATATTAACATATCTACAAATTATGTGACTGTTACTTTGAAAACTTACCTGTCCTATCTCTATCCATGCTCACTTACATGACCTACACCATTGCAAATATATGAGTGTTTTGCAATTGATGTAGGATTGATGTGATACGTAAGTGTTCTGAAGGTTTGAGATGGACTGGATGGTTATGAATCTATAGTAATTTTGTAATCAAATTTTGAAATAGTTTTTATTTTCTTTAGGCAAAAGAGTGTTATTTTGTTTAGAAACAAGAGGAATTTAATCCAAGTATTTCTGATCAATTTTTAATATATTGATTTAACTTGCTTGCTTTGAAATGTGACAAGTGAACACTGCCTAAAAAGATCTAATTTAGTGTACAGCATTTAAGACATAGTACTTAAAAATATTAATAAACTTTGGTGTAAGAATTGCTGTGCTGATAGCTGTAAGAAGATGTATCACAGAATCACAGAATGTTAGGGATTGGAAAGGACCTCGAAAGATCATCTAGTCCAATCCCCCTGCTGGATCATTTGGATTGTTTGATAGAGATGAGGTAAAAGTCGATTTTAAGGTAAATACTGTATTTTCTAAATATCTTTTTGTTTGTTTTTTTTCCAGATAAAGGTGCATAAACTCTTTAACAAGTTCAGAGTGGAAAGTCTTACACCTACATCTTTATCTTTGATGCATTCACCTCCGGATGCCAGAAATATAAGTGAAATAAATATGAGTTCTATGGAGATAAATACATTTCGGATTCGGCTGAGATGAAGTCTGTCTTTAATACTCAGATAGAGAAGAGGAATCTGCAGTTATATCTCCTCTAAGTTTCACGTGCAATAAGAAGCACATAATTATTCCAGCTTCTGGATACTGTGAGAAAAACATGCATTCTATAGTTTTTTTGACAACACAGTGAAAAGCCATGTTGCAAACAACTTTTTTTTTAGTATTATTTTCCATAAAACAGCAACATCAATATAAGTTAATGCAACAAGTGAAGAAATTTCTAAGGATGTTAACCTCTCAACAGATTAAATCTCAGGTTAAATGCTAACTAACGGTGTTTCTGGTGTTTTAATTTTCGTAAAGATGGGATTGGATTTTAAACAGCCTTCTTTGCTGATCCTTGATGAATTTATGTGCAAGTAATTCAGTGCAGAAAGTTCTGATGCAGCTTGGAAATAAAACAGAATAAAATGTCCTTGTGTAGTAGCTAATATCCAAATATTCACAATAATTTATATAAATTACAATAATCTCAATTTATTCCACAATTAATTTCAATTTATTCAACACAAAGGGGATTATTAATTGTGGTAAAATGAAAGCCTGCAGTACTTGTGATAAGTGATGGTAGATTTTAATACTTCTACCATTCACCTGAGTTATGTAAATAGGAAAACACGAACCTACAAAGTAATTTTGCAATGGAAATGTTTAATAAAACTCCCATTTTCTTACTTGAGACACACTGGGATATGTGCAATTATTCCATTATCATGTATGATGAGAAATGTCCGTAATTATCATGAATACAAGATTTTTATAAAACTCATTTAGATACTGATGTTCTCTGAAATGAGTTTTCTATTTCAAGATTACCATATCAAGATCTATGTGCCTTATTTTTTGATAAGTCTTGTTACAATTTTGGTGTCCATGTTAATGTTTTGGAGGGAAAGGTAGTTTATATAATACTTAAGCTGTGTATCTCCTATTTGACAATGCTGGCCACACTCTGATCTATGTCCTCCTGCACCAAGTTTGTGCTGTCTTATTCTGAATATTTTGACTATTTGAATGTATTAAAATGATGTCATAACATGAAAAACAAACAAAAATATACTGTAAAATTCGAATTCAACTGCTTTCAAGGATATTGCAACTTGATGCAGAGAGTTGGTAGTAAGCAAGACATAGTTTGCATCAAAACTTGTGCTTGTATGTCACAGACTGTGGTGACCTGTTCATTTGGAATCACGTGCCTGTATTTTAAACATTTTTCAAACTTGTAACCTCACATTGCCAGTGTTCACCTTACTGAAAAACAGTGTCTTACTTTTTGCTTTGTTTTCACATATTATGTAATTCATATTTAGTGCTGAAGCCATTCAAGTGTGAAAAGTATTTCCCTAAGTAGACCGGCTGTTTACAGTTAGTATATATAAACATGCATTGAGAATTATTCCATTTCCTTATCTTAATTTATCTTCATAACTCTTTCTTGTTCCTCTCGCTTATGTTTTACTTTTCCATACATCATTGCTTATCTTCAATACTAATGCATGAAAAGTCATCATAACTGGTAAAAAGATGTGCTATTTTCTAACTCTAATATTGCCTACTGTATTTAATTTCATCATTGTTATTCCACAGTGAACCAAATTATACCATGTAGCTACAGGCTATTTTAAAAGAAAATGAAAGTGAAACTTTCATGCGTTGTCACAGGTTGGATCCCTGTTGAGATTCTGTAGATTTCCTTGCTTCAATCTACTGTGTGTTTTGTAATTAGTGGAATACTTAGTAGGATCTGGTGCAAATTATATCAAGAATATAAGAACCACTAACCACAAATGGAAGAATCAGATGGATCCAATAAATGGATATTTTCATGCAATAAACATGTACTGTAACTTTTCTTAGCTGTAGTATTCGAAAATACTGGCTTTTGTTGGAACTCAAAGCTAGGTAGTCTTGCCAGCAGAAATTTCTCATAACATTTATTTTTGTTGCATCTTCACAGTTTCAGTGCTTCTGAGACTTTTATGTGTTCTGTGCAAGAGAGCTTTCAAAATAGTTTAGTTAGGCAGAAAAATGAAATTTTTATGCAATAAAGTTTTTAAGTATTTTGCCTGTTGGAATTGCTTCCGAAAGATGTTTCATCTTTTCTTTTGTCATCAGCTGTACAATCGTGATGCCTGAATCTTCCTTAACCAGCAGATTTAATGTTTGTTCCTTTATTTTGCATTTTTTCTGAAACAACGGAAGAGCCTTCAATTTGGGATCCTTTCCTGAAATCCTTAACTAAGTCAAAACCCCAGTCAAAATCTGATAATAAATTTTACTTATATTTGTTCAGAATGTGGCTGTTGATGTGTTGAGTTCGTTTCTTTTTTTCAACAACTCTTAAATGAATTCTTACACTGTATTTTTGTTATATGGATATTTCAATTAAGTTCTTGTTTTTTTATGTGCATTGGCCGTCTAATTTAATCATATTGTTTTCTTTTTTCTATTTTTATAGCTGCTGGGTTTATAACTACTGGTTAAGAGAACCAAGCATCCTTACCTTCCAGTATGGTTTTAAAGACAATGCCATGTAAGAAATGGTGTAAACCTTGTAATTACTTTCCATACCAGAGTTGTACCTGTACTGATTTTTTTTTTTCCTTTATCTGGAATGCTTTTGATTTACTTCCTCATGTTATCTGAAACAAACTGATTTCAACTGAAGGTTTTTGATATTTTCTCTTGGAAGGTTTTCTATATTATGGGGATATGTAAAATAAGATCTCTAATAAAAGATATTGTTATTGTGAGATGCGGTCAGTGTCATTAATGCCTTAGCAATTCTAGAATTTCATTTTACTTGAATTATTCTTATTTCTCTTTTAAGCATTTCGGAATAATGGAATGGAAGCTGTTCTTGTAAACTAAATTAAAAAACACACCATTAGAAAATAAAGACGAAATAGCAGTTCAACTGTAATTATACTGAACACTTTAAGAAAGAAATATAATGCTAATATAATATGCTGTTATTACGTATGACGAGTTTAGCAGGCATATATGCTTTACAGGTTTACTTCCCGAAGTGCTGATGGAGATTGAGCATAATGAGTTGAAAAGATGGTTAGTATGAATTTCACTCAATCCCTGAAGCTATTTGATATTGGACTTGGGTAGCCTTAACTATAAATATAAAAGTATACATATACACATACTATATAAATCCCCATAATTTTAAATCTGATATTTCCAGATAAAAAATAAAATTATGTAGCATCTGACTGCAGGAGGCAACTGCATATGGGTCCAATTGAAAACACACCTTCACCTTTTTAAGGTCGTCCTATTCTGGAATCCATTAATAATCAGCATGACCAACTGGACAGAACATATCCCGCTAATGCCCATTACCAATAAAGTCAGATTTTACTTTTTGAAATTGAATTAACTATATTTGATGCACACCTGCCCATCTTATTTTGAAATAACAGGTATTAGATCTCTTTACACATCTTTACTTATATTAACACTAAGATACATTGCTCAGATTTAGCAGGTTATCTGACTTGTGATGAGTGCTATATATGACAAAATATAAAATAGAGGTTGAATTTGTTTTCCTGTTTATTCTGAGATAACTACTCTGTCATTATATTAAGAATTTGCAACAACAAAAATCAGCTGAAAGTATTAATTTTGTCATCTAAAAGAGGGAACATTAAAAACTGCATCATCTAGAATAAGCTCAGTTCATTGGAGAACTATTGGGTTTTTTCAGACTATATTCTGATGAAGTTTTTCTGTCTCAAACGAAACGTAACTTCTAATATTAAATTGTGGACCTGTCAGTCTTTTAATATGCAGATTTTATGAACTAGAGGATATTTGAAGTCCTTATTGAATCACTAGTTTTTGTCACCAGAATATCTATGTAGTAGCTATAATGCATTGTTTACATTACTTTCCTTCCTTTAGGCAAATTATTTTATAACACTGAGGGTAGTGAGACAATAATTAAATAAAATATTTCTGTGTATGCAAACTCATGCTACTTGAACTGTAGAGACAGGGATATTTTTACTTGTACGTTTCAGAACTTCAGGTTCTCATTAGAACATATTCTTCCTGCTCCACAGTGCCTGTTAAAGGGATGCTGTTTGACTGTCAGCCTATAAAATCGTCCATATTATGGGTGTGACTAAATGGGAGACTTTGATCCCAGCAGTGTCTGTCCTGCTTCACCCCGTCACCACTCCCTGTGCATCACCTGGTCACATCTGCCATACAGGAAGGTATGTGCCTCTGTTCCTCTTAAATTATGACCTGCAGAGTAACTTTTGGTCTCCTCAAACAGCCAGCCCATTTTTACTTCTAACTTAGTTATTGCTTTTGTACTACTTTCTCCTTTCTTAGTATGCCAGCTAAATGTGTAGGCATTTGTAAGGTCCAGTGTATACACAGCTTACAGCTCTGCCCTGTGCAAACTACAGAGGTTTCTGGATTCAGGCTGCCCGCAGTGTCAGCCTAAGCATGAGATGTGCTGGGTTGAGCATTCAACCAGCTCTTCAAGGACTACATGTTTTCAGTCTACATCAATGACCTTGTGAAAGGGGTACATGCCCTGCTTCTTTGCCACAGCTGCCTCACATTACTAGCCTGCTCTTCAGAAACATACATATATATATATATGTATTATTATTACTATTATTATTTTTAAAAAAAGAAAAAATCCTCTCATAAATTCACTGGAACAGGCTTCGGTGTTGCTCTCCACTTTTCTCCTCCATTTCTTTCCACAGTTCTCCAAAACAAGTTTACATATTAGTGAGCTGGAATTGTGTGTGATCAAGAATCCAGGAATTCCTGGTGCTCATCAAGAGAGGTGGATGAGTGCTGACAAACTGTGTTCTGTCGGTGCTCTGCATAAGTAGCATGATATAGGACTATCTCCATTTCAGGACCTGTCAGTCATCCCCGAGTTTACTTGTAACCTACCTTCCAGAAGCCCTGAGTACAATCCAAATTAAGCGATCTGTCTTGACCAGGCATCAGTAAATCAGAGGCTTTTTGATAATGGCCATGGTTACGGCTTTGGCTACTGAGGATCAACTTTTTAGTGTCAGCGACAAAAATATACACAATTTCTGTGGTTTGGGCTCTTTTCTCTTTGAGTTCTGTGTCAGAATTTTCCTAACTCTGTTTTCCAGAAGCAAGTAGGCATGACCCTGTAGATATACCTAGTCTGAAAAAACTAATCTCTAAGTTCAAGTAACTTGTGAGTGAGAATGGAATGCAACCCACTTCATTCTGGAGAAACTAGACTCTTTATAGCTTTCTTTTTAGAATGCAAATCTCTTTAAACCATAGGTGGTGTACTGGAAGAACTTATTGAGAACAGTGAAATCAAAATCATTTGCAAGTTCTCAATTTTTCAGTAAATACCAGCTTCAAGTCAATTCCAAAGACTTTTCTGCGTAGCAACTGTCTTGTAGTACTGAAAAAAGTGAGCAATAATATATCGTGAGCAAACCTCTTTTATATGTGTTATACACATATTGCTGTAGGCAAACTCTGAAACTGCTATGTTCTGCCATCTTTTAAGACAGTGAAAGTAGTTAAACTCTTTTTGAAATAAGGACAACTGGAGGATTTCCAGAAAAGCTAGAAAAAATACCTGTAAGCACAGATGAAGTCTTTGTTAGAACACGAGATTTAAGCATATTGAGAAACCTAGTCAAGTCACATTAAAGGGAGAATCAGCAACCTGATAGTGCTAGACCAGAAATTTGTCCAGAAAACAGATGATATTAGAGTTTTGACCAGGTTTTAATTTAGTAACAGAAAAGAGCTTCAAAGACTTCAGCAGTAAAGTGCACTAATGAAAGAAAATGAGCAGTTCCAGATGACAGTGGAGCTCAGTTTTTTGTTCATACAAGTTAAATGCTGTCAGCACTACTGTACATTTGCAGCAGTTCTTCTCAAGGTCTACAAAGAAAAGCAAGTCGTCCCAATCCAATTAATGCAGAAGTCTTCTATCTTTGAGAAGATTCCTTGGTGACATATTTGGCTTAAGTCATCATGGAATAGATGCGTAAAGGAGTGAGAAAAATAAAAAGAAAGGTCTGGTAATGACATTGCGTAGTTTTGCTAGGGACTAGAGCTTCTCTCAAATGAGGAGGGTTTGAAAGAGCTGGGACTGTTCAGCCTGGTGAAGAGAAGGCTCAGGGGGATCCTATCAATGTGTATAAATATCTGAAGGAAGAGTGTAAAGACAGAGCCAGGCTCTTTTCAGTGGTGCCTGGGGACAGCAAGAGGCAATGGACACACACTGAAAACCAGGAAGCTCTTCCTGTCCATCAGGAAACACTTTTTCACTCTGAGGGTGACTAAGCACAGGAACAGATTGCCCATCGATGCTGTGGAGTCTCCATCCTTGGAGATATTAAAAAGCCATCTGGACATGGTCTTGGCCAACTGGCTCTAGGAGGCCCTACTTGAGAAGGAGTTTCAGCCAGATGACCCCCATAGGTCTCTGCCAACCTCAACCGTTCATTCAGTCATCTTGTAGTGCCGCGTGGTCAGTTCCTGTGAAGGGGAAGGAAGGTGAAGGCTTCATTAGATAACCAGAACTTGTACAATATCCAGATGCAGATTGAATACAGCTGTTACAAACATATAAATTCTGAATTAAGCATGGTAGTAAAAGTCCTTTACCCAGATAAAGAATTAAGATTTGCACAGCAAAAGGAAGTAGTCTGTTTTGACAGAGACAATATCAGTCCTATTGCTTTTGCAATGTAAATGAACTCTACTGGCTCGGCTACTAGACATGAGAAAGAAACTTTGAAAGCCCCAATATAACTGCAATGTAAACTTATTCAAATGGTTTTGGCACAACCTATTCACCTAATTGGTCTCCAAATAGAGAAAATTAGTTATGCATTTTTATTCATCAAAAACTAGGCCTTTGGAATGCAAGTCAAGATGCGAATAATTGAGTTAGGTTTTAATATAGCTAATAAATGTGTATTGCTGCTAAGGAAAGGTGCCTTACAAATTGCATTTGTGGTGGTTAATCTTTAAAAATATTGTCTCCGTGAAACTCATGATTTGTGAGCTATCCATTTCTTTCCAGTACAGAATACAAGGAGTATCTGAAATATGAAACCTATTGTTTGGGAGGATTTAGTACTAAACCTCCTGCACGTATGTATCAGAAATTGATCTCTGCTAAATTTCCAAATGATTTTAACAACTAGTAACCAGGTAGGAGGGATTTTTTTAAAATTATTTTTAATACATAAAATACTAGACAGTGAATCGTGTAAGGGCTAGCCAAGAGGGAAAAGCAAACACAAATTCCTTCCTTGATGATGATGTACATTTAAGTGGAGAGAACCAAAAAGCCCTGCTAAGCTAGGATTCAAAAGAAACCTCCCAAGTCCAAGGAAAAAATGTCTGTTTTTCACTGACCTGACAGTATGGGGGTAAGCGTGAAACAGGCACCATTTAAGTAAACATCAGTAACAAAAAAAAAAGAAGTATTGAGACAGCATTCCTTAGGGCTTTATTGAACTCTGTAAGGAGTCTTGCAGCAGTCTTTCCCATCCTTCTCATTTTTCAATTAAAAACACAAAGCAAAAAACACCCCCACCCCCAACACACGTATGCTTCATCCAGTCTCTGTGAATGTCATATCATCTCTTGTGATTCCTAGAATTCCACAATATGAGGTCTATAAAAGTCCAGTTCACTTTTATATTACAACCTGTGGTCAAAATATGGGTTTTACAGGGCTTTCTAGGCAAACTGCTTTCACATTGGCACTGCCTAAGTCATTAGGCACCCAAATCCTTGTGACCATGGTGACAGGTAGCATTTCAGATATGCAGGTCACAGAGTAGCTGGATTGGAAAGGTGCTGACTATGTTGTAATGGGACGTGTGGAACTGTGGGTGATCAGGGTTGGCGTTTGTATTTCTTCTAAAAGTGAGGTAAATCCAATGCTATCTTACATTTGGACCAAGTTGGAAACTGAGATTAAAAGGATTTTTATCACTTGACATTGGCGCACAGTATCTTGGCACCAGTGAATGCGAATTGTTTCAAAAGAGATCAGTTTATTTTAGCCACACAATCATCAAAAGCAAATTTCCACGGTCAAAAACAGAACTGAAAATGCTTTAAACTGGATAATTTCTCAGCAAGCTATAGATGGAAGGAGTTTTGTTGGACTTCACTCCTATTATACATCGTCTGCTTATAGACTTGCCAGCTTTTCAGAACTCTATGACCGACTTATACTCTAGTGGTCAAAACTGGGAAACTTTTGGTGGCTGTTCATACATTCATCTATCTACCTGTATTGTCTTTCACTCTGGACACAGGTTTGGGAACATTGAAGTTTTGCAAAGCTGATGACTATATTACAAAAAAAAAAATTAAGAAAAGCTGTAGTATACTTCAAGAACTTCTTGAGAGAATCAATATCAATATAGGTATTTCCTTTACTGTTTGTGTCACTGTTACTGCAGTTACTGCAGAGATCTTTGATCTGATCTAATGGACAAGTAACCACTTGCTAATCAGATCTGAAATTCTGTTATATTCATTCTGAATTCAATCCTTGCTGAATCACTGCCCTTCAGAAAAGCAGCGATAAATTTGATGTGGAAAAGATTTGGTTTCCTCTCAAAGATGAAAATTATGACTATGCGCTAATGATTAGAAGAAAGACAAATATTTCCATTTCCAATGCTGGGACATGAGTATAGGATAGCAGACTTGCACTAAAAATGGAATATTTTTTCAAGGTAAAAGAAATGTTAAATAAGTTTATGGAACTGGAAAATGAACAAGCAAGGATCCATTCTATAAATAAAGTTCATCTTCAAGACCATGACAAATTGTTCCTGATCACAGAGAGAATGCTTGGATTTCATAGGTTAAGTATTCAATGGGAGAGGGGAAAGCCAGCTGATGGTCAGAGCATGTCTCCACTGCTTACACAAGGAAGAAGAAGGTCTTAAGACTGTGCCATTATTTTAAACTACTGGACATTCTGCAGTTCTAAAAAACAAAGTCAAGGGAAGAGCAAATTTATCTCAGGAAAAGGAGATTTGGCAGTGCGAAATGTGCAGAAAATGGGACTGAGCGAGCAACTAGCTAAGACTAGCTCACTGTTAAAGCAACAAAGTATGTTTCTGTTAACATCTGGGACTTTTAATTGTATAAGAGGTCTGAAACTTAACAGGTAGAAAGAAAAGTTTATAGTGAATACACATTCTTGCATCTATTACACACCAAGGGAGAAACATGAACATGAAGTGTTTTGGCAAACTAATATATTTGGAATCTAAAAATCTATACTATCTTAAGAAACATGCAGTCTCCTATAGGGTTTGGAAGGGATGGTGCAAATCGGCATGATCAATTTCGTAAGCTAATGTTGTAGTGGTGAGATTAGTGTACAACATCTGGTTGTCCAACAACAGTCCGTAACAAGCTGGTTGGCACACAACAGCGTTTCTCATCAGCATCAGCAGACAACCCCACAAAACTCTTGTTTGGAGATCCTGTAATTTGGACAGTGTACAGATCCTGTCAACTCAAACTGATAATAGTTTCATTTTGAGTAGAGAAAATATGATGATAACTTCTGACAAGCCAAATGGAGAAGCACATTAAAAAAAGTGGATATTTTGGTTTTTTCACTCTGAGAAGAATAAATAATACAAGCTCATATCTGAAAAAGGGAGAGATCCTACAACGATTCCGACCTACGTAGCAAAACAATGTATAAGTTGAAGGCAGGTCTAAAAACCCCAGAATTTACCTAAATTTCTTCATTGAAGGCCGATTAAGGAGTTTTCTACCGTAAGGGCAACATTACTAAAGTCCTTAATTACGAGGTTTTAGCAAGGAAGTGTAAAAAATTTGTGCCCGTGAATTAAAACAGAAAAGACAGAAAAAGCAGACTTTGGAAAAACACAGCATTCTTCAGGATTACTTGTAAACATGGTTTACACTAGTGGCTGAAGAAAGAAGGAGTTTGGTCTTATGTCCATCATGCATTTGAATGTGTCACCTTGACTGAAATTCTAAATTTCTTACCATCATCATATTCCCATGGAAATAATATATTTAGATATTCTATTTGAAGTCATAGGAACCTTGTAAATTAGAATATCCTCATAGGCAAGCTAAGGAACTGCAGGCTAGGTAAAGCATGGTGAGATAGATCATGAACTGGCTAGATAGCAGAGCTCAGAGGGTTGTGATCAACAGTGCAGGGTCTGTTTGGAGGCCTGTAGTTAGTGGGGTTCCCCAGGGGTCAGTTCTAGGTCCAGTCCTGTTCAGTCTGTTCATCAGTGACCTGGATGAAGACACTGAGTGCACCCTCAGCAAATTTGCTGATGATACCAAACTGGAAGGAGAGGCTGACACACCAGAAGGCTGTGCTGCCAGTCAGTGAGACCTGGACAGTCTGCAGGACTGGGCAGAGTTGATGAAGTTCAACAAGAGCAAGTGCAGGGCCCTGCACCTGGAGAGGAATAACCCCAGGCACCAGTACAGGTTAGAGGTGGACCTGCTGGAAAGCAGCATTGCAGATAAGGACTTGGGAGTTCTGGTGGACAACAGGTGGACCATGAGTCAACAATGTGCCCCTGTGGCCAAGAAGGCCAACGGTACCCTGGGATGCATTAAGAAAAGTGTGACCAGCAGGTCGAGGGAGGTTCTCCTCCCCTTCTACTCTGCTCTGGTGAGGCTCCATCTGGAGAACTGTGTCCAGTTCTGGGCTCCACAGTTTAAGAAGGACAAGGAATTACTGGAGGGAATCCAGCGGCGGGTTACGAAGATTATTAGGGCTCTGGACCATCTTTCTGAAGAGGAAAGACTGAGAGAGCTGGGTCTGCTCAGCCTGGAGAAGGCTGAAAGGAGATCTTATCAATGCTTATAAACATCTCAAGGGTGGGTGTCAAGAGGATGGGACCAGACTTTTTTCAGTGGTGCCCAATGACAGGATGAGGGGCAATGGGCACAGACTGAAGCATAGGAGGTTCCATCTGAACATAAGGAGAAACTTCTTTACTTTGAGGGTGACAGAACACTGGAACAGGCTGCCCAGAAAGGTTGTGGAGTCTCCTTCTCTGGAGACATTCAAAACCTGCCTGGATGCATTCCTGTGTGATCTGCTGAAGGTAGGTTGGATTAGAGGATCTCCAGAGGTCCCTTCTAATGCTAACAATTCTGTGATTCTGTAACTGACACCTGTGACGTGTCCTTCTATGATACATGGGACCAGCGCGTAAGGCAGATTATGTGTTTTGACATGTCTGTGGTGGACTTCATCATAAAGCAAAAGTATTAAAAGCATTCAATAGTTTCATGCAAGAGGATACCCCAAGGCAGCAACCATACAGACTAGTGTGGAAAGGCAAACTTTAGCCGGAGGAGGCTAGTTTCTTTCTTGATTCTGTGCTTTCAGGGAGGGTAAATAGTTCTCCTGCAGAGTGACTCAGAGAAGCCGTCTGTTCTTAGGTGCACAGAAACATTCCCTGCATAGCCCTCTCTCATGCTTCTATATAGCTGCTTATAGGGTTATTAATCTTCCAGGGCTTGGCTTTATCTTTTGGAATATCACCTCACATCAAGAGATGAAACAGACTGGACACAGCAGTCTTTGAGCCAAAATGATATCTGGAAACAAACAAACAAACAAACAAACAAACAAAACCAAACAACAAACCACAAACAAAACCCCACACAGTTATAAAAGGATATAACATGATACAAAGCCAAAATGCAAAAAGAGATATCTTTGGAACCTGTGATATAACAATTTAGTGTCAGTGAAGACTGTAAGATCAGTGCTAGAATATAGGCTATATTGACTAACTGTATGTACGTACCTTTCATCACAGAGGGATAGGCTGTGGCTTAAAGTTGCTGCAGTGACTTTGTCTGTGAACTCGGTCTCTCTCTTGCAGCTGAACAGAATCAGTTTTTCATCAATTTAATTAAAATATGGGATTATTTCACCGATCATCACCCAAGAATAGTAAGCAGAGTCACTGTCATCACCTGCATAATGCTAGAGGTTTGCTTTACACCAAAACACCAGATTCCCTACAGGACCGCGTTGGCTGGTCCTGCAAGCAAAATGCTCCTGTGAGATCTGGTAGCTGAAAAGCCAGCAACCAGGTCACGATGCACGCTCACCTCACTTGTTCGTGGGTTTTTTTTTTCTCCAGGAAAGAATTCCAACACATTTGTTACATTCCCAGGTGATGCACAGGCGTAGAGGCAGGCATGGCCAGTGGTGACCAGTGCGACAGAGGAGGGGAGGGAGCCCCAGCACTCCCACCCTTGGCACTCAGTGGAGGGCGAAGCAGCAGTGCCAGGCAGGCAGATGCTGCTCAGGCTCTGGAAAGAAGATTGGTGGGTCGGACTCCAGTTGCCAGCTACTTCCCGCTGACTTGCTGAGGAACCAAAGCCTGGTAAAACTGTATCATGCTAAAAATGGGAGAAAAAAATGCTTCCCTTTAAACCTAAGCTTGTACTGTGTGTAACTCCCGCAGAGATCTTTGATCTGATCTAATGGAAAAGTAACCACTTGCTAATCAGATCTGAAATTCTGTTATATTCATTCTGAATTCAGTCCTTGCTGAATCACTGCCCTTCAGAAAAGCAGCGATAAATTTGATGTGGAAAAGATTTGGTTTCCTCTCAAAGATGAAAATTATGACTATGCGCTAATGATTAGAAGAAAGTCAAACATTTCCATTTCCAATGCTGGGACATGAATATAGGATAGCAGACTTGCACTAAAAATGGAATATTTTTTCAAGGTAAAGGAAATGTTAAATAAGTTTATGGAACTGGAAAATGAACAAGCAAGGATCCGTTCTATAAATAAAGTTCATCTTCAAGACCATGACAAATTGTTCCTGATCACAGAAAGAATGCTTGGATTTCATAGGTTAAGTATTCAATGGGAGAGGGGAAAGCCAGCTGATGGTCAGAGCATGTCTCCACTGCTTACACAAGGAAGAAGAAAGTCTTAAGACTGTGCCATTATTTTAAACTATTGGACATTCTGCAGTTCTAAAAAACAAAGTCAAGGGAAGAGCGAAAAATCAAAGAAACAGTCACTTCAGAGTCCCAACTTTTAAATTAAAACACTTCCAGACTTTCTAATACTTCAAAAGTGTTTTAATGTGTTAAATATTCAGCATATAATCCTTGAAAATGTTTATTGTATTCTGCAGTGTACCATAGTACATTATTTGCTCTGTGCTCTTCCAAAAGCCTTTTCAAATGTATGTAATCCTCTTTTAAAATAAAAAAGGAGAAGAACACAGTCAAAAATCATGTACCTCTTAGATTATTTAGTGAGGTGATTACAGGGATCTTTTTTCGTGTTATTGTTTTGTATATCACAGTGTGCAGATACACATATTTTGTTTGTATTTTGAATTTCAGGAAATAATTTTATTTAGGATGTACTATCTTGAAAACAGAATATTTTCTCAACATATAATGCTGAGAGACAACTGTTCCGAATGGATGATTTTTAAAAAAAATAAAATATTTGAAAGATTTTATTTTTATATCATACTCGTACACTGTTCAATGTTCTTGAAAATTATCATCTCTTTAGATTAATTAGAACACAAAGCTGTTTCTCTGACTGTTTTTTACTTTCAATTTACATGATTTAATCTGTAATTTAGAGATGCGATCATTAACAAGGAGTACTGTACCCCTAGTTGAGGCATAGATTATTTTCTCCTATTTAGTAGAATATGGGCAACAGGAGCATTCACATCTGATTCTTGTTGCCATGACAATGGCTTCAGTTCCTCTTTTGTGCTTGGAAGAGCTTTCTTTCTTTCTCCAAGCCTGATGCTCAGCTTGCTTTTCCTGCTCCAAATCCCTTACATGAAGAAAGATAAGATAAGCTTAATAGAAGACTAACAACAAAGAAGATAAGAAAAAATGTTTGATTGTAAGTATGGCTTCAAATACAGTTGAAGAAAAGTTGTGAATGCAGAATGCCTTACAATGTAGGCTTACGCATGGCCAAGCATGTCTGACTATCCATCTCTGCCTCTATATGAAGCATAATACAGTTCAGTGGAGGATATGAGAATTTTGATATAGTTTTCCCTGTAATTTAGGGTGTGATGAGGTTTGTGTCTGGAGCCAGCACGACAAAACAAAGCATCATTTACATTTCTGAAGCTCTGTTAAAGTCAGTGCCCTAGTGTTGACACTTCAGACAACAGAGCTGTTCCAGCTCACTGTCTCAATTGTTCACTATTCAAATACTTGTGTTCAACTGCACAAGCACTCAGCTAGTGCAATGGCATCATCACTTCATCCGAAAAACAGGTCTCCAGTCATTCCCCTGCTAGTTACTCCAAGTTCGTAAATGCAATAGTGAGTTTAGGACAGAAAGTGTCACCAATTCTTGCGTGCTGACTTGAGTTTTTTACTTCAGTGTCCTCTGCCTCTTAGCAGGTAGTATAACATTTCGCTAGTAAAAATCTCTGAGTTTTCTGCATAGTATTATTCAGTACATGTAAGATGGTTACAGTCCTTTCAGTAGCAAGTAAGAGTAAATCTTGCAGATGTGGACCTCGTGCTCATCTTGCTCTGCAACAGTTATTCTACTAGCACTTGTATGCTTGGTTTTCCAGCATTTTTTTGTCGCTTGACAAAACTTTCCTGAGAAAGTTGCACAAAGTAAACCACCTGTGTAAAAAAAAATCTCGCCTAATTGACTGAAAACATCCTAGAAAGTGTTTGAGAGTTTAAGAATAATAATCAGTGCTTGCAGCTACCACAACAGGATGTTAGCAGTTGGATTCACACAGAAGGTATGTAGTTTAAAGGCAACACCATTAACTTTCAGTTCACATCCAATAAAAATAGAAGAATCTAGCTTCCAAATCACTTTATTATTGCTCTATCTGACTTCTTAGCTGTAGAGATATAGTTGAAGCCATAGTTTGCAATAATAAAGCCGGAAAGGCCTTATGCATTATGATCATAGCCACTTCCATTATAACAAGTCAGTTCTGGTCCAAAGAAAGTTGGGAGCATTTTTCACATGCATTCGGTGTGCTGCAAACAACTCCGTCATTTTCTGTGTTGGAAAAATGGTATGTTGGGACGGCTAGTTGTATGTTTCTTTCCAAAATTAAGTCTGATGTGAGCTGTTGCAAACCGCAGAATGGGAACACACTACCCCCCAAATAAATGAGCCACTGACGGTATTGTCCTTTAGCACGAAGGTGTTGGCATCTTCAGCGTTTACACCATATTGTTCTCTCTCGCAGATCCTACTCTTTCAAGATCACGTTGCCCTCCATTGGTTACTTTGCTACAGGTGATTTAAAACTGCGTGCTGACTTCGGCAGCTGGGCTGGAGATTGCGTGGTGGGTTAGGTGGTTATGCAACTAGCTCGGGATGAGAATGTCCAGTTTTCCTTATCCTAAAGGGTGTCATTACTGTGTGTTTTCTGTGAGAAGCCTCAGGTCACATTCAGTGGGTTCTGCCAGTTTGCTGTTCGTATCAGACAGTAATGAGCATAAATTGCGAATGTTCAGCTATTTCAGTCCTTTGTGATTCTAGGATTATCTAGCTGCAGGTTGACATGGTTATCTGAACTGGTTTTGAGAAACGTATGTGGTCTTATATTTCACCTCCAGATGTCTGCTAGAATTTCTAGCAATTCAGATGTGGATATGCCACCCTTAAGTGTAGGGGCTGTAGGGGTAAGAAAACTGTAAACACCCACAATTAGGTTTAGCTGTCTCGTAAATATCATCCTTATTATTCATTCTGCTTTTCTAATGTGTGCTTTTCAGTGAGTCTAATTCAACAAGCTAAGACAGCTTGTTCCCTAGCACAATCTCTTTTATGAATACTAAGGGAAATAACAGTGTAAAAATGATGTGTGGACTTTCCCAAGTAATACTTCCTAGCAAAAAAACCAAACCAAACCAAAACCAAAAACACACTAAACCAAACCAAACAACCAGCCAAAACAAAGCCACAAACCATAGTGTCTTTCTGGCAACTCATTCGGTTATGCATTTGATCCAGAATATATCTTAGAGTGGACAAAGAAGTTATTTTAGATACAATCAGCAATAGTCATTGAACAAACATTCTTACGTGGGTGTTAATGTACAGTGAGATAAACAAGATAATAGGAATGGCACACTTAGAGGTAACTGTCAGGAAGTTTGTTTCCAGTCAGCTGCTGATGTTGGGAGAAAGGACATTCAACTGTGAGCTTTAAGAAAGGTTCCTCCTCTACACATAAAAAAAAAAAAATACTGCTCCTCTTCCAGTGCACGAATTTCTGCCAGCTCTCTCAGCCTCTCTGATACCAGAAGGTCAAATATACAGACCTTGAAAAGGATGGATGCCTGTGGCTACTCAATTTACTCTTCTCTTTTTTAGAATATGCTGCTTTTAAAAAGCAGAATAGCTTATGAATCTCCAGAACTAGAAATATATTGACAGCTATTGTGAACCTTTTTATTTTTTCTTATTGTCTTTGTAAATAATATTAATATTAGTATTAATATTAAGCTGTTGGACAGTGGAGCTTTAATTTTTTATCAGCGCAAGTCAGGATATTGCCTGTTGTAGATGACAAAACACATCTGTTCCTCAGCTTGGAATACACTGAGTTGCTCTAGAGTTGCAGGGAGAGGGGGATAATATTGTGAGCAAATGTGCATATGCAGCACAACTGTGGGAGGCATTTTGGCTTGAATGGCTTAGTCAGAGATCCAAATTTGCAAATTTTCCTACATCTAGATGAATATTCAAAGGAGGTACTTGTATCATTAGTATCTTCCTGGGACCAAAGTTTCAAAATACACAAAATTTAAAAATGTGTAAAAATACCTGGATGCCCTCACTTCACTTTGTCTTGTGGTGGTTGAAAATGATGAAATATGAAAAAATTGTGTGAGCTGGGTTGGAAATAGCATCCTGCCATATGATTCTCAGGAAGGTTTTTATTAAATATTGAGATATTATTAAAAACTCTATTGTATGACAATTTATGCTGGCCAGTTTTGGATGGTGATAGAGGACCATAGTTAAGTAGCGCATACATTAGAAAAAACAATGTAAGCTAAAATGAAAATGTGTGCATGCATTATACTTGTACACCGTTTACCATGAGAGTCTGTTCTTCAGAAGCCCAAGCATCCCTAAGCTATCATTTGTATTTACTATAATTTTATCTGATGTGTCATGGAATGCTTTGATTTGCATTTGTTTACCAACTATCTAAATCCAGTTCCAAAAGGCTGTAGATTATTAGCCAGATAATGGATAGAAAATGGTTCTGTTACAGGTTCCTGAATATCCACATTTGAGATGACAACAAAAACTGATAATGGGATATTAAGATATATAATGTATAATTCTTAGTTATCTAAGAATTACCTTCTATTAGGCTGGTGATCCAGGTTTTCCACCATCGGTAAAAGTGACAGAACACGGCTAATCTCTGGTGCCAAAGGGGTTTCATCCAGAAATGTCTAGGGCTCATCACTTACGCTTGTTGTCTGATTTGATAGTCTGAGTTGTGGTGAAAAAGTTAATTCCTGAAGAGGTGGATGACCCCTTTCAAGTGGCATTCTCTAATGTTGCTACTGAACACATTTGATCCTGACTTGTCAGGGCATGACTAACAGCTAAAAGTGAGCTGATATTTATCAGCCTGGCATCAGCTGCCCAGATGGCTGATCTGCTTTATTCTACACTGTATGCACAATTTAAAGGGGTCCCCTTGCACTGTGACATTCTTCAGTTCTCTTTAACTGCTTATTTCAAACTCTCTCTGTTATCAGTATTTAAACTGATGCCACACTCCCTTTGCTTTCTTCAGGTTTTCTTAATTCTTAAATGCAATTTCTTGACTTTCTTTTTGCACAGTTTTATATTTAGCACCAGTATCTTATAACAGATAATCTCAACCTTCTGATGAGCTGCTAGATAGCATGACATAGTGCCAATTTTTTCCACAGAAACTCCCCACATAATACTCTTTCTGGTTTTTTTTTTTTTTGAGACTGAAAGAAACTCATAAATCCTAACAAATGGGCTTTAAAATCAGTAAGTTATGGCTGGTCTACTCAGGAGACTTTTTTTTGGAAAAAAAAAAGGGTTGCTTAAGAGATGTTACTGTAGAGATGTTTCCAATACATGCATTCACAAGCTACCTTTCTGTCTTTCCCCTCACAGTCCTGCCTCCAGATTCTTGGATTGAAAGGAAGTGACTAGGACAGATCTACCCATTTATATTTCTGTTTATATTGAAAATGAGAGCAGGTGGCTTGAACTGCTCCAGAATAGATGAGCATAAAAGTCTGTGCTTAACAATGTCAGTACACTTGTACCTGTACCCTGAATGTATTAATATATAAATGGATACAAATACAATGTATGGTTTATTTTAATGGTCAGAACAAATCACGAAGACCTTAAAAGAGACTCCTGTGTATACATCTGTTCTTCTATGCTCTGGAAGGCTTATAATCTCCAGATGTTCCAATAAGTGTCTGGGCATCTGTCTAGTCTGTTATAAAAGCTACCACAGCAGCTAACCCTTTCTCCTCTACAAAAAAAACTACAAAGAAACAAACAAACAAGCAACACCCCAAAACCCAACATAAATAATTGCAGTAGTCTTTCTGACTTATTATATTGTCAGCCTTGTCCATTTATAGGATTTTCTCCTAACTTTCTATTGCTAATGAGATGTGAAGAAGTTATTTTGATTTCTTTTTTCTTTTTTCCTGCACCTACCAGCCTCTGTCTGTCTGTCCTGTTTGCTATTGACCTAAATCTCTATTTTCAGAAAGAAAATACCCCAGTACCAGATTAATCAAATTCCTAAATTATCAGAGGGCAGTTCTATTTCTGTTAGATTCATGACAGGTCAGTGTTGAGTTAATATTTTTAAACTCACAAATAAGCAATAGTACTTGTCTATGATTGATCTGTAACCTAGCAAAATATATCTGCTAATGTTTCTGCAGGCATGCTTTTGTAGTAATGAGTCTCAGGAAAACATTTGAAAGGAAAGAGAGGGCAATACCTTATTTATTATATGAAATGTTCATTAGTTTTCCCAAAGGCTTGCTACAAAATTAATAGAATAGAATCATAGAATCATTTCAGTTGGAAGAGACCCTTAGGATCATTGAGTCTAACCATAACCTAGCCTAACTCTAGCACTAAACCATGTCCCTAAGAACCTTGTCTAAATGCGTTATGTCAATATTTGCACCACATGACCAACAGAGAGAATGCAAAGTTATTAGTTGCTATGATGATACGCTTATTTCTGTGTGCACAAATTAAAAGTTTGGTTGAATTGATCTGTTCTGATTTTAATCCGTTTGAAAGATTTTAATTTTTATTTCAACTAACTTTTGTGATATAAGGAGTTCTCTGAATTGTCTTGAATTTCTATCCATAAATGAAGGTGGTTTTTGTCAATTATAAGTTTTATTTCAGGCCTTCCAGATCTCTTCACCTATACATGGTGAGGTGAATGTGATGTAATGGGCATGTGCTATCTATTAGAGAAAGAAAAATATCTTTTCACAGCACTTTTCATTCTAGATACTGTGTTTCTTGGGCTGAAAAAAATATCAGAGGAAACGCTTGTTGTGAAGGACAGTGAAATACATCCTTCCCTTCTTTTTCTGATTTGGTGATATTTCTTTGGTATCAAATGTTTCTGACTTCAATGTTTTCTGCTTTCAGCAGCTTCAGTCTTGAATGAAGATAAAATTCCTTTTAATATTTTCATAGTCTTTGGATGTCTTTGAGACTAGAGTCTCTCCTGTGAAATAATTCTGACATTTGCTATGATACTTTGTCCAGACTTTTAACTAACCTTGCAAAAATGGTAGTACACTTGATATTTCAGCATATTCCCTCAAGCATACCTTCTCTATTGTAATATAAACGCCTTTAACCAGAAACATTTTTCATGTTGGACATACATATCTATTGATGTTTATTCTATAATTCTTATGCTTTTATATGCTTTTGGCACCACACCTACTGTTCAGGGTTAGACATTGCAGTACTTGTGCTGGAGACAAGACAACTGGACTGGGAGCTGAATTTCAGAATGCATGAGTGCATATGGGAAGCTACATATATACAAAATGTTGGTCTCTAAATTAGCTGTTACTAAGGAACGAGATCCAGGAATAATTGTGTACACTTCTCTGAAAATGTCAGTTCCAGTGTTTAGTGGCAGGCAAAGAGAAAAACAAAAACCCCCACAACAGAAAATAGTGCTATGAATTTACACAAATAAACAATGTGCTCCTGTCTTGACTATTACCTGCAGTTGTGTCATCTTTAAAAGGATATAGTAGAACTAGGAAAAGTCATGAATGCCTAAGAGGGATGATTAAAGAAACTCCTGTATGAGGAAACATTAAAAAGCTAGGACTCCTCAACACAGAATTAAAAAAAAAGATGAAATGGCAAAACTGGAAGAGATTTATAGAATTATGAACCTATATATGTGTGTGGGTACAGTAATAAGAAGTGACTTACTATCTTTTTACCTTATAAGAACTAGTTAAGACAGTATGAAACTATTGAGTAACAAATTTAAACTGAAAAATGTAGTAGTATAACTTCTGGAAAACATGTGTGTAAATAGACTCAGAAAGAGGTTAAACAAATTCAGAAAAAATAGGTCTTTAAAGGCTGTTAAAAACAAGAGCCCAGGTAGAACCTGCATTTCTGAAAATTCCCAAACCATTAGTTGTTGGAAGTCAGGAGAGTAAACCAGGGCGAGGATTATTTTATAACTGTCCTGTACAAATGTTCTTCTCTTCTTAGGGATAATATATTGACCACTGTTTGTTATACTACACAGACTCCAAATCCGACCAATGTAGCAATGATTATTCAAACTTGCTTACACAAGATGTAAACTCTGCATTTCTCTCCCTGGACCACTTAATGTCTATTCTTATCAATGGCACCTGTTTATGCAGATACAAGCAAGATAATTCTCAGGCAAGATTCTACTGAAATGGTGGTTGTAGAATAAGTGTAATTCAGATACACAATTTATAAATAATCATTACCTCCCTTTTAGCTAAAAATAAAAAGTATGTGTAGCCTCTTCACATCACTACTAAAAATATTTTAATGACTCAGCAGGTGAACCACTAACAAAGCTTTGCTATTTCTTAGAAAGAGAGGGTTGAAGACTTTTTTACATACATAGTATAGCATGATATTGTAGTCTAATTCTGTTAGCTTAAGAGTAGTTGTGTAGAGTAACTGACTTTTGTATTTGGAGTATATTGTGCCAGTGAAACTGACCGAACTTCCCACTGTTATTTGCCATAAGTACACAGAAGAGTTTCCAGAAAAGAGATATGATCGCAGATACTGCAGAATCTTCAGGGTAAAGAAAATAAAACTCTTGCAAAATGCAGATGCAAACAAACAAGATTAATTATAATTCTTTGGAGCCTGAAAGGAAAGGTTTGTCTACTGACTCTTTTTAGTGATTATTTTTTTCTTCTGTTTTTGACTATTCATAATTTTAAACTTGTTTTAAACTTGAAAATAATAATCTGAAGAACTTAGAAATATGTTTTTCTTGGGTCCTCAGAGATCGTCTAGGTTCGAACTCCTATGAGTTTAGAAACAGAAAGTTTCATTTTCTGTGAGGCTGGAATACTTGAAACGTACATGAAAGGTACATAGCCTTAGAACACGTTATTGAAGACAGACCCACATGTTGTTCTTGTTCTTTGTCAGGCTCTTATAACAAAAGGAAAATCTTACTAAAGTATGTACATAAAAAGCTGACTGACTCGAAAGGAAAGCTGTTCCGATAGAGACTTCATCTGTATCTTACACATTTACTTTGTGCTTAGATAAGAGTCATCAGAAAGACAGTCTAAAAGTTATACTGATACAAGGGCATTATTCATACCCCAAGAACATTCCTAAGTACGCTATCTGGGTAATTCACTTTCTGCTTCCTCAAAAGCCTTATTAGCTAGCTTAATTACGTAACTTTTGGCAACAGAGACTGATAGGACTGCAACACAAGATTTCTTCCCTATTTTTTCCCTATATTTTGCCTTTTCTCCTAACCTGTCTGTAGGTCATAGGATAGGACACCCATGCTCTTTCTTCCCATGTAACTTGAAATAGATGTGTGGTCTCATTCCCTAACTCAGTGTGTGTCTGGCGTGTAACCACAGATAATCAAGTAACTGAAGTTATTCACGTGATACGCATAAACTGGTCGTGTCAAAATGAGAACAACATGAGGTCCTTGAATGATGCAGAGAAGGCTGCAGCCTTCCCAGAATATTCATCAGCCTCCCAAAACAGTCATCAAGTTTGTGTCCTACTCCTTTCCTACATACGCGGGGGCTTGGGAAGAACAGTGGCATAGAGTGGGCCAAAAGCCAAACTGCTTTGGCAGCAGCAGCTGATCATGTAGTGGAAAGAAATCCATATGGCCTTTTTTATATTGTAGCTGGAATGCAGCCATGACCTGATAAAACAGGAATACATGGCACTGACACGTTGCATTAGCATACTCCTACTCTGTTTGCCAAGGACATTGATGAAAATATTTAAATAATGTCAGTTCTAAAACCAACCCTTGAAGAAGTCCCTGATTGCTTTTCTCTGGTGCAGTGGTTCTTCTTTTCATCAGAGCTTCATGGTGTCTCTCTTTCAGGCAGTTCCTCAACCATTTTTTGAGTTCTTATATTATTTCCCAGTGCTGAGTAATGTTGTCTGCTTTCAGGCTGTTTAATTTCTTCAGTTTTATATGTTTAGATACCTATATTTATTTTGCTGTCTCCAAATGACGATAAAAGCTTCTTTGTTTTATGCTAAGTCACAAGACTTTTCTGATGCTTGAGTGTGTATGTCAAGGGATTTAGCTAAACTTGACATGACCCACTAGTAATTGCTACCAGAAAACTAGCTAGCAGAGTAAAAAACAGAAAAGTAAAAATGTCGTACCTCTATTATCTAAATGAAAGGCAATTGAGATAACATGGTTCATTATAGTTAGTGGAATGATTTTCTTGCCACAATGTAGTCAAGATTGGGGAGTGGGAGTTCAAAAGCTCAAGGTTCAGACCGTTTGAATAATTTTGTGGGCAAACTTGAGTGAATAAAATTGAATCTCTTCCACCCTCCTGCTGGCACATGATTCTCTGCTGTGTCTTGGGGCACAAAGAAAGGCTGGCACAGGAGAAAGAGGCAGATTTCTTCTCCATCCAGTGAAACAAACCCATGGCATCTGTGCATGTAAAAGATACGGTATGAACAACTGAAGTGACTCAAGGAGGCTTGAAGGGATTTGGATAGCGCACAGCTGAGGCAACAAAAAATCCTGGCAAAATTAATGCAATAGGTCTGAATGTATTGTTATTTCTTAGTCTCTGTATTAGCAACTATATTATAGCTCTACAAATGGTCTATGCTCTACATCTGTGCAGTAGATGACAATTCACAGCCTTTGTGTGGTTGGTTTTGTCGTGAGGATTTGGTACTGTTTGTATTACTTTCACCTTTATCCATTCATTTCCCTTTACATTTCCAGGAGACTTAATAAGAGTATTGTGTCTTTCACAAAAGATTTGTTGAACATCAGTGGAAGGTAAATGCAAAAGCTGCAACTATATTCTGAATAGGAATATAGTCCTCACCAGTGCTTTATAAAGCAAAATTCCCTTGGAAAAATTGAAAGCTTGAAATACAAAGGGTGAATCTAGTCATGTACTCCCAAAAGGCCTGAAGGTTACGTTCAGATTCATTTCAAGTAATTGTATAGCATAGATATTGTTTTCTTGGTTAAAATACAACTGCTGTAGCAAATGAACGTATCACAGACCTTTACATCTATTCTTTTCATGTGCCTTCTATAGAGAAATAATCCTTTGCTGGTGGTTTTTTACACCATTTTGCAAGCACCTTAGACCTTCTAGCCCAAGCAATATTATGTTTTAACTTATTGTAATGCAGGACACAGTAACAGAATTCCTACCACCATGAGGGAAAATTCTGTATTGATGGATAAAGTATTTGATTGGGTTTTATGTGCATGAGCCAGGGTAGAGGTCTGCATTTTTGTAAATAAAATTGATGTCCATGTACTGCTGAGGAGAAATGGGGCAGCTGCCATACAGATTTTGAAAATATCATAGTTTGATTAATGTGCAACATAAGCACCATGACTTCAACAAAATTAACTTTAATTTTCCCATCAGCAAGAGAAGAACAAGTCTGAGATCAGTTATGCATTAAACAATCAATTCATGGAAACTAATTGAAGAAGGGAAGACCTTGAAATGGAAGTTGTACAAAAAAGGAAAATGATTAGTCATTATATTAATGTTTTTGTTCAGTATCATTCACATTTTTGTCATTCATTTAATAAAGAACTGCAAGTCCCAGCCTGAAACTCATGGAATAATGAATGGCTTTCTGCTAGAAACTAAACACAAAAAGTCTCTCTCTGTGCGCACATAGGTATAAATATGTAGAGAAGTAGTTATAATCAATGCTATGCCAGAACCTTCTCGTCTTTGGCTGGTAGTTGTGCAGTTCATGCTGAAAATAGCACCTTGAAAGCTGGAGGATTCTTCTGTGTATAGATGGAGGTCTTCGAATTAGAGTGCAAGACACGGGCACAGGCCAAGGTGAACATTTTGTAGGAGGAACGTGTAGGAGTTTTTTCAGGCTATATGGATTGCATCTTATTTTGCAGAAAGAATGATCAATTTTGATTATGGGTTAGCCAAACTGTATTTCAGAAAGAGGTCAGTAAAATGTTATAACAGATGGTCTCACTATTATAGCACTCATTCATCTAAGAAACATTTTTTTTTTTGAGATTTATAATCCATGTATTTACATATTCAAAAATTTCTTCTAAGGTTTCTACATAAAAGCAGTTTAGGTTCTGCTCCAACTCACAGAATGTAATTTTAAAGTTAGAATCCTAAATCTTAAAATATGTACTACTACTATGTGCAAGAAGGTAGAAAATTTATTTTTAAAGTGGAGAAGTTCTACATGAAATAGTGTGCTTTCATGAAGACAGTTGGATTAGGTTCTTAAGGATAAATTGTTGAAAAATCTAAGTACTTCTCACAGACTAGACTATTTTGTAAGATGAGGTATATTGCCCACTAAGGACATCTGAACCTAATTTTAGCTGTTTTTTGTGAAAGAGTTCCCCTAGTAGAGAAAATGCAGTGGCTTTCTAACTCCAGAAAAGCATTATTTAAAAAGACATTGTGGTATATTCAATCAAATTTAACTGATTTTATCTTGACATTTAAACAATTATTCATAAGTTACAGATGAACTTGTCTATAGCTTTTAAAGGAAATAAACTTTCTTGGATCTCTCTTAGTATACGAACACAATGACTCGTTCTAGAGAAGAAATATTAACTATTTTCTTATTTCCACAAGCATTTGAAACGATGAGAGAAATACTGTTAATGAGACTTCTTGAGGAAGAATATTTCTTCACCCAGATTCAACAATTTAAATAAAATATAATTATTTTCCTACCTACCAGCTTCCAATCTGGAACGAAGCAGATATTTTGTTTTCATTTTTCTACCACCACATGGTTGTTTTTAAAAAGTGATTTGTTTTTGTTTTGTGTCCAAAACCAAAGATCAAGAGACCATGCTCTGCGGAGAAATGTATTGTATGACACGAAAACGTACAAGACAATTTAATGATACAGATGATAAACTACTAGTTTGATGCAACGCAGAATCCTGAAATGATCAAATTTTCTTTCTATGAAGTCTTTCTGACAAAGGAGAAGGAGACTCTTCCAGTCTTACACTTGCATTGCTTTGGGGGAGGGAATTAGCCAGCTGAAAAGACTGCACTTACTGAGCACAGTAATGCTGTGGAAGCATTACATAGTTACATCATTTTACAAGAGTTTGCAAGAATTTGCATAATATGCACAGAATTGGCGAAAGTGCCACAGTCAAATTGTCTATAAAAGCCTGAAAGGAAATTATTTATTAAATAATTTTAGGCTGGACACTGATGTACAAAAGCGTGTGTTTCCAGACTTGGCCCTTGTTAACATCAATAACGAAAACAGGCATGCGTATTAACCAGGTAATTCTATTAAAAAAGAATATCTGATAGAAGAATCATCTACAAAAGAAGAAATCCTAGGAATAGCACAGAGTACAGTTGTTGCCATCAGTAATACTTTTGCTCCAGTGAATATCCCTTGGAACAATATCCTTCGTAAGAAGTGTGCCTAATCTAGTTGCTCAACACAGCAATCTGAGAATACAGCTCTGGCCAGATATCCTGTGAACATGAAAAGAAAACCTTAACACAAAATAAAAGAAGTTGAAGGAGTTAAATGAAGAAGCAGCAGTGATCAGGAACAACACGAGGGAGGACAATTTCATCTGTCTACAGATGACTCCAAAATGGGTCTTAACATAATCTTCTTTTCAGCAGTGTGAAAACTGATGCTCAAAACTGAAGACCGTTGGTCTGTGTGTGAGGCAAATGAACAGAAATGAAGCATCATAAATGCAGAGAAACTCTGAATACAAAAGCCTTTAAGCCTTTATGGGAGGTTAGCATTACCTGAAATGGAACAAAAATCTCAAATTATTATTGCCATCAGGGGACTGAAAGACTGGCACTGTTACCCTTCTCTATTCCTTTCTCTGAGAGAAAACTGAGAGGATGTTTTCTTTCCATCTATACAGGTTGACAAGGGTTCTTAAAATCAATGAAAGCAAAAACATTCTTTACATAAGTGGTTCCCAACTACTCCATTTGGAGTCCATTTTCATCTCTGAAAACTCTTCCTAGTCCATGGTATGCCATTATTGCAAATATTTTAACTGAAAACATCAGAAAGAGTACAAGGCATTTGGGAACAGCTGTACCCCTTCTGGCGTTTAAGAGTAACATAGTGGAGAAAAGTACAAATACAATATTGGTTAACTTGTTTAGTAAAAATAAGACAAAAACATAAGGTTGAATTATCACAGACTAAGGTATGGCTTTGGGAGAGAACATAAGTGAAGCAATATACCTTTTAGCATGGGCTATGTTGCAAACTGGAGAGAAGAAAATGTGTTTTCATTTTTCAGTATTATTTGGTTTAATACAGGGAAAAAAATGCATGAAGTGTTATGGAGTGATTTGTGTAAAAAGACAAATGAATCATAGAATCGTAGAATACCAGGTTGGAAGGGACTACAAAGATCATTTGGTAAAACCTTTCTTGGCAAAAGCAGGGCGTAGGCAAGATGGCCCAGCACCCTGTCCAGCTGAATCTTAAAAGTGTCCAATATTGGGAAATCCACCATTTCCCTGGGGCAGCTGTTCCAGTGGCTGGTTGCTCTCATCCTGAAAAATTTCCCTCTTGTGTCCAATAGGAATTTCCCCAGGAGGAACTTGTACCCATTACCCCTCATATCTTCCATGTGCCTCTTTGTAAAAAGGGAGTCTCCATCTGCTCTGTAGACACCCTTTAAATACTGGAACACGGTGCTGAGGTCTCCCCTAAGTCTTCTTTTCTCAAGGCTGAACAAACCCAGTTCTCCCAGCCTTTCCTCATGTGGCAGCTTCCCAGTCCTTTGATCGTCTTTGTGGCCATTCTCTGGACCCTCTCCAGCCTGCCCACATATTTTTTTGCATAGCAGGAACCAAAACTGAACTCAGTATTCCAGGTGTGGCCGACAAGCTTTGAGTAGAGCTGCATAATGACTTCTTTGTCTCTGCTGCTGATGGCCTTGCTAACACTGCCCAGCATCCTCTTGGCCTTCTTTGCTGCAGCAACAAACTGTTCATCCATACTGAGCTTCTTGCCCACCAGGACCCCCGCCAGGCGTATTCTGGCCTGTGCTGCACTCCTGGATAGTTTTCCCAGGTGCAAGACCTTACACTTGTTGTTGTTGAACTTCATAAGGTTCTTGTTAGCCCATTCTTCCAACCTATCCAGGGCTTCCTGCAGGGTGGCTCTCCCTTCTGAAGTATCCACTTCCCCACTCAGTTTGATGACACTGGCAAACTTCACCAGGATACACTTGATCCAGTCATCTGGATTGCTTATAAAGATGTTAAACAGTGTTGGGTCCATATCAATTATTGGGGGACTCCAATTGTGACAGGCTGTCAGTTTGAAAAGGAGACATTTACCACCACCCTCTGGGTATGGCCTGTCATCCAGTTCCCCATCCACCATGGAGACCATTTGTCTAGACAAGAACACACCAGTTTCCCTAAGAGGAGGCCATGGGAAACCACATTGAAAGCCTTGGAGAAATCCAGGAAGACAATGTCCACTGCTTGACACATGTCAATAGAGCAGGATACTTTGTCACAGAGGATGATAAGGTTTGTCAAGCATTAATTGCCCCTGGTGAATCTGTGCTGGCTATTCCAAATCATGTGCTCCAATTGGCTTGTGATAGCCTCCGGGAAGATTCATTCCAGAGCTTTACTAGGGACTGAAGCAGGACTGACGGGCCTATAAATTCCTGGATCCTCCTTCAAGCCCTTTTTGTAGATAGGTGTGACATTAGCCTTCTTGTAGTCTTCTGGGACATTCCCCGATCTCCAGGGCTTCTTAAAGATTATGGAGACATTATGTCAGCCAGCTCTCTTAACACTGTTGGATGGATATTGTCAGGGCACATCAATCTGTAGGGGTCGAGTTCCTGTAATAGTTCACATACCAACTCTTCCTTCACTGATGGTGGGTTTGCGTTAACATCAAACTGGATTTCTTTTCCCAAGTCCTGGGGCCTGACTGTGCCGGTAAAGACAGAGTTGAAGAATATGTTGAGAACCTCTGCCTTTTAAGTGTTGTTGGTGACTACTTGATCTCTGCAGTTTAACATGAGGCCAATATTTTCCTTCCGTTTCTGCTTGTTGTTTACATACCTGAAGAAGCCTTTCTTGTAGTTTTCGATGTCTCTGGTTGATTTCAATTTGAGCAAAACTTTTGGTTTTTAACTGCATCTCTGCACACCCTGGCATTGCCCTTGTATTTCCCAACAGTTATTCGTCCGCTTTTCTACCTCTGATATGCTTCTCTGTTGGTTTTGAGCAGACTCAGGAGCTCACAGTTAAGCCAACGAAGTCTCTTGCTCCACCTACTTCCTTTACCTTTAAAGGGGATGAACTGGTTTTGTGCTTCCAGGAGCACATTCTTTAACAACTCCCAGCACTCATTAGCTCCTTTATTCTCCATGTAAGCTTCCCACAGAACCTTTCCCAACTGAGCACTGAGAAAGCTGAAGTTTGCTCTTCTGAAATCTAAACCCTTTGTCTTAGTACTAACCTTAAGGGATGGGAAGTCCTGAGAAAACTTTCTACCAGCCTTAGATGAACAGTGTTGGATTTTTTGAACTTTGCTATAACTACATAGGCCAAGTCAAGTGAAAGTCCATGTTAGTGCCACAGGAAAAAAAAAGGTTCTCTGTAGTAAAGCAAATATAACTTTATTTAGATTGTATTAAATATGTTGTCTATGGTATTATTTTCACTCCTGTGTGAAAATATTCCTGTGCTCAAGACCATACGTGTAACTGGGAAAAGGTGAAGCACAACTTACTGTCTATAGTGCTTATCACAGCAAATGGCTAGTTTGTCAGCTCAGCAGTGGTTAAGTGGTTAAGCCCCTACCTATGTCTTGCTCTTGCTTCCAGTGACAAATGCTTTGAAAGAGAGAAACGCAGGGCACCAGCAAACAGAGTATAATATCTGATTTATTCTGAGAATTTCAAAAAAGCTTATTTTATCTACAAACAACATAGTGCTCCTTCAGAAAGTTCTGTAGGAACTGGAAGAAACCTTAGCCAATGAAGCCATATCAGGAATGACATGAAAGCAGCACACAGAGACTGATTCTTCTCTGGATGAGGAACACAACCATGCCAGCAAAATAAGCCACACTTTTCTCTGGGTTAAAAATATACTATATATGAATCTGTGCAGACAGAATTCAGGTGGTTGGCACACTTTGGGATATATATCCATCCTAGCTCTAAACCAGGAGATTTTGGAAGCAATGTGGGGAAGAAGTAGAGTCACAGATTTCAGGGTAAAGACAGTCATATCTAGTGCAGGTCGCTCAAATTTCTGTGAGGTTTGCACTGAAGGCAATAATCTCATAACACAAGCAGGTAGACTAAGGATATAATGGGTATGCCTCCACGTGTTTCAATCACATCTTCAAATTCAGTGTGGCATAGGATAAATGGATGGTGGTATAAAGGCATTACATGAAAGCACCTAGTTCAAGACATAGGAAATGGTAAGAAAAGCCTGAACAAACAAAAGCAGTAGGGTGGTTGCAGGAAAGGATTAGGGTCTGGATATAGTCAAGATCACAAAATGTAACAATTTAAAAGGAAGGGGAAGGCTGAACAAAATGTTTTGAAGGAAAAAAGCTAGTGCAAGCTTCAAAAAGACATGGTCAAACCCGTTTTTTTCCGTACAAGAGATTTTTTTTTTTTAATGTGGAATTGAAGGAAACAAGTGTAGATAACCACATGAGCTCTAAGTAACAGGACTGTGACCAAGCTGTGTGGTGTGAAAAACTGGCTGTGAACTTTTTTTGGACACAATCTCTTAATTTAAAATCCTTTGTTTAAAAGCCTATGGGTTACCTCAAAATGAGAAGATTTCTAGGATAATTTTTTTTTTTTTACTTTTTACTTTAGAAGAATTTCTTTCTTTATCCTAACCCAAAAGACAAGATAGAGTCCAGAGCTTTATTGATGTGTAATAATGAGTAAAAAAGAATAAAGAGCCCATCTTGGGCTTCTGCAATGCTGTTAAAGAATTAATAGAGGAAGATTATCAAATGGAGCAAGGTCAAAGATATAAAGCTTTCAGTAATCTCAAAAAGAGTCCAAAATTTTATACATTCTTTTCCCTGCTTGTTTGGCATTTTGATGGTAAAAAAAATGATATCTATTTTCCAGGTGCATGTTCTGGAGGTGAAAAACTAACATGCTAATTTTATCAGAGTAATGACAAAGCTTCTGAAAAGTACAGCTTCTTAGTGAATGTACACAAGATTGTACAGGAAAGCCCAGAGAAATAAGAGGAGTCGATAGTATGAATCGAAAGGAAAAGAGGGTCAGGCTAGTTTGTTAATAATTACGGTTATCAATACAGGACACAACAATTTGAGGTGAAAATTTCTGGAGGGATCAGAATCTTATTTTACGCTTTCTTTCAAAAGCCTATGCATGTATAAATGCAATGTATTTCTTCATTTGAATGGATGTTAGTCAGAAAAGCTTTGAAAAACAAAATTTCTATGAGTAGCTTAAATTCATCCATACTCATTAGGTGCTCAATTAGGTGAAACAAAATTTTCATCATATGCCAGAGGCTTAATTTAATTTGCCTAGGATAAGCAGTTAACCATATCTGTAAAGCTCTGAATTTTTTGGAAATTACTTCAGGGTAGTGAAGCAGAAACTATTAAATGCTGGAAAGCTATAGGCAGACTAAAATTCAAAATTGTTTATCCTAGATCTAAGGGTTTTTACCTCACACGTTTGTGTTAAAAAAACCCACTAAATTCCATGCTACACAGTGGCTCATTGAAGTAAATTGTCATCAATATTAGGGTAGTAAACCCTTTCATTTGCATTTCAGGAGTGTATTTTGGTTGTTCTATGATATTTCAAGAAGAAAGTTGTGCTTCAAGTTACTGAGAGAGAGGACTTTTTCCAGTAATTTACAATCAAAGATTAGCAAATAATTTCTTTTCAAAGGAGTAGATAGATACCCCCTCTCCCTGGAAGCAAAGGGATATATTTCCTTAGAAATATATTATATTAAGGACATCAACTAGGTTTGTGTGCAGTATCAAGACTGATGAATTGAATCTGGCTTTGATGAAAGAGATGAAACCTTGACAAACTAAAGCAGGTAACTTTCCTACTCTGGGTTTTTTTGCTTTCTTTGAAAAATAAACTCAAGTTAGAAAATACGACTAAGTGGCTGCATCCACAATCAGTATGCTGTTCCTAACAAAAAGAAAGCTTCAAAATTCAACCATTTCTTACATGATTATAGAGTAATCCTAATTGGATCCTGCTTTTATAAAGACTTGGGAAGCTTGGCTATTTTATGTCCTTCTGTGAAAATATTGTATTAAACTGAGTTATCACTAATAAATGTATATCAGCCAAACCTTTTGGAATAAGAAGGGACAAATCAGTTTAAAACACCTAAGCCACTGGATAAATATTCTTCTGATACCAAATAACCAAGGTTTCTCCAGGTTAAAATGGTTATACACTAGCTTATCTTTGCATAAAACTTACTTAGGGGAATGCCACACATTTTCAGCAGTCTATGAAAGACTCCCGGTGGCTGACTAATACCCAGGTTTAAATAATTTGAAACAGTTTTGGCAAACTCTTTTTGACCAATATAACATACGTGACCGCAGAAGCAACATGGCATTTACATACCTAAAGTTACTCCTATTAAATAACTTGGTTTTCCTCCATTACACTTCTGATGAGGATATGCTCTCTTAAAATTAAGCTTTCTCTCCAATGAATACACATTACCAAATCATTACACAGAATCACAGAATGTTAGGGATTGGAAAGGACCTCGAAAGATTCCCCCTGCTGGAGCAGGAACGCCTAGATGAGGCTACACAGGAAGGCATCCAGGTGGGTTTTGGATGTCTCCAGAGAAGGAGACTCCACAACCTCTCTGGGCAGCCTGTTCCAGTGTTCTGTCACCCTCACTGGGAAGAAGTTTCTTCTCAAATTTAAGTGGAAACTCCTGTGTTCCAGTTTGAACCCACTACCCCTTGTCTTACCATTGGTTGTCACCAAGAAGAGCCTGGTTCCATCCT
>VWYH01007349.1:35862-69756 GCA_013399365.1 Pampusana beccarii | reverse complement strand
TTACAAACACCTGCGGGGCGCGGCCGGAGCGCGGACCCGCTGGCCCGGCACGGGGAGGCCCCGCCCTCGAGTCAGCCCGGCCCCCACCGCCCCGCCCTCGAGTCAGGTAAGGGCTCCCATTGGCTACTGCCGGCGACTTGGCCAATGGGCTCCGCGGCGGCACCGTGAGGAGAGGTCGGGCCCCGCCCCCTTCTTCCCGAACCCCCCCGGTTCCGTGAGTGGGGACGGACTCCGAGCTCCGCGCCGCCCCGGTGTCCGGGCTGAGCCGACCCCAGGAGCGCCCCGGCTCCTGCCGCGAGGGTGTCAGAGTTACGGAGGCGCTGGGAGAGGGAGAATGACGCCCGGCATCGGCGGGGCAGGATAAGCGGAATGTCTTGTGTTCTCCCTCCCGCCAAACAGTCAGATTCGACGGCCGCGAGACGCGGTGTGCACGCCGGCTCCTCACCCGCCGCACCGCGGGGCGGAGGCCGCCGCCGCTCCTCGTACACGCGCGAAAGGCCGCGACCGCGCTCGGTGAGACGCACCTGATGTAGGGCGCTGCCACGAAAAAGAGAACGGGGAAGGAGACGGCGGCGCCCAGCGCCGCTCCCCAGCAGGTGAGCATCGCCGCCGCCCGCTCCATTCACTCTGCTCGCGCCCGGCGCTCCACTCCGGCCGCCCCGCCCCGCTCGCTCGTCCCGCCCTCTCGGCCCCGCCCCTGCCCGCTGCACGGGGACCCGTGCGGCGCCTGCGCGGCAGTGGCTCCGTGCCCGGCTGTTGTCGTGTTCTAAGCTGATGGCAGCTGGTGCTCTCGCACCGGGCACTCAGCAGGTCCTGCTCCCCGCCGTGGCTGTGCCCCCGCTGGGAAGACCCGCTGTGGGTAGGAGGCCGGCCGGCCCTGCGCCAGCAGCCGCTGCCGGTTTTCTCGGGCAGCGCACGGGTCTGACTAGGGTCTCTCGGAATAAGCTGAAATTTGCCGTTTTAATTGCACTTTCCAAGTAAAAAGCTGAAAAATATCTGAAGAGAAAGCCCGGCGGCTGTCTGAGAGACACTCAATGTCCATTTGTATAACCTCACGCCAAGGTTCATGATATTAACTCCATCAAAACCGATCAAATGATGCATACGTATTCGCAAGCAGGCGCTGAGGGCTGGGATAACGCGGTGGTGGGCTCGGTGCTGCTCGCTCTCCCCGTTCGCAGAGAGCACCAAGAATACAGGGCCCCGGGCAGCGGATGGCGTCGCCTCGTCGCCTCCTCGTCGCGCTGCGCCGCGTGCTGGCTCCGCTGCTGCCGGCCCCACCCCGTGCCGGCTCCGCTGCTGCCGGCCCCACGCCGTGCCGCCGCGACGGGCACGGCCGCCTGCCCGAGGAGACTACAACTCCCAGCAGGCAGTGCGCGCCGGGAGGTTTCCCTCGGCCCCACCTTGTCCCGCCTTGGTGCCGCCGACGGCCCTGTCGCAACGCGTGTGGCGCCCCGCTCCCGTGCGGAGCAGGCCGTGGCGGGCTGCCCGCGCTGCCGCCGTGGCGGGGTCGTTTTGCAGTCAGGCGGCGTTCCGGGCACCCGGCTGCGGCGGGGGAGGTGCACGCCGCCGCGGATGGCGGAAGTGCCTGTGGAGGGAGCGCCCCGGCGTCGCGCAGCCGCGGGGAGGCGGTGCCGGCGGCCGTCGCCGAGCGCGGCGGGGCGCGGCTGCCTGCCATGGCGGGCCGCGGCTCCGGCTCCTCGGAGCACCTGGAGCGGCTGCACGAGATCTTCCAGGCACTGCACGGAGACCTGCGGGGCGTCCCCGAGCGGCTGCGGGGCAGCGCGGCCGGTGAGGCGGGCCGGGCGGCGGCAGCTCCTTGTGGCCTGTGGGAGGGCGTCGCGGTGCGCGGGTAGCGCGCTGGGCCTGAGCGGCAGGGCCTTGCAGGGCTGTTTGAGGTGTTTCTCCCTGGATAAACTTGGTTTTGCAGCCGGGAGGGCCGGGTCTGTTTAAGAAGGGCTGTGCGGCGGGGAGGGGTTTGCCGAGGCAGCTGCGGGAGTTCAGTGCGTCGCTTTGGGGCGGTGGGTCGCTTCCCCAGGCCTGGCTTCACGGGGTCTTGTTCAGTTGCTGCTACAGGCTGGTGGGTTTGCCATTCAGCATTAGGCCTGGCCGTGCAAAGCCCCAAATCTGCAAGTGGCAAGGCGCTGTGTCGCTTTGCTCCTCTGGTCTGGGCAGTTTAACCTCTACTGCCAAGTGCTGTTGGGCTTTCAGCTTTCACCTCACCTCTGAGGAGAAGCTGTTACTTGGTTGTTATTTCATGCTGTTTCTATGTGAACTGGCTGAACTGCAGTGCTTTGGCTTTTTTTCCTTTTTTTATTTTTTTTTGGTCATTGATGGACTTTTGTTTCAAACCTCAGCAGCAGAATTGAAAGCAGTTTTTATTATCACAACTGTTCGCAACCATTTGTAGACATAATTGAGAAGATTTGCATTTTAAATTGCTGTTTTAGAAGTCTGGTTTGTGCGCTACCTACCCACATACTAGAAAAAAAACTGCTGATCAAGCTACACAAAGTTAAATCAGAAGCGAAAGTTGATTTATGGACATTTCTTTATACCATATCAGTGGGTAAAACATGCTGACAGAACACTTATCTGTAGGACTTGTCATTATGCTTCTAATTCAGTTCTTAATACTTGGCACTATTCTGAGAACTGGAAAGGGAAGTGATCTGACAAGGAGAATTTTAGCAGTGTCACCAAATATCTTTGATTAAATATTTCCTTCACATGAGAAACATGATACACAGTTACCATGAGCTGCTGTAGCTCTGCTTGCGTTTTGTACCACAAGAATGAGTAGGGGCCAAGAAATATCCTTTCTTGTAGGAAATCCTTATTTCCTTGTAGAGAGGAGAATGCTCGGTTTCTTGGTGAAGTGAAGCTTTTGTCAGGTCTCCATGGAACTGGGCTGGTGTCGAACAATGAACACTGAGCAGGAGGCTTAAATGGTGTGTCTACAGGCAGCGATTTTTGCAATGCTTCTAGATTTTTTTCCTCTGGGCAACCTGTTCCAGTGTTTCACCACCCTCATTATAAAAAAATTTCTTCCTCACATCTAGCCTGAATCTCCCCTCTATTAGTTTAAAACCATTACCCCTTGTCCTATTGCTACAGGCCCTGATAAAAAGTCTGACCCCATCTTTCTTATAGGCCCCTTCTAAGCACTGAAAAACTGCAGTAAGGTCTCCCCAGAGCCTTCTCTTCTCCAGGCTGAAAAACCCCAGCTCTCTCAGCCTTTTCTCACAGCAGAGCTGTTCCAGCCCTCTGATCATTTTTGTGGCCTCCTCTGTCCCCTCTCCAACAGGTCCATGTTTTTCCTGTACTGAGGGCTCCAGAGCTGGACACAGGACTCCAGGTGGGGTCTCACCAGAGCAGAGCAGAGGGGCAGAATCACCTCCCTCCACCTGCTGGCCACGCTCCTTTTGATGCAGCCCAGGATACGATTGGCCTTCTGGGCTGCAAGTGCACAGTGCTGGCTCATGTCCAATCTTTCATCCACCGGTACCCCCAAGTCCTTCAGATTACAAATATTTACAAACTGATTTTTCAGACATGCTATGAAATGTTAACATGACTTAATATGACCTAATATGACTAAGTCTTTAAATTTATTGCTGAAAAAATCCTGGTAATATTTTTTGAAAGTATTTCTTAGAGAGGTTAAGATAAGTCAGGAATATGTCTATCTGGTGAATGCATTCCACTCCTCTGATGTGTTTTGTTTGCTTCTTATGGAGAGTGGGGTGTATCTTTATTTTTCAAGTTATCTGATCCTGAAAACTTCAGGAGCTGATAAAAGATACCTGGCACACTTTCAAGATGACTGACACACTCCCAAGCTCGAGGGAGGGGAGAATCTGTAGTCTTTGGGACATCTTTGAGGGGCAGAGGTTTGGAAATTCTGTTTCACTCTGTATAAACAAGATAACAAATTCCTAGCTCTAGAAACAGTTTTTGTTTCCTTCCAAATTTGTGAGAAGGCATTTTAAACAGCCTGGATCTGTTTCAAATATATACTTTCCTCTAAATTTATTTAGTTAGCTCTACTTTTCAGCTGAATCTATTTCTCACTGATTGGAAATAAATCAGTTAAATGTTGATGGGCACATTGGAATGTTACTGTGGCTTAGGTACTTCTTACTTTTACTGCATTAAAAAAAGTTCTCTCAGTGTGCTTTGAATTGCAGTTTGATTTGGAGTGATATGAATTAAACTGCTCAATGTATTCTGTTAGGCCAGATCTATTATAATACTTTCAAGTCACATTGCCTGACTTCTTGTTGGCATCTCGGCGAAGTCTCAACGCGTGGCTACTTGAGGTTTGGAAACTAGGATTTCTTTGGCTGCTTGTTTATAAGTGCAGTGTCTTCTCAGCCCGCGTGGGGGGGACAAAGGTGGTCAAATAGAACTTTTCCAGTGCTGCACTGGGTTTCAATTAGTTTGAGACAGCAGTTGTTTTAAGAGACATTACTCAGATAGTATTTGTGAAATGATCTGTGTGAAACAAAGTATTGACCTCTGAAGGCTGTTTTCCCGCAGTTCATGGCCATGATTTCACTGCTGGCCCAGCTGCACAAGGAATTGCATCAGCACAAATGTGCATGGCAGCAAATCACGGAAGAAGTTGGAGAGAGTGTATTTAGGAACCTGCTAAGTCAGCATTTCCCCCTGACTTAACTGGGATGTGACGCTGCATTTCCTGATACCATCCTGTGTGTCACAGTGTAGCTTAGTCTGTAATAACTGTGCGCTGCTGGAGGGCATACCTTCTTCTTAGATGATGGGGTTTAATTCTGTTTTAGGTTCTCTACAGTTCAAATTCTGGGGCCTAATATGAATTTGAACTGAAAAGGAAAGCCTGCAGCTTAGGCATGTCCTACATGTGAGAGGAATATAAAAATGTTTTGATCACTTCAATTTTTTTTTCCTATTTTCCGTTGAGAGCTCAGTGGTTTATAAACTGTTTCTTTTGCAGAGGACTATATTTACAGACAGGTATTATCAAGTCTTTTTTTATGGCAATGGTGTTTTCATAATGTTCTTGATTTTGTCTTTAAGTTAAATCAAATTACAGAAGTTTTACCAAGATGACTGTCTGCATTTTTTGCTACCTAAAATTTTATTTAGGACTGAATTATTCTCTCCTGAGATAAATATGCACTAGCTTAATTAATCTATCAGACTTCTGATAGAATTTGGTTTCCTTCTCAGTACAAGAGGCCTCAGGTGGTCATCTTCAGTGCTTTTGCAAAAGGTTATAGAACGTGATTTTGCTCCATAAGGAGAGTTTCAGAATTATCCTAATTCATCGTGGTTATTAGAGAGGTATGATAGTTTTTTAACACATGCAAAATACGTGTCTTAAGGTTTTGTTTTAAATTAGAATAACAGATGAATGGGTGAAACCCATTCTTCGGCCTCCAAAGCCCTAGGTACAAGTATCTTGGCAAATTACTGTCTCAGACAACAAAAATGTATAGTTTTGTTGGCTAATTCAAACAACTGATGTCATTGCAGAAGAGGGAAGCATTTGGACATTAATCTGTGAACCTGAGGTGATACCTTGATGTCATCTTTTATCTCTGAGTACTCTAGAATGCTTCTCCCATTTTCCTTGTTACTTTATGACCATGAGAATGTGGAGTGCCCTGTCTGCCAAGACCTTCAGGGCTCACTTGGAACTGTAGATTGACTTGATGTTCTGTTCAAATCCAAATTATAGTTTCAGCCATCACTAGTCTTGCCAAATGTGTGCAAAGAAAGAGAAATATTTACCAACATGTCCTCTTTGTTATTCTTTCGTGTTAAATGTTTTTCGACACACAATTCTGTCAGTGGAGATTGGAGGTTTGAAAAACGACTTATTTTGTCTACCAGAGGTAGTGGCAAGCATTTGGAAGGGTGGTTTCTGCTCTCTTCCCCACTCCCACCCCCTTCTGAAAAGTTGTGGTAAGAACAGGCTGTTCCCATTTGGGGTAAATTTTGACCTAGCATCTCTGTAATCAGCCGTCTGTGGCAGCTTCCTTGTCTGTAATGGACTGAGGTGGAGTTCTGTTGTCATTTCTCTGTAATTTATCTGACATACTACTTTTTCTTTCACAGAGGAGAAGAAAAAACTAGTTCGAGAATTTGATGAGAAACAGCGTGAAGCAAATGAAACGGTAAACATAAGTGCAGCCTTCTGGCCTTTCTGACTGGTTGAAATGTCGATGCCTTAAAAAGTACAGTACTTCCAAATTTTACTTCCTTTGTGGATCCTATTCTGGCAGGCAGATACTGTATTTTTTTAAATGGTTGATTAGCTCATCTGATAGATGGGTCTGTGTGTCAAGGCTGTTGTATATGTCTATATACATATACAGAGATAGACAAATATTCTTACATGCGTTGGTTTTTTTTGAGTGGTCAGTTTGGATATCACCTTCCCTTTGTTGAGCAAAGGAGAGTGCTAGAGGTGCAAATAAAATTGCTAGAGGTTGTAAGGAGGGCATGTAGAGAATTTGTCACCTTTTTTTTTCTCTCCTTACTGTTTTTTTTCACGTTGATCTTAACCCATCTGATCTTTCTATAATAGTCCCCTGATATCAGGGACCTTGAATATTTGAAATGTCTGTTGTATAGGCTTTCTGGAAAGCAGGTGACATGGAAGAGCACAAAAAACCCCCCCACATGGCTTGTCTTTTTAAGCAAGACATTATGGATTTAGCTTTCTTTTCGTATTAATGTGATGTTTGTTAGATTGGTTTTGAGTCACAGTTGAATGTGATGCTTTATTCCTCTAACTTAGTGGGTTTTATTGATGTGTATCTGTGTAGGTGATGTATGAGATGGAGAGCTCATATTGTGAGAGAGCTCATACTGAGGAACAGCTGTAAGTCTTGTGAATTTGTAACAACTGTCACTAGAAGCTGATGTGAAAATTTACACATCCAAAATCTCAGGGTTTACAAATCCTAACTAGTTGCCAGACACGGATGTTCAGAGTGTGAATTTAGTGGCATCCCTACCTGTGCAACAGATCTCTGTGATGTGATGAGAAACTGATAACGCATTGTATAAACACTTAAACTATATGAAAATGAGAACTTCAGATTTCAAAGCTAGAGTGACATTTCAGAAAAATCAAGCATTTAAGTTTGGTGAACTTTAAATTATTATTATTGTTTTACTATTTTCCTTTTTTTTTTTTTTTTTCCCCTTGAGGCATTGCTTATCTGAAAACCCATTTGGGCTGAACAGCACTAGGCAGAATGGTGCATTTGATACTAGATGAGTGGTCTAGGGTTTGACGTTGGTCTCCCTCACCCGATCACATAGAAACATGTGAATCCCTTCATCTGGTGGTGAATTTTGAATGTAGCTGCTGCTAAGTGCTGTAAAAAATAAACACATTTTCTTTTGTTAAAGCTGCGGGAAATGGAAGAAGAACTGAAGTATGCTCCCCTGCCTTTCCGCAACCAAATGATGAGCAAAATCCGGGCATACAGAAGAGACCTCTCCATGTTCCAGAGAGAGATGAGAAGCACAGATTTGGGACTGGGCCCTGGAAATCAAGGCGATATGAAATACGGGATCTTCTCCACAGAAAATGAACAGAGTGTGAGAATTAGATATAAATTTTGTTTAACATTGCTGTGATTTCTTAGAAATAATACTCCAGATGTATTGTTTATACTGTTTCTACTTCAATCCACTTAGCTTCTGTGCTTCTGTAACTCCTTGTGTATCTCTCTGCATGTAACATGAATATCTTGGGGAAGAAAGAACCTGGAACTCCTCGAGTGCCATGCAGTTAGTAACTTACACAACATTCTGTACTGAAATGCTTTATTTAATCATTCCTCTAGAGCAGTGAAAACACAACAGTGATGCAACTGTCTGAGAAGAAACGTTAACTAATCTAGTTTTAGTCTCCAAAACTAGCAACATGTGTGCATAATGCACTGTATAAGTACTTCAGCAGAATTCTCTTTTAAGCAATCTCAGTGTAAAAAATGTCAAGAAAGTACAAGAAGTCATCTTCTAGCACTTTGTGCACTCCAGATGTGCTTGTACAGTACAAGAAACACACCAATTTCTTTGTTTACCAGATATGCTTAGGTATATCTGAGTTAGTGAAATTGAATCTGCTTGTTATCTTCAAAGTGCTGTCATCTGTACAGAAAGTTCATGGAGGTGGGCTTTGATTGCTCTGCCTTAGGTAAGGAAGGTTGGAGGGAGGCTCTTTCCTTAGCATCTCATTCAGCAGTAGCTTGGTAAATTTTTGCATTTGCTCCCTCTTGATTGGTTCCTCTAAAACCTGAGGGCAGGGTGGTAGATTAGACTTTCTGAAGCTTAAGAAAATACTTTATTTTGAGCTACCTTTTGACCCCAAGGTCAGCAAACATTTGTTATCCTCTGCCAAGGCTACTGGCATGAAAAGAGGATCTTTGTTATTTAGCAGTCCATCTGTTAGTGCTGTTCGTTCCTAATCCTTTTGACTGTCAACTCTTTATGACCTCCCTGGCAACCAACAGTGAAGTCACAAATAACTCTGAATTTAGGTATGAATGGAATAAGAAGTTAGCATCTGGAAAGCAAAGATATTATTTTACTGTAAACGTCCTTTGGAAAAGTAAATTGTTGCAAAGACAGGTTTTTTTGTAACTGTTTTAACTCTTCAGGTGTGTGTCCTTCTTTGTCAAGGTTTAACTGGGTTTGTCCATTATCTTACAATGTGAACAAGAACTCTTTCAAAATTAACTGGGCTATGTCAGTTAGTATAAGAACCATGCACAGCTAATACAGATGGATGGCCTATGGAGTCACAGCCTAATGTTTTAATGTCAGAAGCCTAATACCTCTGTCTTTGTGCCTAATGATTAAGCTTATGTTATTTTTCAGACTAATCTGCAGTCACAGAGGGTGCTGCTTCTCCAGGGAACAGACAGCCTGAACCGAGCCAGTCAGAGCATCGAGCGCTCGCACCGAATCGCTGCTGAAACAGATCAGATTGGCACGGATATAATTGAAGAACTTGGGGAGCAGCGGGAGCAACTGGAACGCACCAAGAGCAGAGTAAGCAGGGAAACCGTGGGCTTTGTATTGAAACAACCTGCTGTCAGCTTAGTGGGATCTGCGTGCCAGTCATTACTCTCGGAAGCCTCCGCAGACGGGGTAATCCAGTTGATGTTCCTACAGACCAAATCCAGGCTGCTGTGTTTCTATGCTGTGCTTAGAAAAGGAAAATTATTACTGTAGAAGGGCCCAAAGAACAATGGCCAAATCTCTGCTGCCGTGTTTGTGCAAGATTTGATGTTAGGCCTGTAAACCTGCTAAAAAATATAGCATTGTTGAAAAAAATTGCAGATTTAAAAGAACGCTAAGGAGTTGCCTACCACAAGATTACTAGTGAGGGTTTAGATTTGGGAGGCATCTAGCAAGTTCTAATGAAATGAAATTTAATAGAAGGTCAATTACCTAGTTACTAACTTTCCAATATTTGTAGGTTAGCTAAGGAGGGAGAAAGTGGTGTCAGACAAGAAGCCTGTTGCTCATCCTTGGGTCAGGAAACTCTGCTGCTACTGTGGAAGCTTTAAAAAGTAGTTCGTTTGTATTGTTTACACACATATGCAAAACTGAGAATTTGTTTTGAATTAACAACATTGAAGTGACAAACTGATGAGATTGTCTGTGTGTACAAGGGATCCTGAGTGTAAAGCTTTTAGGTGAGTGACTTGCAGGGAGATGCTGAGTTTGGCAAGTTAAGCACCCTCAGCAAAAACAAAAAGCACACCCCTTTCCTGGGAGTTATCTCTACTCATTGCAACAGAGCCTGTAGCTTTTTCATTTAAGTAGCTGTTTGATTTCAGTCGGAATTTGACTTGCCCTTCTCCCAAATTTGGGTTGGAGAGCAGGAAAGGAAATGTGATCGTAAGATTTGTAGGTATAGTTTTTCTGTTATTTTTCTAGGTAAAAGTATTAGTCCTTCAAGCTTGTTCATGAAGCTTGTTCATGAAGCTGTGGCTTTTATTGTGAGGCTTTTAGGCATTGTGTTGCTGAACTGTATTAACCACACATTTCAACAAGCAGCAGACTTTCTTCTCGCTTGGTCTTTCATTGCAAAAATTGGAAATCTAGTCTGCTTTGAATGGACTTGGTAGCTTTTTTCTCAGCTTGGGCCCGTCCATCTCAGTGCAAATAGTGTACATACGACGCTGGTTTTGCAGCTGAGGGCAGCAGCATAAACTGCAGAGGAACTGTGCAGGTTGGTGTCTGTGATGGGAGGTGACCTGGCTGACATGTCACTGCCCTTCAAGCTTTTCAAGTGGAATAGCAAAATCTTACCTGGAGACCTCCGGTGGCCATACATCATGAATCCTCTGTGAGACAACAGCTTTTTTAGCTGTCCGTAACATCACTTAATTATGTGCTGCTTAATAGCTGACTGAGAAATACTTCACACTTCCTTTCGGAGCATTACAAAGCTGAAATGGATTATGTATTAAGAGTTCAGAGCTCATTTCCACTGGGTCACTTAAACCTGTCAGTGCAACGCAATTTGTTCTTTGCTAGAAATTGAACAGCATTTCAAACAGTTCCAGATATGCGCTGAGGAGAACACCTCAGTATCATTTTCTTCTGGTGTCAACAACTAGAGTAATGAAATTTAGTGGAAGGAGCTAGTACTAACTATCTGATATTTGTAGATTAACTGAAGTGGCAGAAAGTGATCCTAAATTGCCTATCTTCATTTGTATCTAAGCAAAAGTATACATGAAAGTCTTACTTCCTCCTTAGAAAGGAGACAATGCTTCCAGCTTGTATTGTGTGTAGAGAACAACGTTGTCTTTGAATTTTGAGAACATAGGGTTAGCCTTGGTCCCATTATTAATTGCAACATTCAACACCAGCTATTTCCAGGTGCATTTTTACAGAGTTCCTGTATACTGGTTCAACTGACAAAAACCTTTTGTTTCTTCTTAGTTGGTGAATACAAGTGAGAACTTGAGCAAGAGTCGCAAGATTCTACGTTCCATGTCCAGGAGGTGAGTAGCGTGACTGACTTAGAGCAGCACTCGGCGTTGTTGCTTGCTGGTTTGAGGCAAAAAATAGAGTGTCAGCTGGAAATGTAAGGAGGTTTAAGGGGATGTGCAAACAGAATGTGTGCCCATGTGCAGATGCTAATTTGTGTTTTCTTCTCTCTGGCAATTACTTAATGGAGTACAGGTAGTTGAACACTACTGAATTTGTGCTGCTCCTTTAGGATAATACAGGGTCTTTAACTGTCCCGCATGATAAATTGTAGTGGGGACACAAGCAAGTTACAGTGAATTCCTAATGGCAACTTCAGATGCAATTCCTTGCTATTCAGGTTGAAAAAGCTGTGCCTAAGTCACTGCAGCATTGAGTTAGAGGTCTGATGACACAGACAAATCCGTTCAGCCCACAGTAATGCCCTAGAGTAGCTGGACTATCACATGAGAAACTCTGAGCCTGAGCGTATACTATTTTTATGACTAAAGCCTTCACTGCTTAAGTTAATTTACAGTTTCTTAACTATATGGTTTAATTATCCTTATAAAGCAGTTCATGGAGTATATTTCCAGTGGGTACTTCAGGCCTAGCACCCTTTCCTTTATACCCATTGCTAAAGGAAGTTATGATAACTGTATAATTTTCCATAGTAAAAGTACATTATTGAGATTTTGTAGTTTTACTTCAACTATGTGGTTCCCAGTAAAAGCACCACAGCATGGGTTTTAGCACAGGAGTTCAACTGGTGTTTTCCTCTTTGCCTAACTGAATAAGTAGGCACATACAGAGCAGAATGATCTGGCTTATGTGGGGCAGGGGAAGAGGAACAGAACTGCTACTGTTAAAGTAGAAGATTCAAGCAGAATTTCCAGGAAAATCTGAGTAGGGAACTACTGAGTTTGTCCCTTGCTGCTTAAGAGCTGTCTTGGACTTTTTTAAATTTTATTTTTTAACTCTAGAATAACCACTAACAAGTTGTTGCTGTCAATTATCATCATCCTGGAACTCGCCATCCTAGTAGGTGTGGTCTACTACAAGTTCTTTCGCAGCAGATGAATCTTCATGACTGAGAAGAGCTTTTCCACTGCTGAAGAACTAGATGGGCTGTCTGTTCCCTCTGACTTACTGAGGATTGAACTGTCTCATGAGACAGCGTGTTCAGCTGAAAGTGTACTGAAAGTCTACTGAAAGACTGAGTGGGAGGAAAAGGAAAATGCAGAGACAGACTTGAATTACTGGGAAGATTAACAAGAAGGTAATAAATATTTTATTGTCTCAATTTGTATATACTTAACTAAATGAATAAATCTTGGTCTGTAATAAAGTAGCCACCGATCAGTGGAAAAGCCAGTTTATTTAAAAATTGAGAAGTTAACAGTATTTGCCAAGTATTGACATTCTATCCACTCAAGTGCCTCAGCAGAACTCTATAATGTCCAGTGTATCCAGCACTTTGGGTTCTTAAATCCTCACTTGCTCTTCGCTGTCAGATTCATCTGGAGAACTGGGTGTTGGGAGGTCATCAAAAGCGTTGTGTGCTCCTTCCCGTGTCTGCCCAAAGCACGTTGCTATTACATCGACTGCAAGACTGGCAGTTGCGTTCACTTCCTCTTGAGAAGCTCCAAGCAGTGGATTGACTTCAACCATGTCTACAGCTGAAAGCATTCCTGTGAAAATGTTTTACAGCTTGGTTACTATGAAAAGGGATAAAATAGGGTTTATTTTTCAGCCTTTCATGCATTGCAACAAGTCTGATATTTGAGCTTGTGACCTGCTGTACCCATGACACAAGTAAAATTGGCTCCCAGGTGAGGGACGAGGTCATCATTCTTAGGTGTAAGTTTGTGGTTTTAACTTGGTTCTTTCTTACTTCGTCACTACCTCATTCATGCTTTCAGCATTTGGGGAAAAATAAGTTTGATGTTCCATATACACTTACAAGAGGAATATTTTTTTAATCTTGTTTTTTCCCAGTATAAAAAATTAAGGGATTTTTGCCATCCTATTCATGATTCTGTTAACTGTTTGGGTTTTTTTTTCCTCCCTCTTTTACTGCAAATAACTAATTGTTTAAACACATTAAATAAAAACTCCATGGCATAAGGAGAAAAGTCCTCATATACTGAGTCAACTGCAGTATTCTTAGTGAAAGCTTGATTTGTTAGCCTTGAGTCCTAGAATGGCACTTCAAACTGTTCAGAATTGTTTGCATCCATTTTTTTTTTTAATGCCAGATGTCAATTTTTACATCTCACCTCATGTGTTCAGGAATAGGGAACAGTATTGTACAAGATGACCAAGTGGGGTTTTTTTTGCATTAATTGTTAATATGTTTTGTATTTTATTTACTTTTGTTAAGTTCAAGTTGTTGATAGTTAAGCTGCTTGCAACACCTGGGGTATTGCCCAACCACAGGACTTCTTTTTCCCTTACTGAAGGTTGCACTGACTTTGTAGGCTCCTCAGCTTTGACTACATTTATCTTATCTAGTTACACAGGAAAAACATAACCAATCTGAGCTCTATGTAGTTTGTCCTCTCCTTGCTTAGTCCAGTACTGCTGGTCAACTCATACCTGTGTTGTGTATCTCCTCTGTGATGTACATGCCTTCTCTGTAAGTCAGTCCACCTATAACAGGAGTTCCAGTTGCTGGAGCCAGTGAGGGATCAAAAGCATCAATGTCAAAACTCAAATGAATTGGTCGCTGTCTCCTGAGACAGAACAAAATAAGAAAAACAATCTCAGAACCTTAACCTTTTTCTACATGTATTTCTTACTGTCCAGGTTGATCAAAGTAGCATCATGCTCCATGATGTTGTAAAGGTCCCCTCCTAAGTCCTATACCATGTCTTAAATCATTTGGAAATAATATCTGTGGACTCTGAAACATCTTTTTAGCTCAGAACCTTCTCCAGTACAGACTGGGAAAACTGAAAGTTTGACATTCTAGTTTTGCTGAGCATTTGCCCAGGTGTGATTTGGCTGAAGAGAAGTACTTTAGTTCTATCTTACTTAGTTCTTATCTGGTATTTGTCTCCTTATTTGGAAAAAAGGTAGAGAAAAGTGTGATATAATCCTGCCTTTTCTTCTTTTGTACAGAAAGCCAGGGTGAAAGGCTGAAATATTGATTTACATGGCATCTAGGATAGAGGAAGCACCAAGCTTGAGGATTTCATAGACAGCTCATCAAGATGAATGAGACATTCTGCATTTTTCAGGTCAATAGTTGAAGGATGCCTGTAATCTGTATGTAAGCTTAGTTAAAGAAAAAGTGAAGGAAAATCTGAAACTGGAAATGTTAGTTACATGTACTGCATTAAGTCTGGCAACTGACAACAGCTTAATAAATGGCACACTGCTTGCAACTCAGATGACCAATTTAAGTTGTAGACTCTGTACTTCCAACTCACTGCAGATGTTCAGTAGGGAGGAGCATCGGGATTAGCACCTTCTTTACATGGCACAGCTGCAGCACAGATTCATGGACCTTGTTCTGCTTACAGGACTTTATTCTGTCCCATGGGAAGAGCTTACCCTTTCTATCTCTCCCAGTGTCCCTGGACTGGCATGATTTGCTCCCTGATCTGGTTCCCCAAACTTGAACAAGGTCAGAGACATCAGTACTGAACTGAAGTCAGGGAGTGGTTACAGCAAACTTCACCAGCTGAACTGAAAGTGGCCTTTGTCATCAGGACAGCATATGCTTAGTCTAAGGAGGAAGCCATCAAATGCTTCTACCTCATGTGCTAACAGCTGAATTCAAGTCGCTATATATATATTTTTTTTAAAGTGTAATGCATACCCTAGATTCTGAATTGGTTCAAACATCTTGTCAAACTGTAGAATTCCTCAAGAACCAGAACTAATCATATAATACAGAGCCACAACTTTCAGGGAAGTAGATATTCAACAAGTGGATGATAAAGAGTAGTTTAAATCAGATAGTTTGTTACCTGCCCATCAGTTGTTCAAATGTTCTTTCCATAACTTTCTGAATTCCAAGGCGATCAATATCCCTCATGGAAAAATACTGGATGTCATAGTTCTTCAAAATATAGCTGTTAAAATAATTTTTAAAAAAATCATTACTGGCCTAAGCTTAAATGTAGCAACCTTTGTGAACAGCCAGATATGAAAAGAAGCTCAATTACTTTAATCTAAATCAACTTACTATTCAGCAGGATCCAGATCCCTCAAACCAATGTACACAATATCAGATGCTGAAAGGCAGGGCTTTAGCCAGGAAAAGCCAGGAAGTTGTGGTACCTGCAAGCAAAAGTTTGGTATTAGGTTAGTTTAATGACATATATAACAAAACCATATTTAATGCTTCCCTCAAAACTTTATTTATAGCGCTCTGTCTAAACAGAGAAACTTCTTCACTTCAGAGTCTGGCTTCCTGATTTAATCAGTCCTTACTTTTGTCATACCATTTTACCTGAGTAGAATGTTAATGGATTAAACTTTTAACTCTTCTACATTTTCCAGTTTGAAGAGGAGGAATGAAAACCCCAAATCCACAAGCTGTAGGTAATTGGCATCAGTGAATGTAACGGGGAAACACTAAGAAACTGGATACTGAGATGGAGGTCACTTACACAGTGCATTTAATGGTAATGCTGTGTAGCTTACCCAGTACATCATATTCAAGTGGAGGAATAAAAACCAAGTCACCTGTATCTTTTTAGGAGAATCACCAAAAAGTCATACAAACTTTGTTGCAAAAACAGTGTTAAAGATAGAAAAATTCAAACTGGGAAGTTTAAAAAAAAATAGAAAAAAGAGCATGACAAGAAGTTGGGTATCCACATTGGGCTACATCACACTGGTTTTTAATGTAGAACTGAAGAGAGCAGATCTAAGACAGCAAACAAAAGATGATGAGGTCATAATTTTTCATCTTTAGTAATTATAAAAATCCTTCCGTTAGTAGTATCTACTAATTGTAGGAGTGCTTTAAATTAACTCAATTTTTCTTCTTCCTCTCCCAGCTCTGAAAATGGCTACAGCCAACACAGCTGTCAAGCAGCAAGAAGGCTTTGTTTCCCTCTTGTACTTCTCAATTACTAATTCTATTCTAGTTACAAGTTTTGAATTTGTTTTTAAAAGCTAACACACCCATAGCTGTATTTAATTACATTGGGATTAAATAAGCACATGTAATAAAAGTATTTGTTACTCTGAGGCAATGATCTGAAATTTTTCCGCAGTCATGAATTCAGAAGAGAAATAAATGAACTGGAGACCAATAGGAAAAATAACTCAGGTCTCAGAAATGAAGCTGTATCTGCAAAACCCATCACCATACCGTAAGCTGAGCATAGTTTTTATAATATTGTCATACTGGCTAGTATCAATTATTTAGTAGATTTAATACTGCCATTTTTAATTATACCTCTTCCTCTTTAAATAAAATGGAAATGGAACGCCTTCACTTCCTTTGGTAGGCTCTGTTTTTACCTTGTTGCAATTGAAAAGGAGTTGCTGATAGTAAAGCCAAACAGGCATCAGAAGAAGGTGCAGGCATTTCCATGGTAAGTTACTAGTAGCAGTTTATTAGTTTAGTTTGAATGGTTCCAGGAGCCCTAACACTAATGTTGCATTTGAAAAATGCCAATGAAAGGAATATGTTAATATTTTCCCTTCAAACAGCAAAAATTTATTTATTTATTTATTTTAACCCCTGAAGTGCTGCCTTGCCTTGAGTACCAGGCAGTGCTCCTCTGAAGCTGACTGGACCAACAAGGAGCAGCTGATGGCCTGGAATGGACTGTGCCAGCCACACCAGGACTTGTGCTACAGTGAGCTGGCTGAATGCTTTATTTCATTTCATAGCCAGGTGCATCACTTTTATATACTTCATGTTGTCTGCTACATGGGGATGTTTAATTCAGCAGATCACAGACCAAGCTCATTAGCCCTGGAAATGTAAGGCATTCTGAAAGCAGGTGAAATAACACCCAAGTTGAGGGACTTGAAACAGCCCTGGGGAGTTCTTGGCAGTTGTGCTAATTTAAGCAGTTGCTGCCAGATCAGTTTCCCCCATTACCTTGTGCCAGGACAGCTGTTTGTAGGGTCATACAGTGAACAGGGCTAGGACTTGGTGTGTCCCAAAAGCTGACCAAGCAAACAGACAGTGCTCCGGACTCAGTTCTCATGCAATCCCACAGAAGGTTACCGCAGGTAAACTGAGCTGCTGGCATAGCGTCAAGAACAGTCTAAACAGATAGTGCCACGAAGTGAGATGTATGTTACACCACTACCTCTGTCTCGTGTCCTCTTGATAGGGAATGAAGAACGAGGAGCCTGGAGCTGCTGGAAGAGCAGTACCAGTTAGAGCTGGGCAGTGAATCAGGAAGATAAAATATAATCATGCAGGCTATTTGCTCCCTTTTTACATCCTCAGAGGAGCAGTTATTTCTCTGTGGTTCTACAGAACAATCTAGACAGGGAGCCAAGTGCTAACTAGCCTTCCTGAGACCATTAGGTTGATGACCAAATTTTGAGACCCAGAGAGACAGTTTGATGGAATTATGGGAGTTGACACAGAGAGGCATACGTGCTGATGTGTCATGGTGGGGATGTGTTGCTCAAAAACCCCTTCACAGCATGAGTGAAAGCAGGGACAGAGACACAGGGGTCACTGGAGAATCTCTTTTGTCCTCTCACACTGCTATGCTGTGTACCCTTTGACAAGATGGAAAACACCGTGGGGAACAAAGTGCAACTGGTTAGTTTGTCACTTTGAGAAAGAAGTTAAGCTTAGTAGAGTGTAGGACTAGAGTAGCCTTCTTGCTGGTGGCAGACAGTTTCAGGATTCAAAAAGAATCCTTGCAAAGTAGTCCAGGAAAGAAGGACAGTAAATTTTTTTTTGTCACATTATCAACACAACCGTGCTACTGGATGAAAGCCAGAGTGAACCACAGGCATCTATTCACACATAAAGGTTTCCTCCAGTCAGATATTTAGCCAGACAGGCTATTGTTGAAGGTACATTCTAATACTGCTAAATAGCTGTTCAAAAATGTATGCTGTTGTAGAAGTGCCTTCTTGTACCAGCAGGACAGATATTGTTTTTCCTCCCTCTAAACAGGTATACAATATGGTAGGAAAAAATTACTGCTTTTCTGTGCTGCTCAAGAACTGGAGCCCAGCAGACCAGAAATCAACAATATATACAGAGAGCCGATTAAATACTTTTGTCCTACTGACAAAAAAGAAAAGCAGCATATCTTGCCTTTCTCATCCTTCCTTAGCTATCAGAGAGCTTGGCTTTGTTCTGCTCTCAGGAAGACATGAACTGCTCCCCTTAGGTGAGCTCCAAAATACACAAAAATTTATTTTGCTTTTCCTATCTCCTGCAGAAGTGGGTGCAGCTGCCAAAAAAAAAAAAAAAAATAAACCACTTTAACTTAAAAAAAAAAAAATAAACCACTTTAACTTAAAAAAAAAAAAATAAAAAAAATCACTCCCTTTAACTTACAGGCAAGAAACTAGAAATACAGTAAGCTTTTATATTAACCTTCTCATGTCCTGGGGGTATTTCAAGAAGCTCCATTAATTTTGCATTACTTTGGGAATTGTAGCGTGTTTATAGAGGCTATCCAAGAATTATAAGAAAGAGGGAAGTATGTAAAAGTACCAAGTGACTCTGTTGACTTGTGGATGGAATTCATTCAAAACAATTTGCAGGGGAAAAGCAGAAGAGGTTTAGCAGATTAAACCAATCTTGCTATGCAAAACAGGTACTAACATTATGGTATTGTCAGTAGCCATAAAGATGTTAAACATACTCAGTCTTACTTGGAAGAGGCATATGTCCATCAACACAGCACCCCCAAAATTTATTTGGGGGGGGGGGGGCGGGGAAAAGAAGATAAATGACTACCAGTGCAAAGCACCAGAATAAAAATCCAGAGTCAGGTTTTTTGCAGCCTGCAGTTGCTGATCCTGTTCCCACCCTCCAGCCTAAGCTTCAGCAGAAGCAGATTGTTGTATCTAAGGTCCTACTGCAAAGGCCCCAGCTACTACAATGCACAGGCTGCCACTGTGGTGTCTCCAGTAGCTGCTACAGGAATCCGCAGAGTGATATACAGTTGACAGGATATGTAGGCCTTAGGTCAACCTACTGTTTAGCATCTTGAGAATGGCAAAAACTGGCTGTGCACATTCCATATGCCGCAGTAAACAGCTCTTTTTGATATTTGGCCTCTTTCCAAGACAAAGACTCTCACCCTGCAAGCAGGTACAGCTGTTTTGATTTGTAGTATTTGCCAGTAGCGCCAACAGCAGAGCAGCCAGTTAGGAGAGATCACACAGGAACAGCCCCTGTCAGGCCCCAAAACACAAAACCCAAACTAAACAGAAGCAGCTGTGTTGGAGGGGAGCTCAGCACAGCTCCCACAGGCTCAGCTGGGGGGAGATTCCCTGTTGCGCTGCCGTGGTAGAGCTGCTGCCATTGCAAAGTCTCTGCACCAGCTCCGCTCATTACACAGGAATGACACCACGGTCAGCTGCTGCACAGAGCTTGTGTGAACTCTGTTTTCTGTGCAACCCACAGTGGTGCTAACACAAAGAAAAGCTTTCTCTGACGTTTCTACATGTGCATATATATTTGTGTATGTGTGTGTATTTGTGTTTGTGTGTGTATATATATGTGCCTGTATACACACATAATACGTATTTTTGGTTGTACTCAGATAAAAAAGGTCTGCATTTGCAGCAGATAAGAAAGCACCTCACGCCAGGAACAGTAAAATGCTCTGAGGATTTCAATGTAGGTTAACTGTACAAGCAAGATACTTACTTTATCTTGAAGCTCTCTCAAGAGAAATGAGACAGGTTGTCCATGGAGGTTTCCAGACGGAGTTGTAAGAGGGGTGTTGATATCGGCATGCGCATCCACCCAGATCACACCCAGGTGTGGGCACTGCCGTGCGTGGCCACTGATAGATCCAAGCGCCAAGCTGCAAGTACAGTAGTACAGTCTTTATGTTCCACCCTAAAAGTCCTAGCAATAAAATCAAAGTGCCAATACCCTATGGCATTGCCAGGAAACAACCCCAAGTTGTTCCCACCTCTCCCTTATTTTTAATTAAGTTCTTATACTCCCAGTGTCAACCAGCAGTGTGCACCACTAATTGCTTCTAGTTCAGCTCACCTGTGATCACCTCCGATAGTCACACAGCTGTGTCCAGCCGCTACTGCTCTGCTTACAGCATCAGCCAACACCTGGCTGGCTAAACCCACTGACCGGGGATATGAAATCAGGTTGTTGTACAGCTCATCATTGGGAACTTGAGTGAAATTCAAATCTCCGAAGTCATGCACTTGGCATCCTGGAAACACAGCAGCAAAAGGAGAAAGCAAGTTATTTAAGTAAGTGCCTAGAGAAACGTTCAAAATATGGTCCCCTCAGAAAATCAGTTTGGCAAGTATGAAAGGCACAACGGGAAGGGGATGGATTCATTTGACTACTTGCATGCCCTTGCAAATAACCATGCCACAACTTTACAGATTAGAAAGCTTAAGACAGTATTGTCACTTATTTAGCGATTAGATATGACAATCATAGAAAGTCACCTAGAAAATGTTTGTTTGTTTTAATTATTTCTTGGCAATTTTAACATGAAAGGGTACAGATTTTATTGCCGTTTTCGCAATTAGAGAGATTGTATACAGCCTTAAAAGAGCTCATTTGCTCGAAGATGCCAAGGACTACACATTTCACTAACTATACCTGAGTCCTTACAGTTATTTTCCATTTTCAAATCCCACAAGACCACAGGCACAAAAGTGCCAAGTTACCAATAATGGAATTTTTCTTACAGTACTTCCAGGCAACTCCATGAAAGACACAGTAGTGCTTTGTAAGAGAACCTGTCCATTTTCTCACCGCAGTATGTACTAGATGGCATTTTAATTCTGCTGATTTGATCCCAGCCCTCTTTGAGATCCATCCTATCATTGCCAGTTACAACTTAATTAGCTGTTGAAGCCTGACAACATTCTGGGTCTAAGGCTCAGCCTTTCCAGAAATATATTTCTGTCTGCTTACCCTGAAAGTCGCTTCACAGATTAGGAAACAGGGAATGTTTTTGAGTGTCATTTCCCCTCCTCCACCCAACTGGGAGCAATATTTATTAATTTGCTGCATTTAGAGTTTAATTCTCTTTCATATGCATTATAGGGCTTATCCTTTGAAGTCCTGCTGTCAAATACCATGTGCTTTCTTAAGAGTCATTTAGATATCAACATTTTAAATCAGTATTTCACAGGCCAGAGCCTCTCGGTTTCAGATCCTGTTGCTGCAGGCACTGATGAGGACTGTGAAGGCCCCAAGGCATTTACAGCTACACCAAGACTGGCTTAATAAGACCACCCTGAACACCAGCCATGCCTGTCCCATGTGCTCCTCAGAATGACTAGTCTGTTTGCAATTCAAGGCATCCAGGCTAGAGCTTGACATTTTCCGTCAGCCATCCTATGCCTAACAGCACAGTTGGGAAAATTATGGCAAGCAAACCAACATGAAGAAACAGCCCACTTGGGCCTCTGAGTTTCCCGCTTAATTTCCGTTAAGCCATTAGCCTAATGTCTAGGGAACAGGCTCTATGAATTTGCTTGGTGGAAATAACGTAAAAGTAGCTTTGAGAAAAACAGGACTTTATTATTATTCCAAAGGGAGTTTTGACTGGCGGGAGGGATGAAGGAAAATGGTTGAGTCACTTGCAAGAATGAGGTGGCTGGGAAATAGGCTAGCATACTGTTTGTAGCAGGGACACGGATGGACATATGTCCGGGTATGTGCTAGGAGAGGACATGTCAGCCGAGCACAGCTACTTGACAAAGGATTAAACAATTGTGAGAAAGCACATGATCTGCAGAGACTTAAAGCAGTAAGCACAGCCAAGAAATACCACTCAGATACACAACAGCAGTTTTTTTCCTCCCTTAGGCAATACCTAATTAGCCAGCAGGAGGATGGCTCTGGAATTTTGAGCCCATTTAAAGTGCTATCTGATCTCTCTGTGGCCACAACATGTTTTTACCCTCTCTTTCATTCTGCTGCTGTGCAGAATCAGAAAACGGCTGAATGTTCTGAGAGATGTCTCTTTTTTTTAAAACTTTGTGTCTTCCTGCAAGGCTACTTCTCATGCTACTTCTCACACTGCTACACACTGCGGTATTTCAAGGTTTGATGAAAGTACATCAGTGTGCTTGGGAGACAAGTTTTGGAAGTAGGACTTCAAGACATTGCATCATTCAATAGATATCAAGAGCTTTTGGAGATGCTGTGCAAGTTAATAATACCTTTGATCTAATACCTCTGACATCTGTGGGAAGTACTTGGGAGCTGTGTTCAGTGACTTACACATGTAGGACAGCATATTACACAATGTAATGGAAGAAATGACTGCCACTTAATGTTTTGTTCTCTCTTATAGGACAAACAAGCACATCACAGTATTTTTACCTTTTACAGGATGAAAAAGAATGAAAAGAAATTATATCATGAAGCTCCATCTTTAGATCAGTGTAACCCAAAGAACCAACCATGCCATTTTTCAGAGCGCTTAAAGGAATCAGTTAAGACTCTTCAGGTTAAGCTTAAGTCAGGCCAGACATGGCCGATTCCAGAGAGTGTGTTTAGAAAAGTATCACTTGTGCTCAAGAATTTTTCTTCTTTACCCCACTCTCCTTTCCAGTCCTCATTTGTAAGGCAAAAAGAGCTGGTTCAGCTTCTGAATAAACAAGCCATTCGTTTCTCATAATCACATCATGTTCATACAGCTTACAGAGCGAGTATAATAGAGACAGATGGACAGACACACACTTTTGGCATCCAGAATTCTGGGGCATTGTCCACCTTTTGGACAGATGGTACTCTGATACCTCCTGCATTAAGATGACTCTCTCTTGTTATTTTTATAGAAAGGCCTAATGTCTGTTAAAGACAATAGATGCCTTTGTTTTGTGTTACCATCTTCAAAAGTTTATTGTTTGGATAGAGTTCATAAACCTTGTAGCAGCTTCTCAGCTTTGTGTTTCCCTCTTATTTTGGCTGGTTTTATATGCTTGCAGGGGATAGCTCCAGTTTCCCAGGGTGACATGAATGTTTTCAGCCAACTATCCAATGACTGATTAAGATACAGTTAACCTCAGAAGTATGCACTAATCCAATCCTCAAACATTAAGAATATCTTCTTTTCCTACTATTTTTTTTTCCAGTTGTGCCTAGAGTTTTGAAAGCTCTGATTAAATGACCTTCGGGCAAAAGGAAAGCTTAATAAATAGATAGTACACACACACACAAATTTGCAGTACCTAGATAAACCATGTATCCTGAAGTGATGAGAAATGTATGTATGCACATGTGTGCATATATTTCTTAGGATTGACCAGATATTAAAGAGATGAAATCAACATGTTCATTTGTCTTAATTCTTACTGAATAGCAAAGAAAATTCATTTCAAATTAAAGTAATAATTGCTATATTTTCTTAGTTTCTATTTTGAGTGTCTCAGATATTAGTCTAATATCTGAAGACCTGAATTGTTTTCCATTTTACCTGTCAGTTTGTGCAATATTTTGATTTCAAGAAATTAAAAAACTAATTCTTTCCCAACTACATTATTTTACCCGACACAGAAATTGCTTAATGGACAGACATGCTGCAGTGCAGTGCAATCTGGTGGATCTTCCCATTATATGGCCATTAGTGAAAGATTTATATAATGCACCACACCAAACAATATGCACTTTCTTTGGTACTTGGGGCACTCTTTAAGATACTAGTACCTATAACAAACAGCTTTTTAAATCAGCATACAAAGTTAACATGAAGAATATATACAGGCCTTTTAAAATACGGTAGATCCAAGTTCTGAAAACTAGAAAAATATGTGGGCAGATAGGAAAGCCAGCTTCCTTACATCAATTAGAAAGCACAGCACCCACACCACTTGTCAGTGCAGCAGGTCAGATCTAGCCAGGACTGAAGTTATTTTTAAATTAAACAGTACCACACAGCACTTACAAACTAAACACCATAGACATTTTGCTAGTAAATAAATAATATGAAATTAAATATCATCAGAAGAAGTCTTTCATTCTACTTTCAAGCTCTGACAAATTACATTCAAATGAAAAATATATTGTTTGATTCATTAGTCAATTATCAACGGCGCAGAAAATTTATAACAACCAAGTTCATAGAAGTCAGCTCCATCAGGACTCTGGCTCAAGAGGAGATCGCTTTTTCAAGTGAGGAAAACAAAAAAAACCACCCAGGCTTGATTTATCTATTTCTGTTACAGGAGCTTGAAAAATATATGAGGGAGATAAAGGTGTCAGTCTGAATACGGACACACAGTATAGTTACATAGAGCAGATGACGGATATATGCACAGCAGTCCTCCTGTTGGTATGAACGATTAGTTTGCAACTCTACAGTTTAGGAGTGCAAGCCTCAGTGGTTCAGTGCCCCACTCTGACACAGTTTCATTAACAGAGTTGCTTGGGGACACATTTCAGCCAAAAATAAACAAATTAGTTTGAAATAGTTTGTACAGTAGGTCTTTCCTAGGTCAACTTATTTTGACCAGAACACTATAGGGAAGGGTCACACAGGCATTCATCTGGCAGACCAGGGACAGGGTGCAGCCGTTTCTTCAGCCTGCACAGCCAGAACCAGAACTTTACTTATATCTGATAAAATAAATCAACACTTTTCATAATTAGGAGCCTAACTTATACTTAGGGGGGAAAAAAGCTAGAAATACAAATTAAGAACATATTTAACAAAAAAAGTTTCCTGCATGTCTTTTCAAATAAGCTACTAATGTAGCACTTGGGCTCAATGCAATGATGCTCCTAACAGGGATGACCTTAAGCAAGCTATATGAAAATAGTAATGTTTGCTTCCTATCATCTTAAGCAAAATAAAGTCCATTTATTCAGTACCCACAGCAGGCAGCAGTTGCCATAGTAAATCATTTTCCTGCACAGATTTAGAGAACATTTTCTTTTACAAAAGCAGGCAGCTTTTAAGTCTGGGAGCATTTAACTGGAGCCCATGTGGGCAGGAGCAGGGAGCACCTCCCTCTCCTCCTCCTCCTCCTCCTCCTCTGCTAGGATGCTGCACCAGAGCCAGAAGCAGCAAACTGATCGTAGGAGATTCAGCTTTCCAAAGCCAGGCTGTCTGCTGACACTGCTACTGTAACAACTGTAACAGCTCTGCCAGGCAGCAAACAAGGACTGGAACAAAAGCATGTGGAACGTGAGGTAGAAACAATAGAGGTATAAAAAAAAAAAAATAACTCCTCAATTAATGGGCAAAATAATATATTTTACTCTTCCGGTTTTCTACACCCTGATGAACTACTTTCAAAGGCATCTGGAAATCCCACAGTTATATAACACACAGCATGAGGTAAGTTCTAATAAAACCGCTCACATGAAAGCATCACTCTTGCAAACTGTCTTCCCAGATTACAGCCCATTTCGTGAATCACTAGACAGGCTTTTCAGGAAGCAATGACTATTATGAACAATGTTTATAGACAAACTTAACATTTTCCATCCTGTGAACAAAAGGAAGGGCTACAAGCTGTTACCATCCTTATTTTCAGTATGAACTCATTGGCTTATGGTACGGACCTTGTAATCCTTCCTCAGAGACACTATCAAAATGTTGCACAACAGCAAACAAATGACTCAATTCATTATGACCAGCACATTCTGAACCCTATTTAAGACAGTTTTTACCCTCCAGAACTATCCAGGGTGTGTGTATAAGAAATATACAAAGTGCATACTTTTGTTTTACATGAATATGAAATTAGGCTAGCAAGGTTCCCACTACAAGAGACAGACTTCAGCAGCCTAGTTTAATCATAACCTTCTTGCTTGGAAGTTCATTATAAAGTGCCTAATTATCTTTAAACTGAATATGGAGGAAATCTCCTATTAGATACAGACATTTGATGGCTCAGTAGGTTTCCACCAGCTCTAAAATTTCACTTCCTAGAAGGCAAATTCATGTCTCAGTAGCTTCCATCCTACCTTTTTGGATTTTGAAAGGTCTGGTTTAAGACAAAGTTTCTGAACCTGTTGGAAAGGCTTCAGCTCATACACCAGCAACAAGCAAACCCAATAACAACTGCTACCCCAAGTCACTAGTCTCAAGTTATCCCTTGCATACAATGAGCTAAAAAATTTTTTTTTCCCCAACCCCAAATCAAGCAACCTCCTCATTTCCCTTTGATAACTGTTCATAACTTTCCTCTGTTATGAAATCCAGTGCACGTGACCTGATGAGGTCTCCAAAAACGTCAGCATCAGGTGTTGGGAAACATTTGCACTGTGGCTTGCATCAGAGAGGAGACAAGGGCGCAGCTATTGCAGTCTGCCAGCCCACCAAACCCTGCACAAGTTCTAATTCCCTTCAAACAAGCTTAACCTAGAAACAGTTCTCAATAGCAAGAACACACGTAGGCACTTACAGCCATAGGAAGTCACAATGCCAAAACAGCTCTCTCCTCAACAACCACCACCTTGTGCTTTGGATCATTACAGAAGTAATTATTATATTAGTTAACCCAGAAAGGTAACACATAAGAGGAAAGCAGAGCAGAATACAGAGATTACTGAAGTTCTCTCCCTCCCTCTTACCAGCTGCAAGAAAATAATATCAGAATAGCTAATTTCTTCATACTCAAATGAAAGATGTATTTTTTTGGTTGGTTGGATTTTGGTTTTGTATTTGATTTCAGTGCTTCATTCCCTGCCCTTCAACAGGTGGTTTTACAACATATTTCCTCTTTCCATCCAAAAATAATCCTCTGTACCGTATTCACATAAGCACATATCTGCCATAGGTATCTTGATCTTGTGAGTTCACAAGGATTAGACAGTATTCAAGTTTCAAATGAGAAAGTAATAACAGATTTTGTGCACCATAAATCAGATCAAACCCCAGCTCTGTCATCTCCCTTTGTGCCCCTCCCCAGTAACTCCTCTCCTTCAACACTGTTCATACTAAAAAAATAAAATAGCAAGTGATTTGAACTTACTCCAATCCAGAGATGATTTTAGCGGTGAAAAGAAGTTTTGGTAAGTCATGTATTAAAACTAATTGTACAATATAAAAATATTGAGGATGAAGAGCATTGCCGTAAAACCAAAGAAATACAAAACACCCAAGAGCTCTGTTCTTTGGTCCTTGAATCTAATCTCCCTTTATTGGAAGATCAGGAAGAAATAATCAGTCCAGGTTTCCTGATCTGCATAAGCACAGCTTATTTTTTTTAGGTATATTTAAACTAAGCAAATATGAGGAGCAATTGCAATTAAAGTACCAAGTGAACTTTACCCCACATTTTTTATAAAGTCAACTTCACAGATCATATGCAACCTCAAATATGTATCAGCCCAATGGGAAGGCAGGGAAAAAAAAAAAAAATAAAAATCAACAAATCAATGACTGACACAAAGTTTTTCATTCAGAAGCAAAATCAAGCAGATGGTGTCCTCTATCAGCGTGGGGAATGGAAGGGAATCAGAACTGACCTACTACAAGGAATACTGACTCCATGCACTTTCACTGCTGGCATTTTTCTAGTAACATCTAATGCTAGTTGTAATTAATCATGCAAACATCAAAGGGTACAACATTCAAAAGGATAAACACCATAACTGCTGTTGGAGCACACTCCCCCACTGCTAGGAGCTTAGCGTCCCTGGCTCAAGGCGAGCTAGCCCATGAGGTCTGTTGTGAAGAAACAGCCTAGGAACAGCCTCAGCAGAGGCCTCCCCCAAACAGCTCTCCTCCACAGCCTCTGCAGGGTTCCTTCTGCCTGCCCAGTTATCAGAGCCCGCTCCTGGCCGCCTTCCCGCAGGGAGTGGAGCAGCACCCGCCCTTGATGCGTTCTGACAACTGACGGCATTTTAAAGAACCACTGCAAATGCCAGTTACCACCAGTCCATCTGACTGTGCTTTGATTTTTGCCAAACCATTGGTCTTTGAAGCTAACTAACCATGGCTGATCAACATTTGAGAGGTAAACAAAAATAACAGAGTCTCTTGGACCTCTAGCTGTCTCTGCATAAATAAAAAGCGGTCAGTTATTCTAGTTCCAGAAATAAGGTGCAGTACCACATAAGCATGGTTTACTGATATTATAATATTAAACAGAAGAGTTTGTGCATGCTTGTGCCTAGGGACTGCCATTTACCTGTTCTGTTTCAGGGAAAAAAGAGAGGTAGGGTCTGCCGGGGAAGGGAAGGAAAAAAAAAAAAAAGGGCATTCCCATTTCTGCTTTGTAGGGCAGAAGACTTAGCTGCTAGTCTAACATCTTTATACTATATCCCAACCAATTTTCTCCTTAGAATGTTCCTTGAAAATTAATACACTTATTCTTGACAATAGTGTCAGCAGATGTGATCAGAAAGAACCCATGAACATCAGCATTTCTCATCCCAACAAAGCAGAGATTTATCTAAAAAACATGCTGCTTAAAATGCCAGCAGTTATTCAAAGTTTTGTCTGTCTCCTGTTTCAACTTGATAAACAGCAGAAAATGTGAGGAAAGAGCCTAAAGAAGCCAGATCTTGATGTTATCTATGCGATAAATTTAGACTTCATTGAAGTTCTACAGATTAGAGATACATGACTGGCTTTACTAAACTAGGAAGTCTTTAAGTTTAAAATACTGAGCTTTTAAGAGAAACAATAGAGATAAGAGCTAGTGCAAAGCTAAACTAGATTCTAATCCAAGAATACTGAACTCCTGATAGGTCTTGTTTTTAACATCAATGGATCTTTGTCAAACTACAGTCTGTACATCGAATCTTAATTCAAATACAGGGCAGGCAGAATGGTACAAGTTTTTCAAAGTCTTCAGGGACACAGGCAACTCTTCAAACAAATATTTACTGGGTGGGCTGATGAAAATTATCTTCCCAACACTGCAGCTGTAACTCTTGCCAGTCCAAATCTGCTGAACCCCAGCACCAGTACTTCATCATGCACACTTTGACGCATAACTGAAAGACCATTTATCTTCCTCTTAAACTCTTCACTCAAGAAGATTTAGGTGGAAAAAGAGAAGATATATGTAGAAGAAGCTGTTTCATGATTTATTGTTAAGACTGAAACTAGCCATAGGAGCAATGATGGTGAGACAGCAAAGTTGAATTGCTGGTTCTGGCAGCAGATGTCAGTCAGAATCCAATGGTTTTAGGCAAAGCAGGAGCATATCTCCAGTCACATCAAGATAAGCAGCTCCATTCCTGTTTTAGAGGAGGTTGCTCCTTTCTGAATCACTACATGGACCTCCTGGAACCTGTTACTGAAGAGTTTTGTTCTGGTCAAACAACAGAAGAGTAATACGAAGGCCATTCTCTTTGATAGGTCTAGCTCTGCTTCTGTCTATAAATCTCTGCAGTCCACTAACTAGTCAAACCAGCAACTCAGATCTAAACTTTGTTAATTCTAAGGTAATCCAAGCCCAAGTCTGACTAAACTCACGAACAATGAACACTTGGAAAGAAATTTAGCAACAGCAGAGGTGCTCTAAGGCACCTTAAGGGCTCTAGTAATTAACACAACAGCTCTCTATTACTTACAGAAATCTGAAAATGGTCCTTCTCTCCTTCAAGTAAGAGGACTAGGCAACACTCTGGATTTAAGTTTGATCAGATTATCTGCTTAATCTGCAGCAAATAGTAGAGGTCCAAAAAATTATCACTCTAAGGAACTTCACACTCTGCATCTTCCATAGTGCATCAAGTGCATCTGTCACCTATCTTCCCCGCTTCTTCCCACCACAAGTCCAGGAGCCTCCACATATTCATCTATTTCTCTTTACTGCCAGAACAATCCACAGCCCTGCAAGCTTTGTACCCTTTCCTCCCCCATGCCAGGGTGCTATGGGTCTCTATTTCATATGGCACTTTTACTTCTTTGGCAAGATGGAAGAGTCATTTAAGGTGTTAATATTTTAGTTTCCCTTAGGAGAAGAAGCAAAGCCAAAAGACAAACATCACTAAGGTGTATTAAAAGCCCCACAGGCTTTGTCTGTTATATTTTATATTATTAATGCTACAGATTTGCACACCCACTGTTTTTGGCTTGGGAGTTGGACTCCAGCTACATTAACTTTTTCCCCAGCAAGTACACCTTGAGCTATTACGTAGCAGTGCTCTCTCTGCTCCTAACAAGGGGATAAAAGTCAAGTTAGTGGCTCAGACTCATCTCTGACAGCCTGGTACAGACTAGTGATACCACCTGCCTCTGAGCTGCCTCCTCATATTTCAGCCTAAGCATAACTAAGCTGTTCATAGGCAGTCATCATTGTAGGCAGCCAAGAATTTATCATACTATGTAGGTACAGTCACAGTCACTTTCCAGGGAGGAATCTCCTTAAAAAAAAAAAAGAAAGAAAGAAAGAAAAAAAGAAAATGGAGTAGCAGCTCAGGACACTGCAATATACTTATGGAAGAACAGAAATTAGGATAGGGTGAAAGGAACAATAGGATTCTCTCCCAAAGATACCAGCCAGTGAAAGCAAAATGCAAAACAGTGCAAAAAGGAGGAAACAAAGGAAACAAAGGTCTAGTGTTCTCACTCTCTCTGCTGTGGCTTGAGCACTATCAACAGAAGTCATTACTCAGGCATACAAACATATGAAAAACTACCTGGTTGCTTCATTTTCAAAGGAACAAAGTATCTACACATACAACGACAACAAACAAATGCAATGCATGTATCTTACTACCTAAATGCTACATTTTAGAGGAGCCTTCAGAGCATCTTCATTTTATGCAGGCTGAATTGAATTTGAATATATGAACGCAAAGTGAATAAATAAAACTTTACAAGTTCAGTCAAACAGAAGAATCTGGTCACCAGAAATGTCTTCCACTTGAAAGTTACTGTTAATATAGCATTTTCATTACAGGAACACTGCCTCTTTCCCCATTCTATACTTCCTTAGACTGCCCAGAATCCACCCTTCCACTGGGAAGCATCATTCCACAGCTCGCCTTATGCCTACTTACAAGCTTGTAATGACAAGGAAAATCATGTTACTACTATTTTGAATTTATATAATATCCAAGTTAATAATGAAACTAATACAGCGGCTCTATTGTCTTATTCAATGTACAAGAAAAAAATCCATAGTGTTAGAAAGACAAAAAAGAAAACAGCTAACATTTTACTGCCAGTTGAGCGTACCAAAGGAGCCCAAGCAACAGCACTATTATCACAGTGCTACAGGCAAAGCTATGCTGCCAGCCCAGGGAACAAAAATAAACAGCACCTCGCACCTCCAAACACAATCATTTGCTAAGTTTCCATGAAAAACAGATGCACACAATACAAAAGGCTACATGGAAGTGTCCTCTTCAATCTACGACCCTACGCTCAAACAGATTCTCTTTGCACAATAAGGAACTCCTCTATGCGTGCTGGTCACTGCCATTGTTTCAGGATGGGCCCTCACAGCAGAACCTGTTACAATCCATGTGCCATCTGAACCTGTTATTAAGAGAACTGCAGAGATTTAAACAGCAATAAACATCAACAGACTGAAAAGAACCCTACCCCAGTGCAGGAATATGTCAGCAACAGGAAACTGCAGGATGAAGAAAGAAGCCTTTTAAAATTGTAAGGGAACAACAAGAAAATATCTCCATGTGCATTATTAATGAGTAAAGAGCCCATAAGCAACTAAACAGTGAAAGTATTTTTCACCGTCCATGTATTTTTAGTTTAGCTTGCTTCATTTCTATCCCCATATCTTTTTGTTACTGGAATCCAGAAAGGGTTCATTCCTATTGAAGTGAGCTTGTGTCATGCAAATGTGTTTTTTCTAGTGCATTTTTTTCCCCCAAAATAATTCTCACAAAATGGAAGTATTAGATCTGAACTACTTGAAAGAGAATCCCCAGCATTCCAGTATAAGATTCTGTCATCAATATAAACTGCTGCGTACAGTTTTGTCTAGAAGAATATCCTCTTTTCAAACCTGGTAACTTGATAGTTTCAAATAATCTCTAAGATCAGCAACATCTAGAACTGCTTTTATTCCAGTACATAAGACCTCTTTTAGACACCCTTTTCTATGTTTGTAGAAGTTATATTTTAGTGAGCATGATCTATAAGTATTGCCAAAGATGGCACACGTCTCAACTTTGCACAGAACAAGTTGGAAAAGAATGTCTACTCATCTGATTGCAAACCGGGACTTTTCAGTTTGTGAATCATAAGGTATGCAGAAGAAGTCCACAGGGCTGCATAGAACAATAGCTTCCGTTTTAAAGAGGTCTTATTACTCAGAATGAATTTGCTAGAGGGTTATTAGGCAATTATCTTTCCTCTGCATGCATCTAAACTCCACTGACACTAATCACACATAGAGCAGATCTAAGAACACGGTTCTGTCTGTTGTCGCCCCCTGCAATCCATCCCGATCCTACTGTTTTCAGTAACACTTCTGGACTAACGATTCTCCAAGACAGAGTTCAGCTTTACAAGTTTCTATCCCTCATGTCCTGTTTCTAGTAACTGTGACATAGTTTTCTGTAGGTCTCAGCTTGCAAAAGCAATAGATGTGAGAAGCTGAAGCACAAGCCGAAACACATGGATTTGCTTGAATAACAGTAGGGGTAACAGTGAAAAGACCAGAAACTTTCAATTCATACAGTGCTATCTGCAAGTGTTTCCAAAGCAGAGCTTCAGACAAGACCTCATACACAAATCTGAGGATTTCTCCAGAGTTCTGAATTTCATCACTTGAAAGCATACAAGTATTTTAAGAACAAGTGCAGCAGCTGGTAATGTAGATGGAAAAGAAAACGTGACGTGATAAATCGAGGAACACGGTCAAGAGTACTGAGCGCATACACTGCGTGCGCATAACGTTTTAAATAGCCTCACGTCTCCCCAGGTTTTTTTAAATCAACATGGGAGCAGCACACACTCCATATGCTGGTAAAGCACTCAAAGCGCCAACGCAGCCGGCAGAGGGGCGCACCCGGCTGTTCGTGGGGGGTGAGCCGGCAGCCCCAGCCTTTGTTCGGGGGACCCGCCAGGGCCCCGCCGCGGCGGTGGGCGTCGCCGGCTGGCGTGCGATGAGCCATCCTCTCCCGACACCGCACCAGGCGGTGGGCATCGCCCTGCCCCGGTGGTTCGGGGGCATTTCGAGTTCCGTGATTCACTGGAATGAACCGCTTGCACCCCACCCCACCTCGCCCCCCCGGGGCTCGCGGCAGCGGCTGAGTCACGGTTCGCCGAAACGCGCTGTGAAAGGGATGCCCGGCCAGGGGAGGGGGAAGATGGAAGATGAGGGCAGCCCCGCAGCCCGGTCCCCTCCGCCCCCCCACCCTACCCCACCCCACCCGCCGGCGAAGCCCCCGCGCCTCACCGAGCCCGGCCAGCCGCTCCACCAGCCCCGCGGCGCGCAGGGTAGCGGGGCCGCGATCCACTCCCCGCCGTTTCTGCGAGACAAAGAGAAGGGAGATGCGTTAGCCAGCGCTGCCTGCGGCCAGGTACGCGAGCCCAGCCGAGGGGAGGGGAGCCGAGCGGCTGCGGCACCCGCGAAGGGCGACGCGTCCCCGCTGCCGCGATGCCCACCTGCCCCCTGGAGAGCGGGGCTCCCACCAGCGCCACGGAGTGCCCCTGCTTGGGCAGCCGCAGCCCCGCGTCCGCCTGCCGGGAGAGGAGCCGGGCGAGGCCGCTGCGCAGGGCCATGGTGCAGGAGCCGCCGGGCGACGCGGAGCGACGTCCCCACCGTCACCGCCGCGCGCCTTTTAACGGGCTCCCGCGCGCCGCGGCCCGCAGCCGGCTCCCCGCCCCGCACACCCCC